>CM057820.1:125779536-126217036 GCA_030067965.1 Latrodectus elegans | reverse complement strand
TATTTTTGTGATTCACTATTTTTTCGCATTCTGTTTTTATGTATTTAAAGTTTGGATGTAATTTGCCAAGTTTTTTGAATCTCAAAATAAACAGTCTCTTTAATTAAATGTTTCTGGTTTTATAAGTTTTAGATTAAATTGGAGGATATCATATAGCAACTAATCAACAGTGAATTCCAAGTGTATTTCAGGAAATATTCTACCACATTTTCTTTCCTTATGGATATTTTGTAGTTTTGTTTAATACAATTTTAAATTAATCTTTCTTTGGATTTCCATCAGTTGCATTTACTCCTTTGTTGCAAAAATATTAATTAGTCAATGATAGAATAATTTCCAATTTTCAATGAATTTAACATAACTGTTATTGTATTTGGTGAGGTAAATTTTTGGCCTTTTAACATTATAAAAATCGGTTCATTAATAATATTAAGGATAATGAAAATAAAATATACATAATAGTGAATATCATTTTTCTCACAACCGTTGCGTTATTTCTTAGCACATTGATGATGAAAATGTTTTGTACATGATTTTGTCTAATATCAGAAAAAAATTAATTTCAAGTGCATTTCTAAAATATAATTTTGATCTTAATGTGTCGACAAACAACGAAGTTACGTTACTTCACATAACTAGTTTATCAAATTTTGAGCAATACATGTTTTTATAAGCAGTTCAACTCAGTGCTATAGAGTAGTGTGATTAAGATTCATAAGGTTCTTCTGTGAAAATTGGAGACAGAAGAGGTCAATTTACTACTTAAAATAATCAAAATTCATGTAAAAACTGAATATTTAATAGCGAGGCATGTGAGATGCTTTTATACAAGTCATAGTAACTAAAATTTTTATTTTGTTAAAATTCATGTAAAAACTGAACTTTATAAAATATTCATTTGAATGAAATTCCAACAGAGCTTTTCCTTATTATTTCTCATACTAGTGAGAATTGATCTAAAGAGTTTTTCCAAAATTATAGTATGAGATGTGATCTTCAATTTTGACTAACTCATCGTTTTTACAAAATAAAGAGAAGACTTATTTGATTTGTAATTATCTGAATTTCTAATACGTCTAATCTGTTCTTTATTATCAATTTATTTATTATGGTACAGAATTTAATTTTTTAATTCATTTATATACTCATCAATACTCAATAATGCACCTCCCTAGTAATTTCAACTACAGGCAATTTGACTTCCAGCTTATAAAAAATATCATAAACAAATGTGGATCGCTCCCATTTAACGATTTGAACTTACGATTGAAAATATTTATTCATTTCAGAAAGAAAACAGGAAGAAAGAAAGCCTTATACATGTATCTTGGATTCTTAATACACTTTGATAAGTTTTGAAAGTTTATTGAAGTGCATGATCTAAAAACTTTTTATTTGCAAGATTATATATATATATATATATATATATATATATATATATATATATATATATATATATATATATATATATATATATATATATATATATATATATATATATATATATATATATGTATATATATATATGTATATATATATGTATATATATATATATATATGTATATATATATATGTATATATATATGTATATATATATATATATATGTATATATATATATAAATATATATATATATATATATATATATATATATATATATATATATATATATATATATATAATTTATCCCCAAGGAGTGTTTTTAGATCCATTTCTTCATTTTAATCTCATCACGCAAAATTATTAAAATAGTATTGAATAAAATCCACCGTTTTTAGAGAAATGATTCTACATAGCACTTTACTATGCTTGAAAAATAAATTCTTGTGGAGAGCCAGTTAATATCTTTATTTATGTAAAGCCATTTTTAATAATAGCTGTATTGAATGTGTTTAATCTTGGCAAATAGCGGGTAGATTGCTCTTTAAGAACATTCTCAAAAATTGTATTCACAAGAAAAACTGTTATTATCCCAAATCAAAGTCCTAGATTCAAACTACTATTTGAAGAATCCCACTATATACATTTGTTATTTTTGTAGCTTTGTTTGCACTTTTATATATTTATCAGAATACTCTATGATTCAAGGATCGTGGGTATAACTGTATCACACATCAGCTTGCTGTTTGGCGGCTATTCAATTTCTATAGTCATATGGTTGAGCATTTTTACTTTGTCGACGAGATTCTGCTTCATAAGAGCCACAGCATCAGAAGATTTGTATAAAATATTTCCTTATTTCTTAAAAAAAATCTTGATGATATTATATGGAGAGTGTATTCTCGCATAATGTCTCTTCAGATGAGTGAAGTGTGTGTTTGCGAAGTTTCTTCTGATTCATCAAATGGACTATTCATACACTACTGTTTTGTTACCATTTATGAAACAACTTGCTAAGTAACACCTTGGACTGAGTCACAATTATTGATTAGTCTGAAAAATCAGTATTATTTCCTCTCATTAGAGAATCTGCAGAGATATTCTAGAATTTAAGTTCCTTCAGAAAGCATTTAAACCTAACAGCGATATGCGCGCGCGCGTTGCGAGTTCTTATTATTTAAAGTTACTGTTTAAAATATCTCACAGCGTTTAAATTATAGATGATAGTTAGATATGGTAAATGTGATCTATTTTAAAACTTCATTTTTATTATGATTGTAATTTAAAAATACGTTTTTCTATATTTATTATTTAAAGTTTGAAAAACTCATTTTTTTTAAAGCATGTTATATTAAATATGATATCCTCTCATATTTTTATATTTTGATGGTTTTTATCCTCTTCATTTGATGCTGTTGGATTTTGTGACTTAATATTATCTTCATTTAAATGGACCTGTGAAAGAATGTATCTCATTTTTTACTTGTACCATGGATATTTTATGCAAAAATGAACATCGGAACTTCACATAAATGACTTTTTATAACTTAAAAATAAGAAATTATTATCAAATATGTTGAGAAAAATCAACATATTTTTAATAAAAATTATTTAAATAATGTCTATTTAATTTTGTGTGGCATCATTATTTAATTAAACTTATATTATTATGATTGTTCTGAGTTCATTAGTATTGAAATTTTTCATATAATTTAAAGGTTTCTTAAGACAATTTCATTCCTTTTTATTACTTATAAATAACTATTTAAAAAATGTGTAGTACTACAATGTGTGCATGTGTGTGTGTGCTGTATTATAGAAACAATAAATGCTATTTAAAATGCTTTCGATTATGAAACAACATGTTAAGTGCCGTAATATGTTTGCATGTTATTATTGTCCCTTACTTAAATGAGAAGAAATAACATTTTTCCTAGGAAAAGTTATTTCTCCCCATTTAAATACTGGAACATTTAATTTATAGAACTGTAACATATTTCTATTTTAGGTACAAAAACAAAGCTAAAAATTTATTAACTCAGTTTGAATAGCAGGTGGGCACTTCACCATTGTTAATGACCCGGTAGAATTATAGAGCTGATCCCTGACGTTTGAATATATGGCAAATTCTTGACAAAAGCCTAATAAGTGGTGATTATGAAGACGATATTAATTATTTAACCCACGGAATATTTTATTTTTCATGTTAAACTTCACACAAAAACGATTCTTCCTCCTCAATGCAATGCTTCGAAAGGATTTTCTTATAATTACTATTATACATTAATATAAATCTAGCAACTGTTATGTTTTAATATTTATCATGGTTGTCTTGTCATTTGTTAAAAATTTCAATCAAAATATTTCGAAAGCGAATATTTTTGCATTATTTATCAGAAGTGACATTATCAAATATTTTGGCTTTCGAAATGTTTCTTTAATAGAAACAATTTAACGCAAGGAAACTCATCGTCGTACAATTTCACGTGCCTTATATCGTGCCATATCACATTTCAACTGTCATAACAGCCTGAAATCTGAAATTGAGCTATTTAGGCATATATACATGCTTATTCTAGAGAGGAAAGAAACGATAACCTTTTATCTATACATTTCCAGAATAAAACTAAGCCGTCCGTCAAGAAATATCAAAATCTCTTTTTGCCACTGCTGCCGTAAGATTGGCTCCATATGGGTATATTTATAGAAACGATTTTTTTATGATTCTACTCTCTCCACTGTCAGGGACTGAGAGTGACAGTTCTTATTATACGCGAACCTCTCCACCGTTTCCGACCACAAAACACTTCCATTTATACTTTTTCAGGGGTGATTTTCTAGTTTTCATACATCTGCGAAATCTCCTCTCAAAATGCCTAGACACTGAAACAATAAAATATTTATTGTTACTACTTAAGCCACTGGTTTGAAAATTTAAAGAATTTTAACTGAATGTTATGTAATTTTAAATATTCCTAAACTAATATATTTTCAGTTTCATAAAAAGATATAATGTTAAAAAAATTGAATTATTTAGAATGTTATCTTTGTACGTTTAATAAATTTTTTACATATATTCTATCTTTGGTAAAAATCATTGTACTTTCAAGAATAGATTATCCTATTAATATAAGTTTATGAATATTCTATATATTTGGTCTTTTGCAAGTTTATTGCTTCAGAAAATTTCATACGAAGTCATTAGGCAATATTGCTTTTTTGAGATAATGTAAAATTGTTAACAAATATGTAAAGTAATTAGTACTTGCTTTTTTATTTAATATATGTGTGCTTAAGACTCCTCTTTATGCACATAGATATTTCAACATGAAACAAGACATGTGCCCCGAGGAACAGAATAAGTGATTTCAGTTGAATTTTGTGTGTTAATTTTAATACATAATATTATTAATAAATGTTAATAAAATATCTTCAAAATCAAAGTTGGATATTTTAAAAACAAGAATGGTAATTTACAGATCAAAATCGTACTGCTTAATGCATTATTTTTTCAAATGAATGAATGATGAAAGTATTTATAAATTATGCTTTTATTTTTTTAATGACTAATGCAAATATTTTTATAGTAATTTATAGTTCATATTATGAAAATGATTTCTTAAGTTTGTATTAAAAAGTTATTGAAATATTCTCAGTATTGAATGAGGCATACATGTTGAGACATACCAAGCAATTTGATACAATATGCTTAACATTTTAATTTAATAAAAATATATAACAATTTAAACTTATATTTTTAATTTTTATAAATTTTTAATGTAGCATGTAATTTTTTTTTACATTTTATAATTAATCTCATATTTTTAGAAAACAAGTTCATAGAATTGTACAAATAATTGTAAACCTTTAATGCAAATTTTTCTCCTCAAATTTTATTAATTTTTTAGAATATAACAAATGAATTATAAATCAAAGTAAATTACCTAACGAACAATAATTTGTAGAATTTCATTATAAAAGAGAACATTAATGTTTTTTATTTTATGCCAAATAATACTTCAAAATATATTTTGATTAACTAAAAAAATGTTGCATATAATAAGAAAAATTTCTAAAACTATAACATCATGATGCGGCAAAATCTTATTATCATTTTATAATTAAATTTGTGAAATTTAGAAACTTTTTAATTTTTCTAAAGAAGAGACTAGAAATAATTAAACATAACTTATAATTTTAAATTAATAAAAAATAAGCTGATTAAAAATTTCAAATGCAAAATGTTAATGATTTTTTAGTAATAATTTTTATTTGTGTAACAAAATATTTTTCTCTAATAAGCAATAGCTTTTTAAATGTGACTGAGGTTTTATTACATAAATTTACAAAAATTTTTAAACTTATATATCATGTTCCCCATATTCCATTTTATATATTTTACTTTAATATTAAATAATTAAAAGTATAATATAGTTAATATGTAAAAATACTCAGAATAATAATACTCACATAAATAATAAGAAAGAATCGCAACAATTAGAAATTATAGTCATCCTTTTGTTGTTACACATTTACTAAAAATTAGCAATTATTATATTTTTTATTAATTATTTATTTTGCATAGATAATTTTAGATATTATCATTTACATTTAGTATCATTTATATATTATCATTTAAATATATTTTTCTTTCTTATTCAAGTCTTATTAATTAAAAAAAATGATTTTCTTCATATTTATTTAAAATTTCATGTTTTTATGTTAAATAAACAGAATATATAGGAGGATTTTATTTGAATTCCTAATTATATTTCAGTTGGCAAAGTTTCTAAAATTACAAAAAATTATAAGGTATTTTTTTAGGTAGTTATAATTTTTACTGCTGTTTTATATTATTATCCAAGTATTAGTGGCATATATTGACTCTTACAAAAAATTAATGAATAATCCTAGAGGTATACAATCTTATAATCCATCAGAAATATCGAAATGATTTTTTTGAATCAATACAGAAGGAAAGCAACTTATCATTTGAAGCATACAGGGAACTAAACAATTTATTGAGAATAATCTAAGAGAAATAAATGTAAAACAAAATTTTTATAACATAACCATTTTGATGCCATTTCTGCAGCAGCACAATTTCACGATGTCCCCTCCGTTAAGCCGGGAGACATTTTTTATCCACTTTTCCAGACCTCAAAAGAGTATTTTCTTGAAGATAGAGGAAAAAGGGTTGAAGTCTGGTGGCAAGGGGACAGGAGTGGAAGGGATGTTTGATTGGAAATGAAATATTCAAGAGCTCAAGGAAATAATAAGTAAAAAAGAAAAATCCTATTCTTTCCCATTTTTTTGTAGTTTCGGCATGTGCGTCAGATGGAATTTCATCCCTTAACACAGTAGCCTTTCTTTCGATTCGTCTCGGTCCCTCATAAATGCATTAGGCAGATAAACTCCAACGTTTGTTTCGTTCGCTTTTTATCTTTTCTTTTGGCGAACTGTTGAATCCCGGAGGGACACACTGGATGCAGTTCATGTCAGGTAGATTTAGTTTAACAAAAACGTCATAAACATGTTCGTTTTCCAATGTGATGGTAAAAAAGAAATCATCTTTATGATTTTGATCATTTATAAGCACTTTCAAATGTATTATAGGAATATAAATATGAAATTTTCCGGGAGATAACCTTTCTATATACTTTGTCTAGGATTCTCTACGATATCTATAAAAGGTTTGCTTATGAAAAATTTATGCCTTTTAAAGTAATCTAAAATTTTACAGGAAAATGCGTACAATATTTAGTGTTGTGCATTGAAAATTCTGTTGACATTGAAACATGGAAAGTTGAAATAATATTACTAATGTCATTATATTTTATCTTTATAATGATTTTTTTAAAGCATCATCAAACATTTGTGCCGTTATTTGCGTTTATCATGGTCTCAAGAGCAATTTTGGGATATGCCAAGAGAACACAATAAGTTAAATTTTATGGTTTTGTGTGAACTTGAATCGAAATCTACAATATTGTAAAGTAAAGTAAACACCAGCAGAGGTCCCTGTACCTAACTCTGAAAGAGTTTTACCAGATTTGATGGACCTGCTGGAGAGAAAAGAAAACGGAACACAGTACACAAAAGACTATACAATTATGCTTGCAATCATATGGAGACACTAAAAATTATTACATTTACACAGTGAAGAGGGTAGTAAAGTATACTATTTTACACAAATTGGATTGCAATTGAGAGTTAATATGGGGACACGTAAGAAGCATTCAAAATAGGTATATGACAAAATACTTGGCAGGATGTGGTAAGACAGGCATATAAAATACAAATCAAATTGCATGCATATAAGAAATAAAGAAAATAAATAGAAAAACAAATGGAAATAAAAAATGATAAAACGGAATTGAATACATATACCTGCATTTACTGCAATTTGATGAGATAATAATGATTAATGAATAATTAATGCATTTAGTATATGGCTTTGGTTGTTTCGAGCATCGGCTCAAGGTAAGTTAGGTCATGTGTTATTCTAAGATATATGTACACAAAGTTTAGATAGGTTATACATAATGCATTAAAATAAGTCAATACAACATGATAATAATTGTGATTAAGTAATTAAGAGCGCTGGAATGATGGTGATAAAATAGCAAACAATTAATAATGAACTATATACAAGGAGATGAAAAACAGGCGAAATGTTACAGGTAGAGAGAAAAATGTCTAAATGTAGAATATGAGAGAGATGGAGTATGCGGATTTTACGGCTCATCATCTTCCAGGTGAAGTCTATCACCGTCACGGACATCATTATCCTCCTATTCTTGTGGAATTATTAAGTCCCTATATTCAAGGAGAAAGTTTATAAGGTTAATAATTTTTAGTTTTGCTGCCTTGTTGATGGTGATGTTTTTGAGCCAGAAACTTTTCAGATTGTCACTGGGGGTAGTAAAGTGGCAGGAACTCGTGATGGGGCATGTTGTAGCGTAATGTATTGGAGTACCTTCTTCTCCACATGCACAGCTATCAGTGGGTTGTTCTCCTATTCTATGCAGGTAACTTGAAAATGGGCCATGTCCCGTTACAAAAATCGTTATTTGTCTTGGCCAGCACTGTTGGTTCAAATTCACTTTTGGCAAGATGGAGTATACTGGGCGTGCGGTGGTATTCTGATCCCACAGAGTTTGCCAATCCTGAATTAATGCAATTTTCCTGATCCTTTTTAAGTAAGACCGAGGAAGAGGGAGTTGAATTACCGGTTCATCTGAAGACGCAGCAGTTTTTGCTAGGTGGTATGCTATTTTGCTTCCTTCAAATCCTACATGAGCCTTTATCCAGCAGAGGGAGATGTTTTGTTGGTTGTTAAATTCCTCTTGAATTTGCCTGGCTAAAGGACTGATGGCTTTCGGATTGCAAATTGCATTAAGACTTGCTTTACTATCTGACCAGACGAGGCAATTCTGTTATTGCTTTCTGGCCCACTCAATAGCCTGCTTAATTGCAAAAAGCTCTGCCTGGAGGACTGAGCAATTGGCATTCAGTTTGTAACTTTCTTTGTGTATTATGATATCCTTCAGTGTTATGACAAACGCAGCTCCTACACCTCCATCCATCTTGGAGCCTTCAGTGAAAATATGGCAGACCAGCTTCTTCAGGGTAGGGTTGTACTCCGTATTAGGGTTGACAATCGTATCAACTCTGAATATTCCTGGATGGATTGAAAGCGTATCTATTGCCTCCATAATGTTATTGCTTGTGGTCCTAATTTCTTATTTTATTTGTGCCTCTGTATTGATGGTAAGATAAAGGGGAGGGGTATGCCAGTAATGACTAGTAAAGCTGCCGTCGATGTTGTTTTGTAGGCCTCAGTTATATTAAGCAGAAACTTTCTCTGTATTTTGTCTAGTAGTAGCTGATTTTTGATACGAAGATTGGCTCCCTAGAGTGTTGCACCATGGGCTAGAATTCTTTCTGCCACTGTTTTGTACAGTACAATACGCTGTTTTTGGGATAATCCCCAGGTTGAGCCAGCTATTGTGAGTAATTTCTGGTGAATGCGAAATGCTTTGACACCTTGCTGTTTGATATGTGCTGACCAGTTCAACTTTTCATTCAGGAGTACACCCATAAGTTTAATATTCTTGCTTCTCCTTATTCTTATTTAAAAATAATTGCGGTCCACATTGTAATCTCGTGAGTAGGAGGTAAGTTGATTTTTCAATTGCAATTTCCAGGTTATGCTTATGGGTCCAGTTGCTAAAAATCTTAAGCGCTTCTGTAGCGACGCGTACAAGCTTCCTTTCACTATCAGCTGACACTACGAATGTGAAGTCGTCAGCAAAGGCCTGGAGAGCAGCTGTTGCTTTAGGATCAATATTTTTACCAACTGTGGTCCTGTCAAAATGTAGTGGCTCATCAGCATGCAGATTCCATAGGATGGGCACACTGCAGGAGCCTTGTGGACATCGTTTGGCTGGCGTTTTCTCCACAATGCCCATATTAGTATTGAGGGCAACCTCTCGATCTTCCAGGTTGCTGATAAGAATGAAAGTCACAGTATTAATTACTAAAAATGTGTAAATTCATTATCGTCATGATGAATGAAAAACTTTCTTGTGTTTGTTTGGATTTAGCAATTTAAAATTTTTTATTATTCATTGCCAATAAATATTTCAGTAACTGTTAAACTCACTGGAATTTTTATTAATTTTCTATTAGAAATGATTCAATACAAGAGTCAAAACTAAGTATTCTTTCAGTCTTTGGTATTGAATCATTAAGTACCGTAAGAGTCAAATTTTGTGTTACTATAATATTATTTTAGTATTTTTGAATAATTTTGTAAACGCTAACTACGCTATAAAAAATAATGAGACAAATTATATTGCTTATATAAACAGAAATGATATTCTCTCAGTATAAGAGCTTATGAGAATTGCTTAAATCGCAAACGCACATGACGAATTATATATATATATATATATATATATATATATATATATATATATATATATATATATATATATATATATATATATATATATATATATACTCACATAAGAACGCTTAGCCTGTAATGATTGCTCTATTAATTGCTAATGATATTTCTATGAAATTTTTTATTTGTTTAATTCGAATAAATGCATTGAATTTATTTACAAAATTATTATGCTTTCGTATCAAAAGGAACTGTAACTATTATGAGTGCGTATTCAACATATAATTTATCTTCTGAATAAAAATAAACATGATTATAATAACTGGATATGATTGAAATATCAATCAAGTGCAATTTTTTCAGTGGATTAAAGAATGTGTCATTTATATATAGAAAAATGTAATCTGAAATTTATGAATCTTGTCCATTAAAATAGTGTAGTCTTAATAAATGATTTTTGTTTTCAATACATATTAACTGGGAGAATAAAAAAAATGAATAAAAAGAAAAAAAATTGGCAACATTATCATTTTTAATGTACAAATATTTTGTATTTATTATCATTTTAACTATAGCATGTTTAAGTTTATTCTTAACGAAGACTAAAATCAGAAATTAAGGACTAAAATGCACAAATTAGTTATTTAATCATTTATTCATGACAATCTTATTCACATATATAAATATTTAACCAAATGCTTATTAGTTAATAAGTCTCTTTCATGAAATCAAATTGGATGCCCAGGATTAGAAAATTTCTAAAAAGAGTTATATGTGATTTTTTATAAAGTTTGATTTGAAATATTAATTTTATTAAATAACTAAAATTTCGTAAGGAATTGAAATAATTTTTTAGGTGCAGTTAATATCTAATGATACGTTTTAAAAAATAAAAAAAATGTTTAATATATAAGAAAGTGTTTTATTCATTAATTAAAATGTTAGCGTTATTTAGCATCATATATTTTATTAAATAATATGATGAGTACCATACTTATATATACTTTTAAGAAAGATCTATCTTATTATTAATGTGAAACTTTAGTACTTTAAGAATTTCTTTATGCAACAGTTTTCTTCAATTCTCTATTTTAAAGGCATTTTTATGAATTCATTTTAATAGTGTTTAGAAATGAGTTGTAAGTTCTATCTATTACTGAATTTTTAAATTTAAGATAATTTGATTTACTAATATTACAAAATATCAGATGAAATAAATAAAAATTATCATGAATATTTAAAAAAAAATTAATTTTATAAAAGTCAGACAACAATAAATTAAATTTAATTTCCTTTCTCAAATTTGATAAAACAAAATTAATAAGAATTTAGCTTTATTTCGTAATCTTTTTAAAATAAGTTTTGCAGAACTTTATTTTTAATTATGGTAATTTTTTATTCTGAAATACGTGATCAATCCTGAAAGCTTAAAACAATCAATACATGTTCACCAATTAGTGTATAACGAATTATGTTTTCCAATATTCTACTTAACAAGTGGTGTTAATCAATAACATATAATTTGCTGCATTATAATGCACTTTTAAACAGAATTACACATTACTAATTTCAGTAATTTGTTGACCTATCTTTGGCAGTAATACATTTAGAAAAAGTATAAGATCAAAATCAAAGAGTACGAGTAACGTCTGAGGGATAGCTGTGTGTTCTCTCTCTTCCATTTCTCCCAGTAAATCTTCTCAATACAAATGTGACAACTTACTAAAATGCACAACTAATATTTCTGAGAGTCGTGGTAGCCTAGTGGTTAGAGCATCGGTCTTCCGTCCGGAAGGGCGGTGTTCGATTCCCAATGCAGCCAAAGACCCACTGGATGGATGCAATGTACATGCTCGTTAGATCTGTGGAATAGAAATTCCTATGGTCCGTCATTGGCAGTTACCATGGTTGTAATTATCTGAAGAAATCCCCCCCCTCCAGAGCAATGTCAAAATTAAGGGAATGGATCATGCGGTAGTCCCACTTATCAGAGTAGTTTAGAGCAATATCATATTTTCATCTTCGTGGTTCTCTGGTTAAACGAAACAATGCATTCTGCTGACTTAAATTCGTATAGCCAACGACATATGCTAATTTAATAGGCATAGAGAGCATGGCTTGTCCAAATGTCATTAAGTAACAAAAAGAACAGCATTTTTGATGTCTTTGATTTGTGAGAAATTCGGATGAGTATGGGATCAAAGTAACCAGATCTTGCAGTGCATATGGCTGTATTGTGCTGTCTGGGTCTGTTGTTTTCGACCTAATCAAGACATTCAAAAATATCCGAAGAAAAGTTTCTGTTGTCAAGGGAGTCACATGTCAACTTTGGAACTCTAGACAGATAAAAACACAGTTTGATGGAGATCAGCAATCGCAAATGATAGCTTTCCAAGCCTGAACAATACATTGTTGCATTATTTGGGGTGCTCCGCAGCAAGACTTGTTACAAAATCCTATTCAGCCGCAAATTCCTTGCCACAAAATATTTATAGATAGTAACTTCCTTCGCGTACACGAAAGCATGAATCACTTGAAAAAAAAAATACATCAAGGTATTCCAAAGTAAACTGGGCATTGAAAATGGGTGTTTTTGAACTTTTAATTGAATGGTATTCTTCTTAACGGAAGCGGAAAAATACATGACTTGAGGTGTTAATCGGAGAATAATGACCCATCCCGATACATGGATATCAAGAATATCTGCTCATGCCACAAAATATTTATGGAAGGCGTTTGTGGTGTCACCCTCAAACAAATTTCTAAAATCGCTTATTCTGGAAAGACACACCAACACTTCTGGAATGAATCACATTCTCTTTTGCAGCAATTTTTGCATTAACTAATAACCAGTGGATGCGTATACGTTTCTGTCTACTTAAGGTTTTTTTAATGTATCAAGCTATTTTTACCATGTCTATCATTATATTCCATATGTCCTCATTTCTCTGAAGAAAATGTATTGATTTTAGCATCCTGGTGTTTTCAGTATTGATCATTTCCTTTGAAATACTGATAACATTTCCAGGATGATTATCCTCATTCACACAGCTGCAGAGCTTCTCGAAATTAGTTTTCGTACTATTATGTCTCTGATCATATGTCCTACAATGCAAAGCAATAGCAATTTTCATCATTGGCATAAACTGATGATTGAGTCCACTTAGCACCATACCTATTTCTCTCATAATGCGATCCTGATGCTGCATTTTCTAAGTCAAACAGTGCATTTACAACATATGTTTTTTGATGGGAAGCAAAGCACCTTTCCTTTCAACACTCAGATTTTCGTTGCACTGTGTCTAAATTATTTTTTGGAAAGAAAATGTTATAAAAATTTAAGTATATATATATATATATATATATATATATATATATATATATATATATATATATATATATATATATATATATATATATATATATATATATATATATATATATATATATATATATATATATATATATGTATGTATGTATGTATGTATGTATGTATATAGAAATCTATAAATGATTTCACAGATCAAGAATTATTAAGATCTGCCATGATGCTACATGACATGTGTTGACTCCTTTCCATAATTTATTGAACAATGCATATCAATAAATTAGTTTTTCATTTTTCCAACTAAGCAACTATCAATTTTTTTATTAGGGTTTTCGTGGCATTGTATCATACTCTGTTGGGATAAGGTATCGGGGGAAGTGTGCTATTTTTGTGCACTAACAGTAATACAAATATATAATATTAACAGAAATTTTTATTTATCTTTTATGCTATTTTATTAAAATTGATTAAAAATACATTAGTTATTAATAAACAAAACTAATTTTTATTATCAGAGCAACGTAGAAAAGCAAAGAAGAGTAAAGGGATTCACAAACTTCTTTTTTAATTCTTCTTATTTTTTAAAATCTTGAATTTTCACTTCTGCAACAGAAATATGATATTTTATATTAAGTTTTTTTTAAACTTAGAACATCAATTTTATAAGGCCGACAAAAATGTTTCCTCATAAACAATTTTTTCCTTTAATTTAATGTCTGAAAACAACCTGAATCACATAAACACAAGTGATTATTTTTGTAATATACATACATGGATATATACATAAATACATACATATGTACTTGTATATATATATATCAAATTAATAAATATTTATTAATTATTTATTGAATATCAGTAGGTTTTATTGAATGAGAATGCTAGAAATAAACATTTATTTTCTAAGCAAATTTTTTTTCCTATAGTAAAGTGCTATTTATTGAAAGTTAAACATCGACTTTGCAATGGATTTTACAAATTAATAACCGTAACAAATTTTTAAATATTCATAATTTAAAAGTGATTAAAGCTCTCCTTTTATAACGATACTTTTAATTAATAAAACATTAACGATCGATTCTAATAAGATTCATTAAAACAAAGTACGGGTTTATGGCAATAGTCGATAGTAGATTTACGAAAGCACACACAACGTAACTTTGAATACTAAATTTGAAAAATACAAAAAATTCTGAAAACATGTTGTCTGTTAGCAGTAAATTCTAATTACTTATATACTTTCATTAGAATTGGTAACATGTTTATCATGTAAGTTAGTGTGTACTCTTCTTCTGAAATACAAATGTTTGGAATGAATATTTAAAGTAAAACAAAAAGGAACTTTAAAATATTCAGATGATAAAAGACACAAAAGTATATCATTAAATTACCGTTCTTTCATGCTTGAGATTCTATTTATTTCGCGTGCTTTATTTTATATTTATATAGTCACTTAGCATACAAACACTAGATGATTAAGTTAGCTCCAATGTGCAGTCAATGAGTTATACATTATTCAAATGCATTTTCTTTGTTTTACCAAAAGTCTTGAAAATAAAGTTACTTCAAAGAGTTGTGAATTTTGCTTGCTGGATGGAATAAATTTTACGAATTCACCAATCGAATAGCGAGAACACAAAACTAAAAGCGGGAGCTCCGAAACGAGAAACCCCTCTGAAATTGCATTTGAAAGTGAAATAAAATTAGATATGAGCGCCCCAGTAAGCAAAGAATGGAATTCGTAAATTTGAACTCTTTTTACTATCTTCTCTCACCATAAAAATATTTTTTAATCTCCACTACACTGGTTGAAACTCTCTGAATACTGATGGAAGCAGATCCGATTCAAGATTAAATCTGGTTTGCGCTTAAGCGAAAAAAAAGAATGTAATTTATTTTACACGGATACGTAAATATAATCTTGGGGGTAAATATGGTGGTACAGTTTATCTCTCTTTGCAGTAAGACTAAAATGAGTTAGTTTCTGTGTAACTGAGTTTAATTTATTGCATTTGTATATCTATAAAAACAATGTTTGCAATTCCTATTATTTTCTGGAAGTGATGATTGCTTAGAGGTAAATAAAGGTATTTAATTAGGTAAGATACTTTTTTCGAAACTCTACTAGAAATTGACTGATGACATTTTGTTAATGAGGAGGCTCCCTATTTAAGGTTGCAGACTACACGAAATCCTTCTTCTTCTATTGGAAATTTATCTGAATGTTTGCTATGCAGTGTGGAAGTAGCCTTACAATTTAGCGGAAGTTGGAAGCATACTTAAGATCTGTAGAAAATTTAAGAGATGGACTCGAAAATCAACACTAATATAAATCTTTTAAATTAAAACTAAGCGATCTTATGTTACATTAATTGATATTTATAGTTTTCTCTAATTCATTTTAAAAACTAAAACTTTAATTGCAGGTTAAATACTCTAATAGAATTATCGGTGAAATGCGGTATTATTTTCAACCATAGATAAAGAGAAAATTTAGATTATAATCAAAGGAAATGCTGACTGATTTAATAATTTATTATTGTTTATGAAACAAGAGTTTGTATTCGAAATTCGTCTTAGAAATTCTGAAATTACTTTTATTTTCTAAACAATTTTTGATACATAAATTATGAGTCTTACGTTTTATTTTTTTAACGTAGCAAAATAAATCCAGTTAAAAGCATAATTGTAAAATAATATTTTTCCCTCATCTGTTACCTCTAATTCCAGTGTTCTCATTTTAGCTCTATAGCCAAAATATAAGAGCATTAGAATTGGAGATCATATTTTTACAATTACTGTAAAAAATCATTTTTTCACAATGAAGTTTATTCCAAATATAGGATTTTCTTTTGTAGGATTAATTTAATGGCAATGAAAGTTAAAATATAGATAAAAACTATGCACTACCAAGAAAATGTTATACAGGGTGTTTTCAGGAGTTAAGATTAAGAAACATTTTATAACATAAAAAAATCAGAGCAAAGCAAATTCATAGATTTTCTATACTTAAGATCAGAAAAATACTTTTCAAAAATTTAAAGTAAAACAATAAATCCTTGTTTTTCTGCAAATGCAGAAAATAAAATTTTTTTCTGCAAATGTTATTTGATTTAAAACCTAAAATAAGTTAAAGATTTCTTTGATAATAAAATTTATCACTCTAAGAACACCGAAACTGAAATTAGGTTTGTGAAAATAACAATTCTTTGAAAGTTAGATAATCCAGAATATGATCAAGAGTGACCTGAAAAACAGCATACTTCTAACAGGCTCGGAAAATGTTTTTTCCTTAAGGAAAGGACATAGATTTCAAGTGCCCTCTGAAGAGCCTGAGGATATCCGTCTGGTCCGCTCTGCAACACTTGAGGGATAATGCCCCCTCAGGGGACTTTCTCTGGTACCATTGGTAAACATGTGGGATTGTCCCAGTAGCATAAACGGCTCTTCAGAACAGCTCCCAATGAGTCAGCGACTCATGTATTTCTAACAGTCTACTATTACCTTCTTTAGCCAAATTATCTGTTGTCTCATTGCCATGTATATTAAAATGGGAAATTATCCAGTGAATGTGCAACTTATGAAAGGATAAAAGATGCACTTGTTTGGAAATAATTTTCTTTCCTCTGCTAGCACGCCAAATATGCCAATTAGAAAGGTCTGAATATAATCTCGGCTGAACGAGCTGGTACAATCGAGTTCATTATCGATGGCCGTCAGCTCATTTTTGAAGGCTGAACAACTGTCTGGAATTCTCCTATTAATTTTGTTATAAGTTCTTGGCATAAGATATAAATTGTTCTTCTGGAAGAGTTACTTTCATTTTTACTTCCACCCGCATATATTATGGCGTAATCTTCAGGGATATTGTTGAGGACCTCAAGTTCAATTCGTTGGAATAAACTGCGAGAAGGAAATTCTTGCTCATTCGGAAAGGAAGATTCATGTGGAAGTAGACACCATTTAAATCAATTTGAATAACTGAAAATTCAATACTCTGTTTTAAGCTATGTTGTGAGACATTTTTGTTATCAAATTCCTTGAATCAGCAAAGCCGAAAGGGCTAGTTTTCTATAATCTTTGGTTACTGCTTCACTACATCAAAAACTTAGAAGTTCGATTTTGTGTCCCATAACTGATGAAATTAGAAAAATCGATCTTCATACCAATCTTTTTTCTTTGGCGGAGAAGCTGCCTAAGAAAATAATCGTAAATACAACATATTAACATAAAAATGTCGATAATATTTCAATTGATGTTTATAAAATTATTTGTTCAGCTTGCATTATGATTAAGTATAAATTGACAGTGATAAGAGGATATTTGTATTCATTTTAATATCTTTTTGTCTTTCTTTCAATATCCTTCTTGTATATCAATTTCATATACCAGATTATAATTATAAATAATCAGTTATTGAAATTAAAATCTTTTAAATAAGCTCGGTAATTTTTGAAAATATTTTAACAAAAATTAATTTTTTTAATAAATAACATTTATTTAAAATAATTTTTTCTAACATAGATACAAATATTCACAGTAATTTATTTCCAACCTCCGTCTGCTCAATTACATTGTTTACTGAAAGATTTTATGTTATGTTCTTGAAGACAACATTCTTTAAAATTGTATGCTTATGCATAGAAATTTAAATATAAAATCTTAAACTATAATTGAAGTTTAAATTATTCAGTTGAAAAAAATTCCAAAAGATTAAAATAATTTGCTCGACTCCTTATCTAGTTTTATGTATTTTTTTTCCAATGGCAGATTGTAGACAGTTACAACTGCAACAGATTCTATTAATCTATTGTTCCCTGATACCCAAAGAACCAGCTAGATACAGCGACCTCTTAGCCGCCGAAGTGTTGTCTCGGGTGCACCACAGGCGGGGGGGGGGGGCACCATCGCACCCTCACACACACCATAGGGACCCGATTATAGGGTAGGTATCATTCATACTTCATTCACACACACAAGGAAAGGACAAAGACAAGATAGAAAGAGAGAAAGTGTACCCATGCCTGAACCGGGATTCGAACCCAGGACCTAACTATCCGTAGTCAAGCACGCTGACCTCTAGACAAGTTGGCCGGCAGTTTATATTTTTTTATATTTAGGTAAAAAAAATGTAAAATTTGTCATGATGTGTGTAAAAGACAAAATACTAAAGAAATAGTAAAAATACTTATATTTTAGATAAAGTTAAATAACTTTAGCAATTTTACGGATTTAAATCATAAGCGTTACAGGAAGGTATATATATAATGATATATTTGATAAAAATTCTATTCATCCTACAATGTTTAAGGTACATATGTAAAATGCTGAAGGTTTTCCAAAATATAATCTTTAAAGTGAGCCTATTCAAATGAAAACATCTTTCTTTAAAATGTTTTTATCAATTTATTTCAAGAGCATTTTGTTTTCCTCAGTTACAGAATAATTAAATAAATTAATAGATACGAATAAAATAGGAAAATCACAGGAGAGATATAAATTTCAAGTTTAATAATATCTAAGAAAAAATATAAGGTTATATTTAACGCTTAAGTATTCCATTTTATTTATTGATTAATTATTCATTAATTAATTTAATTACTTGTTTTATAAGGATTATTTAAAATTAATAAACCTATTTATAGTTTAAAATAATAATTGAATTATTTATATTTTTTAATTAGCAGAAAGCATAGAATTTTATTAAGAACATTTTTATGTCAATTTTTTGAATTTCTATTTATTTATACATAATTATATATATTTTTCTTTATGAGTGAAAAATTTTATCTTAGACAAATATATACATTATATAAATGTTAATATTAATAAATCCTTACAAAATATTAAAAAATAACAAAGAATTATTTATTGTTATATAAAATGCTTCTGAAACAGATAATAATAAATAAAAGTAATTATAGTATGATATATTTTTAATATTTTAGGAAATATTAGAAAATTTTCTATTCTCTAGATATAGTATGGAAATTCTTCCACAGAAAATATTATTTTTCTGTTTCATATAAAATACGTGTTTAGCATATTGTTTAAAATGTATGAGCTAGAATTTCACATTTCTTTCAAACAAAAAAGAAATGTCAGATGCATAAAAAATAAAGTAAAAATAAACATAACTCGCAATAAAATAATATTCTTCTTAATATAAGGAAATTTAATAGAAAGAAATACCAAATTTATGATTTGCAAACTCGTATGAATCTATAAGCAATAGGAATTAATTACTATATATATAGTAAATTATTATTAGCTGATATCAACTGAATAAAATAAATATAATTTTTAACAGTGAAAACATTTTATTTTGTCACTTCCCTTGATGATACAAAGTTTTAAGAGTTTCTTCTTATAATTAGCCTTTATCAATTATATTAATGATGATAAGACAGATTTATCATGATTGGTATAATTGAGGGTGATACGACTGTAATATCATCATAGGTGTTGCATTTATTTCTATTTAATAAAATATTGGGACAATATTCTTCAATGTTACATGAGAAAATTGAAATACTTTTGAGTGCTTATAAGAAATGATCTTGATGTGGCATCTCGATTATCGATTCTGGGAAGTGCGAAAGATCATTTGGCAGGAATTGAACGGGCTGAGTATCTCCAGCCAATGAATTCTAGATGCTCCGGGATCCCCGAGTATTAGTAATTCAAAAGGTCTATTTAGGTATGGTATCCTGCTGTGTCTTCCCGATCTCTAGAGATTTACCAGCCATGATTGATGTATATCCCCCTATATAACTCATGGTAAAGTTGCAACCAATTTGTATTCCTTACTGATCCATTATAAAGGTCGATAACCATTATCACAGATTTACAATGCTATCATTTAGAATTATTAAAAAAAGCTTCTTTAATGATATAACAGAATGGAAATATTTTAATGGAATGAAAGTTTTTGAATTAAAGTTATTTTAGGGAAAAGTTAAAATTTATAAAATGATTTTTAGTAGCACATTTTTACTATACTTCATTAAGATTTATCTGATAAAAATTACTTAGCTGACTAATTTCTTTGGATATTTCGGATGGATTTTATTTTAACTATACTCAATAAAAACTAGAGTGTTTAGGAATGATTCAAAACAAGTCACTTTAATTGACTATTAGAATAGTCAATTCATAAAACACTTATATATAGCACTTTGAAACTTATATATAGCATTTTGATTACTGACTTCTTAGAAGAAGTCAATAATAAAGTAAGGAAAATAAAGAGATAAATAATTCAAATTAAATGATTTTTAAGTGAACCGAGACATATATAATATATATATATATATATATGTGTGTGTGTGTGTGTGTGTATGTATGTATATATATATGTGTATATATATATATATATATATATATATATATATATATATATATATATATATATATATATATATATATATAGATAGATAGATAGATAGATAGATAGATAGATAGATAGATAGATAGATTTATTTTTAAAATTAAAAACTTATGAATACATTAAATTTGTTGTAAACATTTTTGAGAGAATAAAAAAAATACGAATGGAAATAATTACTTATTTCTTTTGAGCCTCGTCAGTAGTAATAAAAAAGTTAGAATTTAATCAATTCAACTATGATTAATTTACAAAATAATTCGAAAATATGTGTTAATAATTCAAATGCATTTTGTTTCTAAAAATCAAGAATGAAATTTTAATTTAAGAAAATTTAATTAAATTTTAACAATTCAGATCACTGAAAAAAGTTTTAAGCTTGATAATTAATTATGCATTTAACTAGATAATATGACTCTCGTCTTCTTAACTATTAAGATTAAAATGAATTATTAATTATTATAAGAAAATATGTGTTGTTACTGAAAAATTCGCAAGAATGCAATCTTCATTTGCGTATACAGCACTTTGAATTTTGTTTGCATAACAAAGTTGGGTTTCAGATAAGTTTTAAAGGGAATTCCAGAATTATTAAATATTTAAAAAAATATCATTAAAATAACAATACACAAAATCGATGCGACTTTGGAATCTTTTGAGAATAGAGATGGAACTTTTGTGTGTTTCCTTTAAATTAATAATTTTTAATCTTTGAGCTCAAGAATAAAATATATTAAATAAATTTTTGTTTTCATTTTTCTGATTGATTATTTAAGAAATTCTAGTTATTTGAATTAATTTCTATGTTTTGAATATCTTGTCGAATGCAATTGTAAATTGTTTTTAATCAAATATTGCAGAGAAAACAATATTATTGGAATATTGAACTATGTAAGAAAAATACGAAATAAAATTAGTTTACCTTAAGTAATCTTTGACTACATGGGAAAAACTGTTTTGTTAAATAAAAATATATAGCAAAGTTAAAAATTGAGAGTTTACAATATTTGACATATTGATCTGAAAATGTCTGAAATTATTTAATTATTAAATTCTTCTTTCTAATTTTTGAAGGAAATGTTCTATTTATTTTTCTTAAAATCAACATAGTAATTTTATTTGCTATCATTATTTTTTATAATTTGGTGATCACTTGAATATATTAATTTTATCTATATTTTTATTTAATCAACCAAACTGATTTGTAAAATCTGAATGACAATTAGAAATGTGAAAATAGTTTTTCCTATTTGATAATTAGTTTGCATTGTAAACTATGCATAATATTAAAAAATAGACTATGTCAAATAAAAAAATATCTATAGATTATGATTAAATCTCAGATTTTATTTAGGTGTTCAGCTCGTTGTTATTAATGTATTTCCGAAGAAAAAAGTTATACTTCCACAAAAGGAAAATTATACTTATTTCTTCATAGATGTGTTTATAAAACCTTGGGGTGCAGTTGTGTCAATCATCGAAATAGAGGCAACTAATAAAACATTTTTTCTTTTTCAAAATCAAACTTTCTTAAAAGAAAATTGTTCTTTTTATGCCTATGGGATAACAATTTTACTGCTAGGAAATTTTTAAAAGTAGTTTATAGAAATAACAGTTTTTTTCTTAAGAAAAATTAGTTATAGTATTAAAATTAGAATGTTTAAATGCTTTCTTCATCTTCAATGATAGTAATTCGGAATATAAATTTATCAATGATCTTAGTTAATTAAAAATACTGGATAGCCGTATATATTGCATGTATAATATAGTTATCAATTTTTATATTAGCTAATTCTTTTTCATACTATATTTAAATGTATTAAGCTGTGTGTGTGGTATTTCTCCATTATATTAAAAAAAAGAAAATTAAATGTTTTGAAAGAATGATTCTATGTACAAATTATGCACAATGTTATATTTTTCTTTTGAGATAGTTGTTTACTTAACTAAACAATTTTATTTTTTTAAATAAGAATTATACAAATGTTAAATATTAAATTTCCGAGAGAGAAAGAAATGATTATATAAATGTGTTTCAATGAATATTTTTTAATTCTCATAAATAAATGAATTAATATCATTCTGAATGCATACAAATTTAGCATTACAAAACAATGCAGATTTAAAAAAGAAATCCTAATTTTACTTTAGATGCAAAATTTTTTTACTTTGGGAATATGAAAAAATTCTAGTGATTTATATATTATTCAATTTTTATGGATCAAAAATATATTCTTATCTTAATATTTATATTTTGAAAAAACTCTTTGTCTTTTTGGTTCTTTTATTATTATATGAATAGTCTAAAAATTAAACCAGTACACTCACATAAACCGCACCTCACAACATGTATTCGCAAGTTTTTCATTTAAAACTAATTTTACGAAAATAAAAAAACTAACTTAAAATGAGAAAGTAACCAAAACCTAGGTTAATAAATTAGGAATATATTATTTAGTGAATATAAATTTAACGTTCCGCATTTGTGAAGAAACTTAAATTTACTCTCATAAGGAATTTGTGTGTAAATGTATTTCCATGGATAATATTTACGACCAAAAATTAAACTAAAATATGCAATGAGTAAAATAAAAATTGTATTGCTAAAATAAATCATAAAAATATATTACTAAAATGAATTATGATTTATACATAAATAAATGTATAAAACATAGGCTTATAGTTTTATATTTATATACTCAGAGTTTTTTTTCGAGTATTATTATCAGAATCAAAAACTTTGTACATTATTAATTTGCAGAAATTACCTGAAACACTAATAGAATTTTTTTGAATTGCTTTTTACAATATTGGTAGCATACACTTTCCCTTTCCTTCTCGTATTACCTGATTAAAGGAAAATCAAACATCAGATACTAGGAACAATTGTTTATGATTTTGATCATAGTTTGTTTCACTTGGGCTGAAATTGAGACTAGAAACGTGCCGACGAACACGCAGCATATGATAAGACGTGAACATAACTGCTCTTCTTTCTCCGGCGCCTTCTTGTCTATCGAGAGAAAAATATTGAAGACAGCACTGAATCAAGCAAAAGCATTACGAAGTGATGAGAGTCACCTTCTGTATTCCAGGAACATCTAATCACAGTCTCTTTTCTCCAGTAAAGAGATCTCCGGCACAGGCAGAGATTTTGGAGGAGTGCTCCACACTAATTGGATAAAACACCTTTTGCTCGAGCTCCGCTGCCTCAGAATCTAATATTCTGCCATTAGCTCTGATGAAGTGCCAATGCCTGCAGCTCTCCATTTTAGTTTTAATCGGAGCCTTTGGCTTCCATTATTTTGATTACTTATGAGCTCCCAGTAATTGCGGGCAAACTTTATAACCGGGTGCGTTCTGAAAGAAAGTGGAATTGTGCCACTCTTATAAAAAGTGAATTGGGTGCTTTCTTAGCTAGAGACTTAAAAAAATAATTCTTTAATTGTTTATATAAGATATAGATATTTTATCAGCAATAGTTTATATAAGAAAACGATCAGCATAGATTTATGCTATGATCTTGTTTTATCACCTACATTGAAAAATTCCTTAGATTGATTGATTTAGTATATCATCGCAAAAGTTATTGAAACTTAGCTGAATAAATATGAAAAAAAAATATTATTGAAATTATATATTAGAGGAAATATAAATGCACACACAAGTGCTTACATTTTTATCGAAAAAAACTGAACACACATACACACATATCTGTCAATTTATCTATCGATCGATCTATCTATATATATATATATCATATATATATTATATATATATATATATATATATATATATATATATATATATATAATATATAATATATAATATATATATGTATATATATATATATATATATATATATATATATAATATAATATATAATATATTTATATATATATATATATATTTATATATATATATATATATATAGAGAGAGAGAGAGAGAGAGAGAGATTTGAAATAACAATCCAAATGCAAACGTTGGAAATGAAACAATAGTGAATCACAATGTTGGAAGTTGTCTCAATTCATTGAAATTGCTGAATTATTAGGACTGAAAAGATTCTAATGTGATGAAATAACAGCTATGATGCACAAAAGGACGAAAATAATGCGATCCCGGGGCTTCTCTTACACACCACACACACGTACATCCATCAATCTCTTATCTGCCTACCACCTATCGACCCAGTTATATGTCTGGCCGTTAGTTAAACATTAAATTTAATGGTTAGCAGAGACTTATAATCTCAAGTAATGGCAGGATAATGTAAATAGTGATCTTACGCACATTGAAAGAAAAATACTATTAAATATAAGATTAATATTTCAAACCATTTGGAGGATGTAGGAGAGACAAAAAAAATCTAAGGATTACACATAAAAGAGAATTATTGAGACTAGGCAAAGTGTTCTATTTATTTATCAGACGAAAATTACTTTGTTTTCAGATTTTTATCAGAATATCATGTTATACCTTGAACAATAATCAGCAATATTTATTAGAATGTGTCGATATTTGATAGATTGTCACGTTCGAAACTGAGGGACATCATTCCATGTTTCTGTTACTTCCATCGAAGTCAAACATGCAAATATTGGTTGCTGAGTATCCTTATGGGTGGTCAAGACTTCAACACTTTGCCATGACTAGTCTCAATAAGACAGACATTTTAAAGTGTCGGTCTTTCATGAGCTTAAAACCACATCATGGACCATTAAACAAAAAAAACTGTCTTATTAGATGCACGGGATGATGTTTTTAGCATAATAGAATCTCAGCTGATTAAATATTTTTTCTCTTAATGTCAAGCAATCTTCAACATTGACACGTCATGTGGGTTCTTGTCTTCCTAAGAAGTCTTTTGCATTCCAAACTAATCTTATGTAATGGATGCCGGATTCCTTATTTTATATTAGTTAAATCCTCATCCAGGTTGTCCTTCCATCTATCTCTATTTAGGTATTTCTTTAATTCTTAAAAAGAAAGAAATCATATTATAGGTTTTAACATCTGTTTAAGAGCAATAGTATTTTTAGGTCATTCCTCACAAAATAGGCAGTGCTTTTTCCACCATTGCTTTACTCCATGCCTTTGAGGGAAAGGTTAAAACTGATATCATTAACACCATTTACAGTATATTTTTTAAATTTGTATTAAATGGAGTTTCAAGAAAGATCTTAAGAAAAAATAGGGATTTAGGGAATTATAATTTTTCTAATTTCAGGTTAATGTCCTGTTTATTGTTGACCTTCAAAACCAAACAGGTAAATATTATATATTAATTTAAATCTAACAGAAGCAACCTCAAATGTATTAGGGAATACTTTTCTTTTTTTCCCCACTGTACATATACTTTATTTTTCCCTTTTTAATCTGGGCTTCAATTTCCCGACTGCGTTTTCTAATACAGGCCTCTGAATTCAGACGCATGCACTTACATCATTAGGATATGCGAAGATATTTACTTATTTATTAAATGTTTTTACCCATGTATTATTGGACCAGCGTCTGTTAAAATATTCCCCAATGCAAAATTAAAAAAAGGGCATAAAAAAACATCACTCTGCTTCAATTGTTTCTAAATTTTAAAAATTGTAGATTTCTAGTTCTTGCAATTGAGAATGTTTTAGTAAGAATACGTTTCACAAGCTTTACTAACTTTATTGTAATATTTAATTCCAATCGGGCTCTTAGTAACCCAGCTCTACCAATGATATCATAAAGCCAATTGAAGTTCATTAACAAATAGTGTGTTTCGATTTCACATTGTTTACTCTTCTATGGAATATGTCTCAAATAAAAGATTAAGTAAACCGTAGATCTCCTTCTTTCCTGAAAACACATTGATAATTAGCAACAATAGTCACCATAATAGGAACAAAGGATTAAAGGGAAAATCTTATGAGAAAAACTCTATAATTATATTAATTATTTTGTAATTCTCACAGATTTATCGATATTTTTTAAGCAATGGATATAAAATATTTAATTTTCATCCAAAAGATAAAAATTTATTTTTTCCCAAACATATATTTCGAGATACAATATGCCACAACCTTTCCTACTTATTTCATTAGTTAAGTGAAAATATCATTTGATCCTGTTTTTGATCCTGAATTTTAACTTATCGATGTCACATTGGATTTCTTTAATTGTTCAAAAATGGAAAGATTGATTCTCAATCTCGTCAATCGGAAAATTAATATTATTTGAGGCATCAGATTAAAGCAAATGGTTGCGATTCTCAATCCATCTATTTGAAATATTTTCCCTTTCATAAACACTAATTGCATCTCTATTCTTACAGAGAAGTATCCTATGTATGAAATTCTTGATTGCCATATAAATGCTCTACAAGAAAGCTCTGCTTTCATGGTTGATCTTAGAAATTCGACTTTGTTGAATTGATTCCCTCTGTAAATTTTCGTTTTTTATTTTACGTGTTCTTTTCTTTTCATTGCGTACATTTTTATGACCATCCTCAGCAAGTCCAGTAGTCTTTTACACAGCTTAGTTTTAAACATTTTATTTTTATTTCGAATACAAATTCTACACTCATCTTCAAACAAATTATCCTTCGTGAACGATCTTCCTTACTCATCAAAGTATTAGCTGCTGATAACATGGAGTTCTTAATACTTTGCTATTTTTCATTTGCATCATCTGAAATTATTTTGTTTCAGTTTATTTGACAGTTAATTTTTATGATGTTTGGGAATTTTAGGATGCCTTCACTTCCATAAGCAATTTTTAATTACATATAAGTATTTTCTTAAATTATTGTAAATTCATGGGTATTATTAAACTGCGTCAATTACTTTTCAAATTATTTTCATTATTTTCTCCTTACATTCCTTCAAACTGCAGGTTTAATATATTTAGTATTTAGTTACTAGTTAACTATTTTAATGGCTTAAATGGACATTGATCCCATAGTATTAGTTTCAAAATGCTTTAAAATTTTTATTCTTTGTATGCAAAACGTATGAAAAGTGATCCATTCATATACTAATGCGTATGTGACATTTTACATTTACGTTCACGTGTCTGAATAAAAAAGTTTTTTCACTTGTTATGAGGGAATGGAGAAATGTAAAGTTATTAAAAATAACAAATATTTCAAGACAAACTTTTTTATAATAACATTTGCTTGAAAGCAATTTGAAAAAAATATCGACACAGTAAACATTATCACACATTTATTATGTGCTTTTATATAGAGTAATATTGTTTCAAGAAATGTTGTGATCACTATAAATATATATTAATGTTTATTGTATAATAATTCTTTTCTTTACTCATTTTTTTAATAATCTGCAAATTTAGAATTTGTTTTTGTTTTACTTTTTATTTGCTCATATTAGACATTTGTTAGCAAATACAAAGAAGAACTTTTTCTTATTTTTTCTATCAAATGTTTGCTCCATAATACACAACATTTGTTGTTTCCAATACAGTTACTAAGAAAAATTTATAGTGTTAATTCTTTTTCAGATACATCTTTCCCTCATGGCATTTTTAAAATCCAGAGTACATCCATATATATATCTGCCTAAGTGCATGATATGGAAATTTTACACAATAGGTGAATAAATAAATATAACAATGGAAAAAGATTTCAATTAGAGAAATAGTTTACAAAAAAGTTAAAATATGTAACATTTTTATTTATTGCAAAAAAATTTTAATCATTATGAATGATCAAATCATTGTTAAAATCATTATGAAATTTATATCCTTTTTGTGATGTGTACGTTTAATTTTATAGTAGAAAATATTTTTTTACATTAAGTTTTAAAATGACAGAATTTGACATAAAATTAAGGGTTAAGTTTTATATTATTATTCAAAAGCCTGAGCTAGATTATATTTTTTTTGAATAAGTCATATATACATACATACATACATACATATATATATATATATATATATATATATATATATATATATATATATATATATATATATAAAAGAACAAAGAAAGAAATATTTAGTAGTCGATCACTATTATTGCAATAATGGGTAATATATAATCATACCTTTAAGTTAAGTATTAATCGGATGACTAGTACAATGAGTATTTTATGTTGAGTAGAAATTTATGAATCATTTTTGTCTGCTCTTTTCTCTCTCTTTATATATCTATATCTATCTATCTATTTATTTATATATATATATATATATATGTGTGTGTGTGTGTGTATTTAAAACAAAACTTTAATTGCTGATTTATAGTCAGCATGTTAATTAAAGTAACTATCAAACCTTGATAATTCTTATTAGCTACTTTGATTAAAAAACTGGCAATTGTTAAAAATTATATTCATTCATTTATTAATCTTTTATGGATCAAAACATAGCATATTAAAAGGATATTTATGATTAAAAATAGCTAGAATAGCATCATTTGAAATACAAATAAATACCAACTTTCCTGGGATTTCTGTGGATAAATATGTATGGAATATTTGGAAAATATAATAATATCTATTATGTTTGACATATCATATCTTTAGATTTCATGTATATTAAAGAAACTAAAGTTATCTTTTTTAAAATTTTATTAATGACACAAGAACAATTTTTTATTATTAATTTTAAACAGTAATTTATTTATTATATTTATAAAAATGGTAATAAATAAATTTAAATTTATGATTTAGATATGAGAATTTTTAGTTTATAATTACATTAAATTAGGTATCTAATGTTTAATACATTATTAAATATTATAAATAAATGTTGTAATGGTGGATACAATAAATTCATTGGAATAATCACATATAATTTTGCTCTAAAGACTAATAAAAAGTCAATTTTCTTTATAAAAAAATTAAATAATTTAGAGTTAATATCCTTTCTCGTTATATAAAAATTTTAAAATTTAAAATTGAATAATGATGGTCACAAGTTTGTTTTTTATGAAAGAATAACAGTCAAACTTTATGATTTAAGTTCATTTTTCATTCAAATTCATTAGTACAATGTATAAACTCGCATAGCATTAACATCTTTTTTAAGGCCTTAAATATCACGTAAAAATTGATATTATTGTTTTCATAAGAAAATTGTGAAAAATAAAGAAAGTAAAAACATAATTACAAAAACTTGTCAATCGTATTTTGAAGTATGTCGCTGTGAAGGAAATTTCTTTTAAGTCCAATACGGCTATTCAAAATATGCATTGATCACATGATAATCATTTCAAAGTCAGATTAAATTTTGAGTTTATTAATATTTATTAAAAGAATATTATTAAGTTTTATTGGCATTACTCGTGTAAGAAATAATTTCTATTTTTCTATAAATATTTGAAGTAATGAGGTAAATTAATACTTATTAAGTGAATAAAATGAGATTATCTTGTGATTTAAGGAAATAAATTATGGCAACAACTGTTCTTAAAAATCTGTTAGCATGATAAAATTATTGATTTGAAACAAAATCACATTATTAATTAATAAATTTATAAGTTGTTAACAAATTGAACAGATCATTAACAAATTATTACAGAACATTTCCCTTATTCCTCGTATAGTTATGAATATGTATTCAGCTGTTGATAAAGAGCTATAAAGATTCCTAACAATTCTTTTAACTTTAGCTGGGACTCAAGTAATATGATGTATGAAAGCCCACGGAAATTGCGTTGACAACTCCGTTTCATCCTCAGCTAAAACGGATGAATTGCTGCAGGAAAACATATCAAGACGGAAAAGGGGAAGGAAGGTATGCGTCTGTGTAATTAAATCTGGGAACATTATGTTTGGGACTATATGCGAGAAAATTTAGCTAAGTTGCGCAAAAATGTATCTCGATTTAAAAGGTTAAGAGACAACGGGGACAACTGTAACAAATTGTTTCTAACGTTTTATTCACCAGAGAAATACATTTATTTCTTTAATCTAGAATAATTGCGTTCTATTTATCAGGAATGGCTTTATAAAGCTTAAATATTAAATATTTCATTAAAAATTAAAGTAAAATTGCAAATAAAAATTAGTAAGTTGAAGATAAAGAATTTCTATTTATTTATGTAAATGAGAAATATTAGAAGTTTTACCCATATATTTACTATTATTTCATGTACATGTTAATATTTTTCTAGATTAAAAACCTTGTAGTTTTTAGCATCAATGAAGGGTGAGTTTATAAGTATATTGCTCTTTTTTATATAAATTTCCACGCTATAGTATAACTGGATAACTTAAATTTTAGTATTCACCTATGCAAAAGATAAATTATGTCAGAAGAAAATTATCAGCTTTGGAAAGAGTTAAAACATGTATATATTAAAAAGAGTTTGTTAACATTCATAAGTTCTTTTATCTCAATTTTATTTGATCGTGGCATTTGTAAGTCTCTTTATATCCAGTCACAAGAACTGTGACTTTTTCTACCACATTATTACGGCTAATGAATCAGAAACAAGCTGCTTTGCATTTCTGGGTATACTGATCTGTAATAAAGTTATTGACTTTAAATGCAAAGAACATTTTTGTAAATAAATGTTTATGTTATGTTACTTGAATTATGCCACGTGTGTCTACAATTGATTTGCTAATCACAAAGGAATCGTGTAATAAATGTAAGTATTACGTAAAAACTGTCCAGTCGATGGAATCCCACAGAAATGAATTATGATAGTCTTTAAGCAATTTGTAGGGTTACAATTAAGAAATATGAAATTTTAAAAATCCATGGCATTTGGCTGTATATGAAGATGTAATAGATTCTTCTTTCTCATGAAATTATTAAGAACAGCTAATTATTTTTCCTTACTTAAAAAATGCTGCACATTCAAACTAATGTTTAAAATTTTTAAGACAATGACTTAAATTAGAACATGATTGTGTGGCATTCAGACTTTAGAAGAGAAATTAGAACGTTTTTGCGTGCTATTAAAACTTATAGCTTTTTGATTTATGGTTTTCAAAATGTAATGTTGGAATTTTGTAAAAAAATACTAAGCTCTATTTAAAACCATATTTTTAAGTAAAAAAAAACTATAGTTAAGAATATATCAAATAAAATAATGTTCCTGTGTCAATAAAATAAAGGTTTTGATATGCCAGTGATAAGCTGTATCCTATAACACTTCACATCTTCTGAGATTAAAATTTTGATTGCGTAGAAGATAACGCCATAGTTATTTGACAAACCAGCAAATTCGATATCAAATTTTAAGAAAAGAATTGCATGAAAGGGCAACTACAGTTTTAAGGCTCAGATATAAATGTGCAAGTATATCCGTATGCAGCCTTTACTAAGTACGCAGAACGAAATGAAGAATGACTTCTGAAAAATGCTTTGTAAAATTCCTATTTTCTAAAATATTTACTCGAATGTCTAAGCACTTTTGGAACTAGGCAAATTGAAACTTATGCTTTCAGTATAAATATTCCTAAATTTAAATGAATGAATTAAGTTGTTAGATAGATGGAGGTTAATTGCTAGTTAAGAAAACTTGGACATATTTTTATACTTTACGTTTTATTTATGGGAACAAATTAGGATGCTAAATTTATCATGGTAGTTCATAAGAAAGTTCATCAATGAGAAATGATTGCTCAAGAATTCAATTCTTTTTCCAGTGCTTGAGACATAATATTCATTTTATAGCATTTCATATCTTATCTGCTTTTTACAAAAAACAAGATTTTTGTTTTATTTGTTTCTGCTTTTCTGCTTCTTTTTAAACGCAAAACTTATTAAGACTGACTTTAATAAATAGTATAGCATTTTGAACTACTTCAAGAATTCATGCCATGGTTGGATAAAATTAACGAAGCGTTGAATTAAAGATGAGAACATTCACCATTCCACCGCCAGCTTGGCATGCGAACTTATGATGTTTAATTTTTTAAAAAAAATCGTTGTTTCCAAAACAATTTATGATATGGAATGATTTTAAGAAATTTTACTGCTTTCATATCACTTGCATATTTCTGTTAACAATAAAATATGTTTCGTATAGTGCATCAGTTATAAAGATTGAAGAGTAGAATATTCCTGTAATAGACGAATATTGGTTCCACCTAACTCGATGCTTGACGTCTTTTTATTCGGGGTGAGTCGAAACTTACTACATGCTTTCTAGTGTCTAGAAAACTATCTATGAGAGCAAAAAATGCTAGGTTTTTTGAATAAATACCATTTAGGATAATGATTCATAGCTTGATTTCCTGAATGGACACCACGAAAATTTATTCCCATAGCATTAATGTGATTAGCGTGTTTTCATTGAGATAAGATATTGAAGTCACATGTTTAATATTTTAGGGATGATCTTTTTCCTCTTATTTTATTTAAATCATGGGTTCCCAAACTTTTTTTTTTCTCGTGGACCATTTCCAGAGTTTTACTATTTTCAGTAGACCACCTGCTTCTGCATTTCTACGGTATTTCCAAAACTCCTGGAAAATATCACCCTAAATTGGTGTTTGTTAAGAAAAAAAAGTACCACATTTTCTTGGGTCCTATTTATTAAAATAATACTTGTGGTTATACAAGATTATAAACATTATTACTAACAATCACCAATTGACAAAAAATCAACAATGAACTCTGAACTGTAAATCAACAATTAAAGGTAGTACTACTTTTAATGGCATGGCGCCCCGGCGGCACTTTGCAAGTCTCGACATGTGGTGAACACTTGTATTATTATCTATTGTTCTATTCAATTCTGTGTTTGAGCTGAATTTCGAATATTTTTGAGTACCTACCTAGTGAATGATGCTACTTGCCTACTTTGATAGGTAAATCCAAGCCAAAACTTTCGTTCCTTATTATGAAAACCAGAAAATTTTTCGTGAACTCCCACTTATAACTTGTGAACCCCTGTTTTCTTTTCACATCTGCCAAGATCGTCGTGGGGTCTCCTATGGACCCCATGCGGTCCACCTGGACCACTTTGGGAACCTATAATTTAAATGAATGCAAAATCATGGTTACATAGGGATCATTTGATAGATTATTTTCTTGACTCGTTAAATCATTAAAAAAGTTTTTTTTCTTTTTGTATACTATGTACTATTTGCCATTTTAAATATTCAAATTTTTGTATTGTATATGATTACACTGATCGATAAGTGCAAGTTTCTAAAGCTACTGCTAAAAAGAAAAAATTACAAAAATCCTGATTTCATATTTTCTTAAATGATATAATATTTTAAATTTATCGCTTATCGTGCCATATGGAACGGTGTGAAATAAGTTAAACATTAGTTAGATTTATAACGTTAAAAAGTTTTAACTCTAAAATAACTTTTTAGTTGAATTTATGAATATTTTTCAGAGAAATTAGTTTTTTTATAACCCCAAATTAAACTGCTAGCGTATTTTGCATAAAGCACATTAAGAAACCTTTAAAACATATTTAATAAATTTATAATTTTTACATAATTATAAATTTATGTAAAAAATTTTCGGAATCAATTTTGATACAGTTGCTACAGTTGCATTCAAATTCCTTCCCACTCTCTTATTCTATATATATATATATATATATATATATATGTGTGTGTGTGTGTTTGTGTGTGTATGTATGTACCCCTAAATAACAATGATACTTTAATTGACTTTCAGTATCAAATCGTTTTCTGATGAAAATATTAACTTTCGAATAAAATCTAGGAGTAATAAATGTATCTGTGTTATGACTCATATAAATAAAAATTTAATTTAAAGAAAAAGAATATCCTAAAGAGGTAGAATCTAACTAAATTTTCTTTTACAAATGATCCTTTAATCAGTTTCAAATGATATTAAAATACCTTTCTTTCAGCATAAAAATAAATAATACTATCATTTCCGTAAACTCTGTCTTGAAGATAATCCACTTTACATGTTATTAGATTTTAAAGTAAAATTGTACAATATTAATTTAGTATATAGTATAGATAAATGTAAAAAAATAAGAAATAATGTAAAATAATTGAATTTGCAGCAAGTTCTTATTCAATTGTTCAATTTACTCTAATAATTTTTTTATAGAGAAATTAGGTTAATCCATAGAAACGTCCAAATTTTTCTCTCAGGAAGGATTGATACTTTATTTCTTTTTAAGAAATTCAATAAATTGCATCTGAAATGAATACTAAAACAGTTGCAAAAATTAGCCACGTTAAACGCTCAACCATAACGATATGAAAATTAATTTCTCGTTAAAACAATAATTGATTTTATTAATAGATAAATGCATCCTGTACCATCATTTATCCTAAAAATATAAAATTAAACTCAAATTTACAATTCCGTATGTGAGAATAAAAATTTTTTATAAGTCTTTTTCTCTGAATAAATCATTAAAAAAGTATGGAACTTATCACCCATAAAAGAAATTTTAACTACGAATGTTGAAATAATGGCATTAAACAACTTATTCCATACAAAAATTAACATCAGAGAATATGTCATGAAAGTAAATATCCACTTATTAGGAATATCAATTAATACTCCATGTTTTATCGGGTATGTGCAAAAATTTTGATAAAATGCGTTACAATGGTTTGATAAGGAAGCTTACACAGATGTACCTCTCCAGCTATTATGTCGAAATTATTGACGACTTCCTGAGGCATCCGGAATTTACAGTTAAATAGCAATCATTCCTCAAATTAGTCTATAGCATATTGCCCCAGAGAAAATGTCACGAACGTTAGCAAATAACTGCGCCTGAAATGCTTGTGTTGATAATGTAATGATTTGCCTCTTAGCAGATGATTCAACAATCATCCTTCATCACCATAAGTTGCACTAAGGATACTATACTATTCATTTCCCATTAAAATAAGTGTGAAGTGATTTGTAAAGGTAAATTGTATGATATGAAGTGTCTATGTCTTTATTAACGTAAAAATTTTCACATTTACCAATCAAGTAGAAACAACTTGTAGATATCATTAAAATAGTAGATACTATTATACAAACCAAATATATTTAACTTGGTGTAATATGGTCTATGTTTTTAATCATATTTAGGTAACGTATTCACTAATACTGTTATAAAACTGAATGGACACATTTGTTATCTTCCTTGCCTTGGCCTAGAAAATAATTCATTTTTTTTTGCTCTCCGATGGATCTTTAATTTAAAAACTGAATCTATTAAAAATTACTTTTGAATTCCAACCTTAAATTCAAACTACCATATAATGCAGAATAAATGTTTGCCTTAAATAATGTCACTTTTAGTTTGATACTTCATATCGATTTAAGCAATTCTGCAAATAAAGGATTTATCAAGAAACATTCATTAACATACTAACTAAATTAAATCACACATTAATCTGTTATCCAAAAAACGGATGTTAAATATATTTTCAGACGTAAATGTATTTCGAATTATAAATTTATTACGAAGCTAAATCCGAATTTAATAATAATATTCGCATTTATGTGTTAACTTCTTTGTTAAATCCAGGTTCATATTTATAACAGATTTTCTGTCAATGAACTTTTAATTTATTAAAAACGTTTTATTTATTGTCTAATTTGCGACTGAAGCATTGAGTATCTATTTATCGTGTTTTATTTTATTTATTTATTTATTCATTTTTTTTGCTTCCCGAAGGATCATAAATAAGGTCTTCAAAAAATCAAACTAAGTTGTAAGACCGTATCTTCTATAAAAACTATAACAAATAATAAAATGTTAATAATAAAAATTACGGTAATAAATTTTGAGTGGTCAATTATTTTATGTATATTCACAAGCAGTTCTTCTCAGTTAAAGGTTATATCGCAGTAGAGAGGTAATGAAGAATGCATTCATTTTACTAGATACTTTTTTCGTAATATTTGTTAAAATATCATAGATTTTGATTATTATTTATAGTATGCTCCCTTCAATGATATCTACATGTAAATAATTTCATAAATAAACTTACTGCTGAAACTAAATTTATATAAAAACCAGGAATAATAATTAAAATATCAGTAATACTAACTCCATGTAAGAATTGATGGAAAGAAGACATTGCTGAATTCCTTGCAAACATCCGTGAATAGTATGAACTTGAAATATTGATAGGTGTAAGTACTTGAAATTAAATCTGAAGAAGGCATAATTCAAGAGAGTATACAGAACATTTTGCAAACATTTTCAAAGTCCTGAAAGTACAAAAATACAACGTCTCGGGTTTTGATCACACACACACACACAAAAAAAAAAAAAAAAAAAAAAAACCAGTAAATCAATATATTATATACCTTAATTCATTAACTTAAATTAAGATTTCAAATAATCTAATATATCGATACATAATGATACATCGGCCATTATCAGCAAATTAAATTTTACAATGTTTTAAAATCCATTGACCGTTTTGCATTTTCCGATGTCGCTGCATCATACTCATAAGTAATTCACAGAGATCGTCACTGACAAATGCTGTTGAAAACAGTTTACAATTGATATTATCCTGCCGTGGCGTAAGATTCTTCGTTGAATTTTGTTCCACAAATTTGGTAAAGAGTAAAACAATCTTCGCATTGTTGATGTGTTCTTTCTCATAAATGTTTCCATTTTACTAAAATCAGCAAACCACAATCTTTCAATACTAAATTCTATTCTGCTTTCTTAATATCCTAAATAAATTTAATCATGTAATGAATATAGTGTGCATAGTCGATAACGAATAATTTGCTGTAGTTACCCTCGTAATATTGCAACATTATTTGACAGCAATGAACATCATTCTTTGGTAAATAAATATATAATGAATGATTGTTAATAATAAAATTTTCGATATTTTTTTCTTTTTCATAAAAAAAAAAATTATCGAACTCAGTTTTGTTTGTTTTTAAAGTGCTACAAACAGTGACTGTTTGTTTAATATCTAAATACATTCTTTTGAAATCTAAATATTGTCTATCTTTTTTTAACATAATGTTTTATTTAAAATATATGGATTCTCTCTCTCTGTCATAATATAATCTTATTATTTCCTCTCATTACATCTTAAATTAATTTCAACAAGTGTGTTCTATTCTTACAAGAACCTTATTTGTTGCATTGCAAAAACAATCAGTGTAGCAAATTAATTTTCATCACTTATATTTTAATATTTGCACATCTATTGTATTGTGTAAAGTTCTTACAAAGAATTAGACATTTTTACAAATAGCATCTTGTAAGATTAAGATTGTGTTGATCATACAATCCTTTCTTTTTCCAAATTGATAAAGTATAACCGAAATTAAAAAGAAATTATGAAAATGCTCTATATGGTATGCTCCGAAATCACGATACATTACAGATTAAAGCACAGCTAGAGACGGTATTCTTTTAGACTAAGTATAACTGAGCTTATTTGGGTTCTTATCTTTTTTAACTGACATTTTATGATTGGGAAGTTTGATTCTTGCTTAGTTATCAATCTCATATTTTTGATTCTTGTGATTTAAATCTATAGGGAGATGTTACAGAGTACAATCTTAAATTAAATTTGAGAATAATTAAATGTTGTTTAATCCCTATGTAATGGTTTAATCCGTATATAAATAGCTTTTTTTGCAGCAACTGAACAAAGTAATTACATCCAATACAACAATACTTGATAATTTTCAGCACTAAGAGTTTAGTATTAGTTAAAGTTTTAAAGATTATCTCAGTATTTAATGTTATTATTCATCCTCTGTTTTAAGACAATGTATACATAGCTAGAAATGCAAACTTACAACACGATATTGAAAAAATCTTAAGTGTAAAAGGCATCAACTGCGTAGTAATTTCAACTGTGTCTTAGAATAAACATGTACAAATTTACTTATTCATTATCTCAACACTTCGTTGTGAATATCTTAACGTTGGAAAATATAAAACGTGTTTCCTAATAGAAATATTAAAAATTCGATGACTACAGACAATAATCCATTAGAAGAAGAAAAATCAAAAACTTTTATATACTTTGTAAAAATGGACAAATATTATTAATTTACAATTTCAGTGATTTTCGGTACTTTTCATTTCTATAAGCCAGGAATTGTTTCTTAAAACAGATTGAGTTAAAAATGTGTAAATACCTGAAACAAAGTGCAGCTTTGATATAAGTATCCTTAAAATGAGAAAATGTACTTATCAGTTATAACTACATGTTATAGTTTACCCCATAATTTTTGTACAAAAATTTGGAATTGTTGCAATGTTTATGGTTTATTTATTTTGTACAATAAATAACATACTTTTTCAAGGGAAAACATTTTATCTGAAATTACAATCACTTTTTCTTAAGATGAAATTCAAAAACTATATGAAAATGTCACACAAAATACATAAACTTCTTTAATATTTTTCAATATTGAATGTGATTTTAAAACTTTAATTTTATATAGGAGTATACCATATTATTTTCATATAAAACACATTGTATTAAATTTACTTATTATTTTAAATATATTTAAAAGGAATATTATAATTATAGATCCCAATCATGTACATCAGAATATGTGAATTAAGTTTGTTTTTAATTACATTGCAACAGAATTATGCAAATTAGATAATTGAAGAAAATAAAGGATTTCATTAAGAACGATGAATACATATCTACATTATTACTGACAAAGCAATAAAAAATTTATATATCATAAATTTACCTGGAAAATATCTGAAAAGTGTTTCCAGTGAAATGTAATAGTTAGAATTTATTTTCGTTATAGTGGTTTTGAATTGAAATCTTTTTTTTTTTTTTATATTGTCATCGTATTATCTTAATGTGATACCCAACAACATTTAGAATTATCTTATCACATCATTGTAAATGCCTCACGGATAACTTCTATTACTGCGTAAATGAATGAATTAAAACCATCTTAAATGTTTTAAATATCAAAATATTTGTAGTCAAAGCTAATTTAATTATTTTATTTTTAATTGAGAAAGAAGCTGACAGCTGTTATTAGTAAAGACTATATATTATACAACCACCACTATAAGACAGAAACATATAAATGAGGGAGAGAAATATTCATCGAAATTAATTTTCATAATTAACGCTGAACCTAGTTAATTAAGGCATACTCTTTACAAAATTAATTAGCAACAGCCAGGTACTAGTTTCTTAAAATGCTAAAACAAACGCCAGGAAGTTCTGTGGCTCTCTAAAGTTAATTTGTTTACATTTTAAGCAATCACCCTTTCTTAACAGAGCTATTACTTCCCTAATTGTTTAAAAGAGAAAAGATAAAATAAATCTCCTTCCATATGATTTGATGATGAAATTATCATGGTTAATGTCAAAAGTGGTTTTAGTCCCTCTCAAGATAGGCTTAAGAGGATTGAAAAGTAAATTTATGCAAATGAAAATAGTAAATTTCATTAAACATGTCAGTAGAAATAAAGCTCTGAGGAATAAATGATTAGAGTCAGGAAGAAATCTTTTTGTTCAAAAGTTCAGTAAAAGATTATTTAGATAAGAAAATCTCGTTCCTTAAGGCGTTATTTAGTCGAAATTAAGAGTATTCTTTGTTAATGTCTTACCAAAATATTTAACTCACAATTAATATTTAGCTTCAATTTAGAACTTTTATACATAGTTTTTCTTAATTGGTTAAATTGAAAATTTTGCTTACGACTTTCCATTTTCCTATATGATTATGTAACACATTTATTAAAATACACAGAATTAATTTTAGAAATTAAAAAAAAAAAGTTTATCCATCTCTTAAATTAGAGACTTTTTAGAAATATTTAATTTCCCTTCATTAAGTCATTAGAGAGTGAACGTATTAGTATAATTTCAGTGAATAACTTATATTTTTATGAACACATGCTATTACTGACTTTTACTGTCTAGTGAATTTAATTTTAAAAGCCAGTGAAATTGAATTTTTCTTCAAACTTATTCTATTTTTTTCTAATTTTTTTAAAAAACTATTTTGGTTTGGTGATAAATGTCTTCAAAAATAATTGTAAATCATTTAAGAGGATTTATATGACACACAAATATTTGTAAAATATTTTGGAATAAAACTACAAAACACTGAAGATATGAAAATTATGCAGTGTTAAACTTCATTTATGTGCATATCGTAAAAACAAATTATGAACATTTGTTACTTGCATTTGTATACAACTACTATTAATCTATTGAATACTTATACTTACCATAAAATGGTATATTTTCGTTTACATCAACACGAAATAATTATGATAAATATAACATATTATTATATTTTCTTGTTCTACTGTGAATTGTAGTCTGTTCTCTTTGCATTATCTATAAAAAATAATTACTATATTTATGTGATTGTAACTCTCACATTTTAACTTTTAGCATGAAATTATCGAAGAAAAAAAGTTAGCATATAGGCTATACTCTAAAAAAAACTTCCACTAGTCCAAAACTCTAAATTTCAGCAGTGTAGAATGTGGCTCTAGGAGTAATTAATTTTAATTGCGTGATCTTATTCAGTTTAAGAAATAAGTTGAAATTATTGAATAATTTTAAGCATATTTACATTTTAATTAAGCATATTTACATTTAAAGGAAACAAATATTTTAATACTTCACTTAATCTGTAAATTGTAAAGAAAGCATAAAACACATTTTTTATCAGTTTGAAGCTAATTTATGTCAGTTCCCTTAAAACGATCAAAGTATATTTACAACTAAGCGGCACGGTTCAACCTGCCTTTATTTCAGAAGGGTATATTTAAAAAAAAAAACAACTTTTTAATAATCTTGATGGGGAAAAAAGTGGATCAAATATTTTTCATGTTGAGATTGTAAGAGATGGTTATGCTGAATTGAAAACAAAACAGGAAAAGTTTTCTTCAAATTCATGTAAGTCTATGATAGCTTAGAGATAAAACTGCCTTAACTTGTGACTGTTTGAACTTTCAAGATAAGTGCATTTATCAGCTTGGAATAGGTTCAGAAGACAAAAATCTAGGATATAATTTTCACTATGATTTTGCAAAGCCCATTGATTTTGTGAACTCTAGAAAAAAATTAGCTGGTCTACAGTCTTGCTAATGAGGTATTTTCTCTGAATGCTTAGGTTTTAGAAGTCAGAGTTAATGTTACAGGCATCAGAATAAAAATAAGATTTTTGGTGCGTCTTAAAAACGTCATATAGGAAACAGGGAATTAATTATATATTATTTAGAATATGTAATGCTTCATTCAATCAATTATTTATAATTTCTGATAAACTTTAATGAACATTTAAAAATAGTACTTCAAAACAGTTATAAACCCCTCTTAAGCAGAAAATGTGATTTTGAATGCAATTTAAATAAATTTTGATAACAATTGTTTTGATTAAATTAATGGCAGCCGAATGGTTAGTGCTCTTGCCTTCAGTTCAACAGTTCATGGGTTCGAATCCCACCTTGGACTTGGATGTTTGTAGTGGTTCGGAATCCACTTTAAGCCATAAGTCCTGGTCTAATTAGCCCTTGTGTCAAAAAATGACCGTAGAGCGACAAACAAACAAAACTTTATTAAATTAATAGCAAAACCAATTTCCTTTCTAATTATTATAACTTGGCATACAATGAATGTTAATTAATTTTAAATTTACATTTAAATGTTAACAAAATATATTTTTATTTTACATATTTTATACTTAAGTATAATATAAATCCATTTTTATTAACTTTAACTGAATAAATAATGAATATATAAATTATAATACAATATAATCATAAACTTATAAACTTATTTTCTCTGTTTCATTGGGTAAATTATATTTAAGAATAATGAATAGTTATTTACTTAATATTTTATATAAAAATACAATAGAATTTATTGAAATGAAACTTTTATTGCTGAAGTTTCTCTTATATGCTTTGTATATTAACCCTTTTTTATTCCATTAATACACAATTGTTTATTATTTTTCATTTTTAATCATCATCCTGATAATTATTTGATTAGGATATTATTAATTTATCTTTATATTTATTATAATTATTTATCTTTGTACTTATGAAAGATAAAATGTCGTTTCTTGGTAATAAAATAATAGTTGACATTTATACAATCACTGCAAAATATAAAATATAGAATGTGTAGTAATTCAGCTATCATACTGACAATCATGTTTATATGTATATATTTCAGCCTATATTAGTTTTATTCACCAATATTTTATTTCTTTCAAAATTGTCAAGTGAATATCTGATTTATTTTATCAATTGTCAAATATAATAAGTATTTGATACATTTACATGCATAAGCCGATAAACTTTTTGCCTTACTGAAAATTTTGTTTGATTTAATAAAAAATATCACATAAAATTCAAGAGATGTTAAATTTGAACTAAAAAGCTATCAGCCATTCCCAATCAAAAAATAATTTATTCAAATGTACCTTTATAAATACGTACATTTATGAAATCTTAAATAATTAAGGCATTCAATTTTTAAAAATAATGAACTATAGGGGTATATATTACTCGCTGCAAGTATGTTAGTGGTAAAAAACGAAGGCCTTTCAGAATTCACACCTAAGGAAATAATCCATCCCAATTTTCGAAAAGAAGGCAATCACCTCATTCGCGAATCGAGTCTCGTCTCAGTCGAATTTGTCTACAGTAGGCAGGAATCTGCTTTATTCTGCATTCCATCCCATCACGATTGTAACTGAATTATTCAAATGGTGGCAGAAAGATTTCGTTGAATCGCACTGAGAGGCAAATGAATGTGATTAGCCCTTATCTTGTTAGGTTATTGCGATGTGTCTAAATCTCATTTGTTTACTTTCTACTCCATCCAGCACTTTCTTGACACAATGCAAAGAAATGTATACAAACTCTGATGTCACGCAGTTGAAGGCACAGACTCCAGGGAAAATAAACGGATTTTAAATGAATTCCTTTCTCCCGACAAGAGAGAGTACGTGTGCACTAAGTACCTGAGTTTGTTTTTCTTCTCTTTCCTTACACGATGTTTTATTTTTTAAACAGCTCTTTAGTAAATTGTTTTTAACATTTACATTTCTTTGAAGGCTCCCAGAAACAAAGGAGGGAAAATGCCCTGAAGGCATAACGGGGTGATTTTCGCAAATACCACATGCGTTCTCACAGTGGAGGTATAATGGAGGATTTAACAGCTCTTTTGTGCGTTGGGACGCTCATCCGTCTTAGCAGCAAACATTGTCTTATTTGCTTTTTTCCCTCATTTCCCTCTGAGAGGGAAAATGCGCTTCTTTAGATAGCTGAGATAAATGCATATGAGTATTTTAAAGTGAGAAAGTGTGTTTTGTTAGAGGAACAAGAGTCCAACTTGATGAATACTTCGACTCCGATGAGATCAGCGCATTCTCTCAATACGCAGCTCTTATCTCGGCTTTAGCTATTGCACGAAAATGTAAATATTACTTTCGTTATTTTTTATGCATTTATTTGTTATTAATTTTTTTTCAAAAGAAAAATATTAGAATGTATTTCAAGACTAAAATAGACTTTGAATTGTTCCAAATGCTAAATTAAAAAATCCTAAAAAATGCAAATAGTTTAAAAGAAGGAACATAAAATAAAGCATCAACAAGGAAATTTAATCTGCTACGATGCAGTAGTTATTAATGATATTCTCGAAGATAGATTTTTAAAAATTATTTAAGAGCATAATCTTATTAAAATATAGAAAAGGTAAGGAAAAGCACAATGGTATTGTTTGAACTAAAATAATTTATGATCCATAAAAAGTAAAGAAAATAATCAAAAGAACTGAAATGTATGATGTCTAATTAGGTAGTTTTTGATAATCAATGATGTTATATTTTTGAAAAATGTATTTTCCTGAAATTCTTTTTAACATGAGAGAAGTAAGTAAAACGAAAATATTAATATGCCTACCGGGAAGTAAATTACATTTTATAGCAATGTAAATAAATAATGGTGTAGTAAAAATCGATAGAAAATTTGAAAGGCGAATAAAGCTTATAAAAAAATTACCATGTAGTTTCTAAAATTTAAATCAATTGATGCCATAATGATGAAAATTTAAAAAAAAAAATAGAAGGAAATTATGAAAATGTTTAAACAGTTTTTCGGTAAAAAATAAATCTGAACGTACAATAAAATGGTTTTAAATTAGTTCAGCAATATATTTATTAATGTAAACAATTATAAAAGACAGTAAAACAATTTATTTTTCAACGATACATATAATTTTTTCTTTGATGAAAATCTAAAGTAGTTAATTTTATTGGTAAAGTATTGAAAAAAAAAAACTACTAAAATTGCTCAAATCATTGGAGATTATATATCCTCAAGTTGAGTGTTGAGTCTACAAAAGTTTAAATTTTTTACAAAGTATGATGTTCTTAAATGGTATCATTTTTAGTACTTTTTTCATATATTTAAATTAAAATATTTTCAACAAAGAAAATAAACGAAGAATTAAAATAAAACATCAGTTTTGTTACATGAATTAATTGTACATAAAATCGCATATACTGAACAAAGCCATCATTTACTACATGTTAGTGAAAATTTGTTAATTTAAAGTTAAAGACTTCTATATTATCTTAAAAAATTTATGTACAATTATTTTAATTATCATTATTTAATCATGATTCCTTATTAGTACTAATTTTATGTAGTAAATATAACTATTGCTGATAATTTCCATCTAAAATTCAATTATTCAAAATCCAAATTTTAATAGCTAAATAAATTTGTATTAAAATCATTCAACAAATTGTTCATTATAGAATATTAAGCATTATTACTTTTATTCAAATGAAGCATATTTTACTTACACGTTAATTTTAATTAAGGGAATTTTTAATTTTAACTTCATTAAATTTTGAAAGAAAGTATATAAAGTTAAACAAGATAAATGAAGTTTCAGTTTTTGAAAGAAAGTTTGTCATTTATTTATGAAATATTTACTTCAGTATTAAGAAGCTTAGCTATGCCACATTTTTTTAAGTTTACGGCTAAAATAAATCATCCCATTATGGGACTATGATGTAAAAACTGTGCAAATGAAGTTTTAAATATTGCTTAGTAAAAACAGTAAGAATTGTTTATTTATTACATAAACACGTACAAATACAGAAGAAAAATATTATAATATACATGAATTTAGTGAAGAAATGTCATTTCAATTCATTTCTCTATTTTAAATAATAAAAATAATTTTTCTCAATTATTTAACTATTGTCAAATTCATTGTTTTTGCCTAAATTTTATGTGACTAACAATGTTGTGATTGGTTTCCCCTGTTGTTTCCAAGATCGCTCATTGATAACAAAAGATCCGATTTTTAAGATATATTTATTTACATTAACACACATAACACTAATTTATAGACAAAGACATAACTTTAGTTGATTAATTTTACATTCGAAATTTTCATCGCCTGGAAGCGGTACTTCCGCTACCACTCGTCGTGGCATACCCGTACTGTCTCTCTCTTTTTCGACAAGCTTCCCTATTTCTCAAGTGTCTTACCACTTAACGAACTCGAGGCTCCCGTCCGCTAAGTGTTTGATCTTCACACCTTCCCTCCAGTTTTCATTGCTGGACCTTGTCCCGCAAATGGAAACTACGAAGAATTCTAGAAAGTTCCTTTTACCTTTTATCACCATTCCATCAAGAGCCAAATAATACCAACATTTTAAATTTAACTTAGTGCTTAACCTAGGTGCTGACATGCTTCAGCTTACACTTTTGTTTCATATTCTCTTTAAAGGAAAATATCCTATACTACTGCTATATTCATTATATTTATTACAACACAATATTATAAAGTAAGAAAATAAGAATCAATATCAACACAAAAAAAAACAATTATGTGCAAATATTATTCACACACAAACCTTATGAAAATTAACGACCCATAACAAATAGAAATAACTACATTATATTATATAAAGTTAAATATGAATATTATGATATATCAGAAATTATTTCTTTTTTTTTTTTATTTCTTACAAGATTCATTATAAAAGAAAATAATTAATCATCCTCATAAACCCTTGATAAGGCATCTGCGATAACATTATTACTACCGGGCTTATGAGCTATTTTGACCTGATAGCGAGAAAGAGCCAATGACCATCTCTGTAATCTGGCATTCTTCGGAATGCTTTCCGTAAGATATTTCAGAGGATTGTGATCTGTGAACAAATTTATGGAAGTTCCGTAAGTCCATGCTTCAAACTTACCAAGTGCCCATATCACAGCATACGCTTCTCTCTCGATGGTACTCCATTTGGTCTGCGCTGGAGTTAATTTCTGACTGGCGAAGGTTATAGGCTTAGGATTTCCATCTGTATCTCTCTGCATTAAGCATGCTCCAATGCCAGTAACCGAAGCATCTGTGTGCAGTTCAAATTGTTTATTTAAATCAGGGGTTGACAATGAAGTGACAGTACACAAACTATCTTTCAATGAGATGAAGGCCTTTTCTGTCTCTTCAGACCAAGGAATATCATTTGGGATAGATTTTCTGGTCAGGTCTGTGTTAATGGCTTAACAATATTCGCATAATGAGGTACATATTCCCTATAATAGTTAAACAGTCCTAAAATCGATCTTAAGGCTTTCTTCGTTCTTGGCGATTTTAAGTTTTTGATAGCTGTAATTTTATCCGGATCGGGCCCATGCTCTCCTGATCCAACTACATGACCTAAGTATTTTACCTTCGATCGAGCAAAGGTACATTTCTCTAAATTTGCGGTAAAATTACACTGTTTTAATGTTTCCAAAACTGTTCTTAGATGGTTCAAATGTTCTTCCCAACTAGATGAATAAACTATGATATCATCCAGGAAACTTTCAACAAAATCATTATGAGGCCTTAGAATCTGATTCATAATTTGCTGAAAAGTAGCTGGAGCACCTGCAAGTCCAAATGGCATTACTTTCCACTGATACTGTCCTTTAGGTGAAACGAAACTTGTTAGTTCTCGACTATCTTGATCCAATGGAATTTCCCAATAACCTTTAAGGATATCTAGAGTTGATAGATAATTTGCCGCACCAGCTTTGAATCGTAATTCTTCTGAATTTTGCATTGGAAATGGAGCTATTTTAGACTCAGAATTCAGTCCCCGATAATCGACACATAGTCGAATCGTTCCATCTTTCTTTGCGACACATACAAGAGGATAAACAATCTCTGCGGAAGATGGTTCTATCAAATCCTTGTTTAATAGTTCTTTTATTTGATTTTCCACCTGAGGTTTTAGTGATTCTGGTATGCGGTATATGTGAGGCTGTTTCCTTTCGATTCCAGGTTTTAATGTTATTTTATGAGGTGGTACCTTAGCTCGTTTCAATTCACCATTGAATACGACTTTGTAGTCCTTAAGAATTGTTAAAAGCTGAGTCTTTTGCTTCGGAGATAGATTTGAAAATTCGGTCTTTTTCTTCTAGCTGTTTCCAACTGTCCTTTATTTCTCCAAGGCCTCCTAAAGGTACAGGTTGAACTTCTCCAAAATCTTCATCAGCTTCATATATTATGCCCACCATATTCATCAGTTGGATATATTTCCTTAGCTTATTTTGATGCAAATGACGGATGCTTCCATCCGGTAGCTTAACTGCATAAGAATGTGGTGATTTTTGCTCTACAATTTCCCTGGACCTTTCCACCTAGAACAAAGTTTGTTTGTAGAGTCTGGAATCAGCACAATAACTTCATCTCCAATAGATAATTCTTTTTCTTTGGATCTTAAATTATGATAATGTACATATTTCTCCTGTTGATTTTTAGTATGTTCATCGGCGTATTCCACAGCTTCCTGTAACCTATTTCTAACCTTCTGAAGATAATCAGTGATTGATTCACCAATACCTTGAGGTAAAACAACTTCATCTTCCCATGTAGATTTTAAAATAGCTAAAGGTCCAACTGGGGGGCGTCCATGAACGAGTAGGTAGGGTGAGACCCCAGTAGTAGCGTTTGGCACTTCACGATATGCCCACAAGAGAAAAGGCAACTGTTTGTCCCATCCTCTACCTTGCGACCTTATGGCATGATGCAACATTGATTTCATTGTGCCAATCCATCTTTCTATTAATCCGTTACTCTATGGGTAACCTGGTGTAGAGAATTTTGGTACAGTCCTAATCTTTTAAGAAATTCTTGCGTTAACTTTGCAGCAAAATTTGTTCCATTGTCCATAGCAATGATTCGAGGAATGCCAGTCCTCATAAAATTTCCATAAAGGCATCGCATGTCGCTTTTGCCGTCAAAGTTTTAATCGGAATTGCCTCTGGCCACCGACTGTGCTGATCCATAACACACAACACATACTGATGTCCCCTTGAAGATTTAGGTTCAATAGGCCCTAAAATGTCAGCATTGACTACTTGGAAGGAAGTTCTGGTCTACCAACAGCTTCTATAGGTCCTCTGTCTTTCAGTTTGGTTTTCCTCCGCAATTGACAATCGTGGCAAGATTCACACCAGCGTTTTACATCCCTTGGCAGACCTTCCCACCAAAGACATTGTAACTCTTTTCTTTGTTTTCCTAGAAGCAAGATGTCCTCCTGTTGGTATTTCGTGAGCCAATTTTAAAATTTCTTTTCTCCTGCACTCCAGGAACTACAAGCTGTACATACTTCTGTCCTGCCACATTGCCTGTGTGGTACAATAAATCTGATTCCAACCAGTAATTATTCTTACGCTGTCTGGCATCTTCAAAACACCGATTTAATGTAGCACAGGACAACTGTTCTTTTCTAAATATCTTTGCTTGCGAAATTGGAGTACTATTTTCTTCATCCTTAATAGCGGTTATTTCTTTATTTGCCAAGTTACTTTCCACTGGAGTAGTTGAAACCTCTACTTCAGAATTTTCTAAATCAAATGTTCCTTGATTTGCTTCTATTGCCTGGTGAGCTTCTATTTTCCTTCCCTCCACATTGAAAGTACTCAGAAACTATTCCTTTCCCGTGGATATTTTTATTTCCTCTCCAAGATATTTTCTTCTTTGTTCTTCCAACAAACTAAAAACTCTAGGAGTGATCAAAGCTTGCTCATGCAATCCTTCCACAACCGCAGCATGCACCATGATATACGGCCTGATATCATCATCTGCTGACCAAAGACTTAGTGGAATAGAAACAAGCTTTCCTTCAACCGGAGATCCAATTGCAGGCCTCAAGTAAATTTTCCCACTTGACTGCAACATTTCTTCTGGTACCACTGACTTCCGCAGTACTGTAATTTCCGCACCACTATCAATGATTCCTTGAAACTTATTATCTCCTATATTTAAATCAACTCGCAAAAGCTAACCATCCTTCTCACTGATTGGAATTTCCCAATCGAAACTTGCATTACCCATTTTAATGCAAAGTTCATTTAACCCTTGTTTGCTTACCTCAGTTTCACTTATATTAGAAACTTGAGTTACCGTATTCATTTGCGGGCAGAATTTCTTCAAATGTCCCTCTTCCTGACATTTGTAACACTTCAATACCTTTCTATCTGGAGCGCAACTTGCGGTATTATTTCCTAAACGATTCTGTGGTCGTGGATTTGGGTTCTTTTGATAATTATAATATTCTTTCTTTTCCACAAAGTTTTTATTTCTAAGTTCACCTGGAAAATGTTTCCTTACAGTTTCGTTCTGTTTTGTTCCATGTGGGCCGGGAATAAATTTAGTATAATTGTGGGAATTATTTGCAAAACTTTTGGCATCGAAACTAGGAAATTATCAATTTCCTTACCAATTCAGGGACTGGAAGCCAATTTTCAGTCTCTTTCAGAAATATTTGAGATCTTACATGAGTAGGCAAACTCTCTTTTATTTTGTCAGCTACAATAAACTCTTTAAGTTTAACAAATGTTTCTACATCTCTTGATTTTAAATACAGTTCTAATGCAGCTTCCACTCAGGACGCATACTGAGCATAACTTTCATTGTGTAATTTATAACAAGAATCAAAATTCTTTTTGTGTTGTAACGGAGTTATTCTATATTCCCTTAAAATGAAATTTTGATTTTGTCATACTGATCTAAATCTTCTTCCGACAACATAGCATTAATACCTTTAGCACGACCCTTTAAACACTGTAAAATAATTTTCCCTTCGTACTGTTCAGGTACTTCATAAAGCTTGAACATCCTTTCTGCATGATGGAAAAAGAAAGGCCATTCTTCTGCTTGTTCTGGGGATCTAAAATTACCCCTTTCATTATATTTAAATAACCTAGAAATGTGTTTCCTAATTTATCTCGCCCATATTCTACCGTGCTTAATGAGTTGCCCTCATATTCCCTTTCTTTTATTTCTAATTCACGCATTTTAATTTCATGCTCACGTTCTCTTTGTTCTGCTTTGGCTTTTTCTCTTTCTATCCGATCAATTATTGTATTTATTAATTCTCGAACAAATGATTCTTCAAAATGTTTAGATTGTGTAATCAAATTTTTAAATCTATAACTTTCGCGTCCGGAGGAATCTGTTCTCCTAACTCACTAGCCAATATTAACAGATCCTCCTTTCGAGCTTTACCCAAGAATGCAAAGGCCATTTTAACAACTAATGTTATCGCAAATTACCAAACTTAAGTATCAACTATTCAAAGCAAAACATTTAAATCACACAAATCACCTTTCATTTGTTTAATCTATAAAACACTTTCGTTTACTTAATGTACCAAAAAAATTTAAGAAATTTATTCTAATAATAAATTTTAAATTTTATAGTTTCAATTTTCATTTCAACACACTGTAATATACTTAATACACACGATAATATACTATAATATGTATAAAACTTCAATTACATAATACCCATTAATGAATGAAAACAATTCAAAACAAGCTAAAAAATATACATATACGAATCATACTCCCAGTTTAGGTATTTCAATTTAAATAAATCTTTATCACAGAAGATCATTGAACATATAACCACTTAAATCAATAAAATGCTAAAATAATTTTTAGTAACATGCATTTATATCTTTATCATTATTAATATATGTAATTTTACCTTAAAATAATATGAATCAGAGTTACAGAAACAACCAAAAACTATTATTCATTGCAAGCACAATTACTCTCAAAATATAAAATAATTCAAAATTTCCTCTCATAAATGCTTCCCAATCTTGGTTTTGATACAAAATTTAAAATCTAAACTTAGTTACTTTACATAAATACTAAATACAATCATAGTAAATAATAAATATACCTAATAACATTGAATAATTCTGTGAAAATGCAATTTTTAATAATGCAAAACAATACTCAGTAAAAAGCATTTAAACTTTCTTGAAATAGTTTCTTATTCCATAAACTTTTATCATTTACATAATGAACAACAAAATGATAATGAAAATTCAAAGCAAAAACATTTATATCCTACTATATCACATTAACACATTACACCAAACATACGTTTCAACAATTTACTATTCAATAATACAGTATCTTTTAAATTAATGCACATAACTCAAGAAATTGACAATTAGCAACAACATTATTATTCGACATAAATTTGTTTTAATAAACAGATTATTCCAAAAATATTTTTTCTAATAAATCAAAATTATATATATATACATATATATATTTTTTTTTAGTAATATCACCAGTTAGAGAAAACTTTTCTGAATATTAATGAACAAATGTCAATAACCAATATTATTTCGAACCAATATCGAACTTTTAAACATTTTCTCAATTAAATTAAACATTATACATATTTGTTTTTATCTTGATATTTTGAATATTTAAACATTTTTTTTTTCATTTATTACATTTACTTCTTAAACAAAACCCTACAAAGAAATTTACGAAAATTCTAAAACAAAATTTCCTTTAAATCATACATAATTAAAACATATATTGGCTCTTAATGGAAGGAGAAGCAATCAAAATATACAGACTCACGATTTTGTAGGTATTTTTCCATCATTAGGATCTCATCATTTTGTATTAATCCGGAATACATCCTGTCGACTGCGCCAATGTGATTGGTTTCCTGTTGTTTCAAGATCGCTCATTGATAACAAAAGATCCGATTTTTAAGATATATTTATTTACATTAACACACATAACACTAATTTATAGACAAAGACATAACTTTAGTTGATTAATTTTACATTCGAAATTTTCATCGCCTGGAAGCGGTACTTCCGCTACCACTCGTCGTGGCATACCCGTACTGTCTCTCTCTTTTTCGACAAGCTTCCCCTATTTCTCAAGTGTCTTACCACTTAACGAACTCGAGGGCTCCCGTCCGCTAAGTGTTTGATCTTCACAAATGTTAAGATATAATTTATATGGTATTGCTGAAAAACATGAAAGTGTAGTGATATTTGTGTCGTAAATGATATCTTCAACTGTGTGTGCGTTTCTTATTTTTTGATGAATTTTTTTTGAATATTTGAGTAAAAAAATTTTGCGCAATGAAAATAAAACATATAATTATAATTGATTGCTTTTACAGTATCATCTAATTTAGTTTCATGAGAGTATTTTAGAGATTATTTATAAAGAATGAATGACCAAACTTTTATTAACTATATTTTTCTTTGGTTTATGAAAAGTTTCTTTGGCACTAAGCTTGAGAAAATTCAAGTAAGTGTATGCTATTTTACTTACGCTAAATTTTATTTGTTTTGCGAATATTGAATTAGAAATATTATATAAATCTCAGGTGTTCAATATTTTTAAACGATTTTTTGAAATATATTAAGTTATAGTCATTAAAACTTATAAAATTCGTTAAAACTATTTCCTTTTTTGTAACTATAGAAAAAAATCAAACTCATATGTACTTCGTCTGGATTTTAAATTAAAGCAGTTGAGTAAAATAAACTAACACATATCATTGAATCCTTTATTTTATTGCAAAAAAATTGTGAATAATATCTATATTTCTAGTTGTATTTATACATATTAATTATAAATATCAACATCATTCAATTAACATTATTATCGTTTATTCTATTGTGTTTGTGTATATATCTCATTGATTCGGTATTCTTAAGTTCATAATTCACTTATATTAAGCATTTTATTTATAATTTTGACGCGAGTTTAAAAGTTAGTTATTTAGAAACGAATAATTATCCATTTGAATGTTTAATTGAACAAAAGATATCCAGAAATTTTTTCAATTAAATTTAAAAACATATTCATAAAGTATCGGAAATCATGTATGTGCTATTTTATAATGAATGGATAACACTGAATCCTAGCAATATGAATAAAACTGAAATAGAAAAATAATTTAGGAGCCATAAATTCAAACCTTTCTCGAAATGATTTCATTCTACTTTAAATGATATCACATCAGCAGGAAGAATAGCTGATTTAAGAATAAAATCGGTTCATTGTTTGAAAAATAGACGAAATTTAAAAATTTTATGCCGGAAATAACGGTGATAATTAGTTAAATATATTTAATAAGATATTAAATTTTGAATAAATCCCTGATGTCCTTTAACATATATGATTAGGAATAATGTAATGTATATATGTAATAAATATTAGATAATTTATTTAAAAATTTATGACATTTAAAATCTATTTAAAATTTATGAGTAACTTTTAGCATTAGTATTATGTTTAAAATTGCTTAATTTAACACTGAGAGAAAGATTTATTGAATTTAAGCAATAATTGTTTCCAGAGAACAAATAATTTTGATAGTACAAATTTGATAGCTACATATTTAATTTCAAGTTTCGAGTATTTTATGAGTAACTTATGGTGCAAAGCTATAAAATTATATATTCAGAGGAGGAGTCTCCGTTTCACTCTCAAGAATCATGGGGAAGAGGAGAAAGTAACTTCTGCTGCTGGCAAGGTTCCTAAGCTTTTTTTTACAGCTTTGAATAATCATGCCTTTCTCTTGCTTCATGTAGAATCCCCTGATGAGGCTGGGAAAAATGGGCCTGATTCTAAATTAGAATCCCCTTGGGTGTCGTTTGGTGATACTTAAATGAGTTTAGCCATCAACAACCTTAAAAAATATAGCTGTTGGGCTTTGGACTAACCGATCTTTCTTCCTGAGATGTTCTTGTTTGGAGCATGATTCTTACTTTTCATCCAGTGGGAGTGGAAAGCAGCAATTTTGCTGGGAGTTGGATTAAAATGCTCAGAAAGGCTTTCTGATTCTTATGGTATAAAATACGTGCACCAAATGGAGACAAGAGATTGTGTCTCTTTTATAAACTTTTACACAAAAACTTTCTTGTGATCTTTATTTCAAAGCTTTGGATTCATAGACTACACTTTATTATATATTACCATGTGTATAAATTTTAAAAAAATAGGATGATGTTATTTATACAGCTTCCTGGTTTTACATTTTATATGTTTTTAGTACCTTTACCTGTATTACTTTCTGTGATAAACACATAACAGTTCTGTATCGTATAGGGAGGTAATGAATGTGAATAATGTGATAACAAAGGATAATTTTTATGAAGGAGAAATTTAAATATATTTGTTCGTAATCAAATCTAAGTATTAGTTTCTTTAATTGCTATTGCTTTAAGGAAAATCGAGTACATCCAGAAGCTTACTTTTTGCAATATGCAATGATAACATTTAATTTTTTCAATAATTTTAACAAACGTTGATTAAATACTACTTTGTTTACAATTCTCTTTGTGGTCGCACATTACCTTCCTATTTAGAAGGCTACAAATACTTCAAAATAATATGATTTTCTAAATTTAATGCTTTTCAATCATTACGTACTTTCTTAATTTTGATTTTCACTTATCTTAAAGATAAGGCTCAAATTCAAAATTCACTCAAGTGTCTTCAAAATTCTTTACTTCAAAAATATTAATGTAATTTCTTTTTACTTCCAACATGTTCTTCTAATTTTATTCATGAAAATTTGTGTTGAAATTGATGGGACAAGCTTAACTTTTTTGTATCCCGTGACTTCGTTTCCATATTTTTCATGATTTTATTTCTAAAAAAATAAAAAAGTGATTTTTAATTTGTATTTAAAATCTATAATTATTTAACTCTATATACTGAATTATTCCTATTTTAACTTAACTTTTTGTAAATTAAATTCAGTAAATAGTTTACAAATAATTTTAAGTACATTGAAGTAAGTAATTGAAGAGTTTCCAATTTTTAAGATATATTCTTATAAGAAAATTAATTAATCTCTTGTATGTAATCCCCAAACATACAAAAACTTTGAATATGAATAAATAAAACTGGTCTGGGGAGAAACATTTTCTTTAAAACTTGCCCTTATTTGCTGAAAATAAAAATGATTAAGTTTTACATATGAAGAGTTTCAGATAATCGATTGCTAATTGCTTACATAAACATATGTTTCTTAATTAAAAAATATATTCATATTGAATCTGTTATTAATAATTTTTCACAGATAGTTTTGGGATTAATAAAAGAAAGTGTTTAGTTACCCTTAATTTATATAACAAAAAAATGATATTAATTTTAATACTCTGTATTATGTAAATGTATTTCCTGAGTCAAACATTTAATCTTAATAACCACCCTTTTAAAGTATATTTTATGAGTATATTGAATATTTAATTGAAAATTTATCTTCATGCAAAATTAATTTACCCTCTTATCTTTATTGGAAAATGGTGAACTCTGATTATTTATTCAACAAGTGAAATTAATTCCAAACGCAACAATAGTTTTGGGATTACAAATTGCTGGGGAGGCTTCTCAGTGCGCTCTTATTAAATAAACTATCCGATAAATGTTTAAAACTCTCTAAATAGTTTAGAAAATTACGCAAGTGCAGGATGGATAAAAAACAATTTCCGTTTGATATCTTCTAAGGCGTTACGGCGGCTCTGTTTATTTTTTCGGATCTCTAATCAACTAAAAAAAGGCCCGTAACAACATTTGAAAAAAGCGTAACTTAGTTCCGCTTTAGGAACATGTTCCGTTATAAAGCATCCAGTCTCATAACAAAGGAAACTCTTTTTTTCCAGCCTACAGATTCAATTCATTATCACCAACCGCAAAACCAAATGAGATAAGATACAAGAAAGAAGTTGCAAGGATTTCCTCCACGAAGTTGAAAAATGATAGGGAAAAAAAGGGGGGATTTATATTCAAATTGGAAAAAGGCAAAAAGCAGACTCGTTTGCTCTTTTAAAATACCGTTATCTCACATTCAGGAATTTTCTTTGGTAGATGCAATTCAGAAATAGGAAAAATTGTCCTTCCTCCCCCAACAGATTAAAAGAGGAAATTGAAAAGCGCTCTGACCGCAAAAGGATTTATTCGTTATTCCGGTCCTAGTGTACGAGAAAGGGAAAAGTTCGTGGTTAGAGTAGGGAAATTCCTATCTTAGCTCTCTCTTCTCTAATTCACAATGAGGTCTAATTAAGAGATTTATCAAAGCTCAGAGCTCAGGGACTCTGAGCACATTGCGAGACTTTCTTGCTAATTTGCTGAATCTGAAGCCTGTTCTTGAGGACGTGAGCTAAGAAAAAAAATAATCCGTTCCGTTTAAATTAACTTAAATCCCTAAGAGTTCTTACAATTGTTAGCTAATTTGCATTTTTTAATTTAGTAAGAAACATTTGTTACACAATAAATTAAAGATTAAACTATGATAGTTCTAAAAGAATCTGAAAATATTTAAAATTTTGCATATACACATTCTTTGGTAAAATAGTAAACAAACATAATGGAAACATTTTGTGATGAGTATATTCTTCTATTGTATTAACATGAAGATTTATCCGTGAATAAGTTTAAATATGATTTTATATCGCAAATTAACTTTCTTTCAATTAATATTTCTGATCTCCTTGTATAATTGCAATTTCGGACATTCAAATCAAAACAAGCTGGAAGCCCGATGCAGAAATTAAAAAAAAATTGCAATTTCCCCTGAAATTACATTTTGCAGTTATAAGCAGAAATGTTACAATCTACAAAGAAAAATATTTTAAAATATGAAAGAACATAAGATACTATTTTTATTACTAATTTGCAGGCAAGGTATACAATAAAATATTTCATAGATGTTTTACTGTTTGAAATCTTTTCAACACAATATTTTGTTGTTTTATATTATCATTATTTATCTTGCTAGTTTTGACTGAAATATCAAAAATATTAAAATGCATAAAATTATTCTCATTCTTGATGTTTTTATAATATTTTGACAATGTGTATGTTATAAAATATATAAGAAATTTAAACTATACACATTAAATGGTTATATATATATATATATTAATATAAAATATTATTAAATGGTTTGGAGCAAAATATATATTTTAAAATAATTAGTGTCATATGTGATTTATATTTTGCAATATACTTTTTTATATAAATATTAATTTATTGAAATATTTTCTTTTTTATATTTTTTCCAATTCAGACTTTAATTCTTTCATGATGAAAGAATTCACCTTCTTTGAACAAGAATTCATTCTGGAATTAATTTAAGACAAAATGTAAATCTACTCATAGTTTGGATGTAAACTACTTACCTAACTTTGATGCGAAGGAGGAATAGGTTTATAGTAAATACGTGATTTAGGAATTAGCTTTGAAGCTTCTTTAAATTATTGCAGTATTAATACATCAACATTCATTAATCCTGGTTTAAATTTATAATGCAGCATATTTATAATTTTGCGATATATTTTGTTAAATATGTTTATGATTTCCTATCCATTCAAATGCAAAATTCTTCATCTCTGAATATTTTAGAATGCATGATTATTTCTTATCTTAAATAAGGTACATATTTAATAAATATACATGAATATTTATTATCATGATAGGCTACTGCCAGATTTGGTGACAAAAATGGGAAACAAATTGTGAGCATAAATTTACATCGGTCAGATTGGAATTCTGATTTTATTAAATGTTTTAAAATGTCTTGTATAAAATTGTTGTAAAATTTCTTGAATAAATTCATTCCCATAAAGTCCTTAATTTATAATCAATTGAGTATGCTCTTTAATTTTTCCTAAATAATAACGTAAATATGCAATTTTAATACATAAAATTATCAAAATATGATTTAGCATTAGAACATAAGCACATAATCATGATTTTCTTGTCAATAATAATTGCATACTGGCATTTTTATGAACAAATCCAAGAAATTATAGTTTGGGGATGAAACAGCAGTCAAATGGAGCTTATTAGAAAATTATAGAAAAACAATTAAAATCTAGAAATGTAGGTAAAGTTTTTTCATCTATATTTTCCATGAAATATTGCCATAATATTTTTCCTAAATTCACACATTTTATAAATTTGAGAAATAAGCTTTGCTTTCTGATATGAAAATCGCAAATATAAATAGTGTAATCTTAAATATTTAATAAATAATATATTCTAAATTATTTATTATCTGAACGAAAGATTTTTGCAACTTTGATTTACAATTTTAATTCAAATAATCATTGGATTTTATTTGCAACTTTGATTCAATGAATTCAAATTGCCATGAAATCTTATATATTTAATATTAACTCTTATTCTAAATTAACAAAATATGCTTTACGCATTTATAAAAAAATTTTCTTATAGAAATAAGCACACATTTTTAATAAATCAGAATATATATATATATATATATATATATATATATATATATATATATATATATATATATATATATATATATATATATATATATATATATATATATATATATATATATATATATATATATGTGTATGTATGTATGTATGTATTGCGTAAAATTAATTTAAAGAGAGAAATGACTTTTTATATATTATAATTTATAAAAAAAATAATAATTGTATATTTTAATTTCCTTTAAACTTAAAGTTTTTTTATAAGAAAGACCGTAAAACAATTTAGTTTATTACATATATTTAATTTTTTAAAATAAAGTTATAAGCGTAAATTGATAAATTACAACTCATTTAATTTCTTTGCCTTTAAGGATGTAAGAGATTGTTTAAATAGTATATGACCCCCCTTTCGGTTTTCTCCTCATTCCCGGTTATCTGCACTAACTGAGCAACTTCCGTAAGGAGGCTTGCAATTGTGATTTAATATATCAGCGTCTACGGTTAAATCCAAAGTTGTTTCTATAATTCATCGAAAGATAAATGTAATTTTTAAATTTGTTACTTTACGAACCTTTTTCAAAACATATCTACTATACTTATGTGCTTATGAATTTTTATATCTATGAATTTTCGATGACTAAGAAAATTTTCAAAAAGTAGTTTATATTGCACTGTTTTAAGTTAAAAATTCATTTAAAACTAGAATTATTCAAAGATAATCTATAGGCTCAATTTGCAATCTAGATAAAATAAATTAAAGACAAAAATTTGATTTTATTTAGCACATTGGAATGGAAATGAAGAACGGAATAAAATACGCACATTTCTTCTTTATTGAACCGGTAAAATATTATTAGTGAGGTTTAAATGTGGAAAAACTGACAGTTAATAATTCATATCATGACTCGGTGCATTTTTGCTTCTTTATGAATCCCATAGAAAGATTATGGAGGAGAGAATGTGGGGAATTGTGTTATAAACTTTGTGAACTCTTGATCTATAGGCTGTTTACTTCCAATTAATAAAATCATTGGCTTAAATTATTCTTTGCAGAATCATAATATTCTCAATCTCTGGCTGAGCGATTGTTATCGTTATTACGTAATCGATCATTTTAATATTTTATTGAGGTTTTATGTAGTTATAGTAAAATAGAGTAAGTGATTAGTATAAACAGATGGTATCTTATAATTTAATGACAGTTAGCACATCTTAATAGTACAGGAAGAGAAAAATTGATTTCTTATGATAATAAGGAAAACAAATACTGCTATATATCAACTAATAAGTTGCATATTTTAATTATGAAACAATTCATTACTTTATTATTATATTATTATCATCATTAATTTATTATTAAAATATTATTAAATATATCATTCGAACATACAATTACCTAATATGAGTGACAGCTAAATTATAAATAATAATTTATTGTTTGAATAAAAATGCCCTCAGAGGACATTTTTGTTTCTTCTTAGAAATATTAATGAATAAGGTGTTACATTTATTCTTAGAAAGACAAAACAAGCCTAAGTAGAGGAAAACGTGTTTGACAAGCGTAATGTTTTCATGCAATAATTTTAATATTTAATTTCAATGATATTCTATATTTGAGAAATATAGTCAAAGCATTTAAAAAGATATACGCCTGATTACAAGAAATATTTTGTATATTTTTTGTAATTACAAAATTATCAATTTTATACATTTTAGAAATTTTTAGGTAATAAATATCAATATTAATTCGATAGATTCACCATGAATTTCACAAGATTTTATAAAAAAATTAAAGAAACATTGAAATTTCCTGTGATAATCACCCGTAAAAACATCTCAACTTTAGTACATATGTGTTTCGTTCCTTCATATATGTATATAATCCCAACTAAGAAAAGCAAAAGCTCTTCCCTAAAATATTTTGTAATGAAAATCAACATAGAAGGTGTTTTAAAGTGTCTCTAACTGTCATAATATTGCATAAATCATTGCAATAAGTAATGTAAATTACAGGTTTATAAAAAGAGGTTGTGTTCTCATAAAATCTGTAGTTTTGTTTTCTCCGTGAATGTATTTACTGTAAATATGGGAAACTATTTTCACCAAATATTTTTTTATGAATGCAGTATATTAGGAATCTTAAATTATCCAGTCAAGAAACCATTTGATTTCAAATTTTTCGCTCTGAAGGTATCGATCGTAACTGTCTGTCCACAATGAGCATCATTTACAAACAGGACTTTCATTTTACATTTCGAAAATTCATGTGTGGAAATCCTTACCTGCATAAAATAGGACTGCGTTTTAGAATTCCTGCTGTCTGTTATAGACGGTTTACATTTTGTTATATTAAAGGTGGAGAATATATAAATGATATATTATCTTAATGTGTCAGCAGTATTGAACTTTAAATACGGAAAACAAAGCTAATAGCAAAAGGAAATATATTGACAGATAATCTGAGACAAAATAAATGTAATCACGTTCAAATATTTTTGCATAAATCTGTAACATTACATTTGTGATCCAAGTTTAAGGAGTTTTCAAAATAAAAATGTAACGTTTCATAAATTACTTAGGTATATTGTAATATAAAGCATTTAAGTACCTTTTGGATTTCATTCATTTTAAGCATAATGAAATGGAAGCTTCACAGGAGATTGTTAATTACTACGCAATTTAATAATTTTAACTTATAAAAAATAATAATCATTGCATTGTTTTTCACATTCTGAATAAAACTGTATAAAAAATTTCTCACAAGCTTCATTGGCATTGTGAAAGATATATCATTCATTCAGCTATTGGTGACCTGTTTAAAAATTTGAAATTGAAAAAGGTATTTTCAGTGAAAAAATAACTTTACTGGCCATTATAGTTAATACAATGTTTTCAATAATGAACTGTATAATTTATTGTGAATGTTAATTCAATCCTGAATATTATAGTAAAAATAATTTTAACTCACAGTATATATATATATATATATATATATATATATATATAATAAAATCAATATAGTCAATTTTTAAATAATCTCTTTTTTAAATGGCTTCAAATTTGATATATTAGCAATATATCGGGTTGTTCGGAAAGTAATTTCATTTTTCGCACCTGGATAAGTTTTTTGCTAGCAAGAACCAACCATTTTAAGAGTGTGGATTCATGGTACTACCAAAAAGATCATAAAAGTTATTGCATTAAAATTGCCAATATACAATTCAATTAAATTTTCATTCGTATACGTTTTTCATTTTTATAAAAAAATGAAACTACTTTCCGAACAACCCAATAACTCAGAAACTAGATTTAAATTTTAAATGAATCAAACATTTTGTTGTAATTAAAATTTGAGTTTTAAAAACATAATAAAGTTAATACAGTTTTAAAACAATGAAAAGTGTGTTATTTAAAGTATTAAAAATTTATTTGGATTTATTAATTATGTTATCCTTAAGTTGTACCAATTTTTTGAAGGAATTAAATTCGTCCAAAAATAATAAAGGCTTACTTTTAAGACAAAATTGAAAGTGATATTTCCCAAAGTAATTAGTTCCAGCATACATAATTAAGCTTATGCAATAATTGAAAATTTTCAAGCCTTTCTGTTAAGTATTATTTATAAATTACATTTCATTGAATTTTACTCATGAAAACTTAACATTTTTATACAAATTTATGCTTTAATTGTTAATAATTATTTATATGTTTGAAAAATACTTACATATGTTGCTTTCAGTTTTTTTGACCTTCAATTTTGTTTTCTATTATCAACAAACCATATCAATTTGCTTTTTCTTATGAATTATAACAGCAGATAGTATCTAGGGTGATTTGAGTATGGGTTGATTTCTTAACACAAACAAAACATTCTTTTAAAAAATTATTTCCTAAAATTTTTAATTTGTGAAAGTAGCAGAGCATACTCCTACGGGATATAAAGATTCCTTTTGTTACATTATGTTAATAATTTACATCCGTTAAAATTTAATTTTTCTTTTTAGTTTTAGTGTATCTTTTGGAAAGCGTGTAGTGGCAACATGAAACTCTTCAAACAAGGTAAGCACAAAACTGGTTGCATGTATTCACCAAATCCCGAAACCTTCGCACTTTACTCCAAAAACACATAATCGCGTGAAAGGATTTTCGTGTTCTACGGGGCTACTTTTCTAGTTCAGCTTCAGACGCTGATAATTATCCTTCACCCGGTATTCGGGCAAAGCGTGAGAGGTTAGATTATGTATTTCTTTTTCTCCCTTTTTTATTTCCACCATATATCTCGGGTAAAGATTTCCTGAATTTGATGGTCTGGATTTAACTGAAAAAAGAGGATGGTGTTAACATGAACTATTTTCTCTTGAAAAAAGAAAATACACGTGGAATAGAATGTGTTCTTGAAGAAAAGTAAAACACAGAGTTTGCTTCCATTGTCCATAGAAGACAAGTTTACAGATGTGAATTAAATTAATTCCAAGAAATGTTCCTCACATTTTTATGTTACTGTAACTTTTGCTTATGAGGATAGTCTTAAAATTATACCAGAGGGTATAGATTAATTAATTTTTCATTATTTTAAATATTATATAAGAAGGTGTGAAAGAACTTTCTTCTTTGCCTTTTAGTTACATCAAAATATGACGCACAAGCAAAAATAATATTTTTAAAAAATATTAATTATGAACATTTCTTCTTCCATCTTGCTATGTAAAAATATCTTATCGAGAGAAATATGTGTGAATTTCAATATTAATTTTTTTAAAAAATAACTATTAAACTATATAATTTATAGTTCCGGCATTCGAAATTGTTAATACTCTTTTTCACCTCTTCAGTGTCATATATAAAATTGCTTATTTTCTTTTATATAAGTATATAAAACGAAACTATTTCATTTATATTGTAAAAATATTTTATTGTATGTAAATGGAATGTCTTTAAAAGGAAAAAAAAGTATTAAAATGAAACAAAAAACATTATTGATAGAAGGATTTTCAATTTAAATTCTCCCCTTTATCAATAGTTAAAATGTCAAGTCAATGTACAGTAAGGCAAAATTCATTGAGATACTTCTAATTTCACAGATACTTATCTGCAATTCAATCGACACTAGCAAAATTTCTTATAAGGGGTGTTTAAGAATATACTTTTTATATATGTAAATTTTTTATTTCAGCAAATATAAATCAAAATGAATATTTTGTAAAGGTGTATGCGTATTAATACATTTCAACCTAGTTTAGAAATTTATTTAATACTTTCCCACGATAAGAAAAATATTTTATATAAGCATTTGCACTGTAATATTTATCAAACTAATATATTAAATTTGCTATAATGCTTATTATTATATTGACATTAACTATATTTATAGCTTACACAGATGTGATAAAGTTTCTGAGTACTACAATTATTAATGAAAGCTAACAATTTATTTTCCACATTTAAGCCCAAAAAATAAGACACTGAAAATAAACTCATTGTACTCAACTAAGCACGAAACGCAATTTGATACATTTTATTACGGATTCAACGGAATTTGAAATAAGTAATAACAAGACTATTCACAACATATTCTGTTTGCACCGTTTTAATTTTTGTTAATTTAATTAATTAACAAATGTTTATTTTAAATTCAGAATTAAATTCCTCACTGTAACAAAAATAGCTTGAACAATCTTTCTGGGAAACATTTACTTGATAAAAATACAAGAACATCTTTAGGATTGGTGCATTTATAAAAACTTTAATAAAATTCTATAATAATTTATACTATTAAAAATAATGAATGTCAAATGTTGTAAATTATTGAAGGACGTTATAATTTGCAAATTGAAATGTGATTGAAATCTGAAAAAAATGAGAAAAGTGTTTAAATAGTCAAATAATTAAAATTAGAATTTATTATTTTTAAAACTGCTTGTAAAGTTTCTTATTTATAAAAATTTTATATCCTTAATTTTATTATCCCTATAAAGAGGCGTATAAAGTTTTAGAGATAACACTTTAGTTACTAGTCCAAAAATGAAAATAACAATGAAATATATTATAAAAGAAAACTATTCATTGTAGTTTTTATTTTTCTCTATTTAAAAAAGAATTTTTAAATATATTTGAGATATTATATTTTTATTCGAATTAGCAAAATATAAAACGTTATGGAATACGTTTCATTTAAAAAATAAGGCTTTTGCTATAATTTTTAATGAAAATTATTAATGAATTATAGAATATTTTTATTAATAAATACGAGAATAAATTGAAGCTTGAAGAATTCGTTTATTGATGCAAACCCTTGCGCTTAAAAAATACACCTGTCAAAATATGTTATACCATTATAAAAAAGTGTGCTTAAATGAAAAAAGTTCAAGTACAGTTACTCTGACTAATACCTCATCAGATTTCACTTCAAATACCCTTTTCAAAGAGAATATGCATAATTACACGTAAAATTGTTTGCTTTTCAAAATAAAATATGATCAAAACTTCAGGTGAAGCGATGAGTTTTTTCATGCAATTTAATCCCCATGCTTCACTGCAAAAAGTTAGCATTCTCCTGTAATCCTGTTACTAAGAAAAATACTTTTGCGAAAAAAAAATGTAATTAAAAAACTGCTCCCCATAGATTTAGTGTTTTTTTTTTATTCGCATGACAGTGATGAAATAAGCTTTTGTAATAACTCCAAAAGTAAATGCAAAAGTAGCTGCAACCATGTAGAAAAACTGTAGGAAAAAGTGGTTCTTCTTAGCTTGGTTCAAATTTCCTTTTTGTTCCAAATTCGTGCTTTGTTTGAGTCTGTTCTTGAGTGTAAGCAATTTGTTTTGCTTGAATTCCTCCCAATTGGTATTTATATAAAAAAAGAAAAGTTTTAAAACAAAGGAATATTACAAATAGCGGCATCAGTCTTACAATAGAGTAAACTCAGTATAAATATATATATTTTTTATTTTAGGAAAATATTCTGTTACTAAAAATTTAATTCTGTAACAATAAATCTGTCACAATTATTCTGTTACAGTAATGCGAATTCACACAGGATTATTTCAGCAAAAGTTGCAACATATTTTAGCTTGAAAATTAAAATTCTTATATGTAAAAGATTTCTTAAGAAGTTCTGAGGAAATTTTTTTTAAGTTACGAATTTTCGAATTTTCAACAAGGGATTTATCAAAAGAATATTCGCTTTGATCGAAAATTTTAAAAAGAAATGAAAATTGAACTTCTTGCATCATGTTGGCCAAAATCATCCATTTCCAAAGTAAAAATGCCAAGAATGCTCTTGTGATGAAGCATTTATTCCAATGTGAAAAGGAGATCAAAAGAAACTTTATGTTTTGAAGATTTGTTTCATACATAAGCATATGTTTTGATCTAAAATGATGTTTCTTTGAAAGAACCAAAAAGGTATGTAAGAATTTCTTTCCCAATTTTTTAAATTTAAAAACTGGACAACATGAGCAATATTTTCTTTACGGAGCATTTTCCTTATATTTTAAATGCATTTTTATACACATCTCTGGTAATGGTAATGTGATAAGGAATTAACTCATAACTTTTTTTATTTTACTCAAAACCCATCACATAAAATGTAAGCTTTACAATCTGTCATATTTAATTAAAGCAATTTTAAAAGACATTAAATTTAAAAATAACTTTGTAGACATTACATATCTTTAGCAATGTTTTAAAATATGACTATTTAGTAAATTAAAGTTTTAAAAAACTAAAAATTGAATGTTTAACAAAAATAAACAATAGATCTAAGCTGAATGGGTTTAAAATAAAGATTTTTCTTTTTGAGAAAAAAAGGAAGCTGGAATAATTATTTTTGTAATCAAGTGGTGGTGCTGTTTTCCTCAGTCTAAAATATTTGAATATATATCAAATCATACTTTCTGAAAAATGCTTTGTGAAAATATACTTTCAAGATGCAAATCTTATCAACAAATGTTCATTGTATTTTTCTTCTCCTATTCAAGTGTGTTGGGAAAATAAGCACACTAAATAAAATCAATTTCCCAACATCAATAAATTCCATTTGCTAAAATTGTTAAAATTAAAAACTAAACTGTACCAAAATATGCTTATATTTTGGGACAGTTTAGTTTTCAATTTTAGCAATTATATTGGGAATTCATTTTGGTTTATACCTACTGCAAATATTACAAACTTTGAAATAATATAGACGAATAGCTAACAATACAATAACAATATAGAAGAATAGCCTAAAAATATTGAATGATATTATCTTTAATTGTTAAGCATAATACAAAAAGAGTACGATAAAGATTAATATAATCTTGCATAAAAATAGACTTAACAGGTTTAATTTAACTTGAAATTTTAAAATAATTGTTAGCGCTTTCATTAATATATAATTTTTTTTAGAGGTGTATATTTAAGTAACAATAAAGTTTGCATTACGAAAAACTAACCACTTGAAGTTTAGATAAGCCAAAGAAATCTGTATCGAAACCTGTCAATAGAATGATGGAAACTTGCATAATCAAATCGCTTGCCTCGTCTATGTTTCCCCCATGATGACTGAGTATTAGTTTTCCAGACAGTGAGAAATGAATTTTATTAAAACATATGTAAGTACTATATAAATGTTGTTATGGTGTTCTCCTAATTTACTAATGCTAAGAATTGTATGGGTTTAACTTTTTGTTTGAGGCATGTTTTGAGATAATTGTTGATGATTGATAATTGTATTATTTCTCAGCTTCTGTTTGCACATTGTCTAATGTTTTGCGTAATCGGCTGTAACAAACAAAGCCATATTTTGGTCAGTGACGTAACTAAGTCTCATTGTAGGTCATTTGTTCAGGCACTTTTCAGCTTATTTTGCATTCGTTCAGTGCATGTGGCATTACTTTACCTATTTTGTGAATTATTTATTCTTTTATTTTCTTAAATTGTGAACCAACTAACTCAAATTTTATTGGAAATTTGGCAAAAAGTTTAATTAAAGTTTATATAATTTGGAGGGTTTTTCGGTATTTAATTCCAAACATTTGTCTGCCAACTGATATTTTCATTACATGCCTATTTTACTTATTTATGGTTTTGTTGACATTAGAAAGTTAATTTTCATTGTAACTACATCAAATTTCCAAATTAAATAATAAACTTTGTTTTTATTGAATATTAATGCATTTTTAAATTCTTGAATCCTTATAGATTTTGTGAGGTAAGCTAATAAAATTGTAAAGTAATTCAAGTCAAAGTATATTAAAATGTATGTTTATTTGATATAATATTTAAAATTTCAAGCAAAATATTTGACCTAAATTTGAGTTAATATATCTGAAATCAAGATCAGTTCTTGTAATTGAGTTAATATATCTGAAATCAAGATCAGTTCTTGTAATTCACATTCATGGTAGTATTAAAACTAACTTAGTGAATTGTTAAGAAAAAAAATTATATTTTTTTAAATATTGAAATGTAATACGAAGATCAAATAGTATCTTCATAAAAGTTTTGTTGAAGTCAAAGTTTCGTTTTTGATCAACTTTTAAAATAATCCATAATAATAATCTCTGAAAAAATAGTAACCCAAAGTATTTAAGAAAATTATCTTTAAAATATTTTAATACCTTGTTTTATTCAGAAAAACGCAACAATACATTATCAACTTTTATTGCATAAAAAAACAGGAAATTTAATTTTCAGTTTAGAAGAGAATTAGTTTGCTTTATTTTATATCCTCAGACTTTGCATTCTGAAATATTATTTAAATTATTTATTATTGTCGATATGCGAGTTAAGTATGTGCATGATAAATATCTTCAAAAAATCAGTATGCAAAACACACTTTCTCTGGAGACATATTTTAATTTTTTCTTCTCTCAGAAGACAGCATAAAATGAAGTAAGCGAACAACTATCAAACTGAATTTCAATGTAAGCAAACAAGTAAGAAACTTTTCTATGCAGAAAAGCTTTCGATTTCTGGGAGGTCTCATCAATATTGATGGAGTCATTGTGTACTGGAGCGCGCATTAACATATATATTATATCCTGGTTTAGGTGTTAAAATTTTATATTATATACTCGAATCTTTTTATTCAAGCTTTTGTTTCTATTTTATGAAATCAGAATAGATAACTTTCACGCCTCAGAAATTTAATCATCATTCCTTTTGTCCAACATTTTTTTTCTTTTCCACAGAATGTTTTATGAGACAATATTTTAAATGAAATTTTAAACTAATTTATTTGAATACATTAATGGTAAATTTTGATGATAAGAATAATAGAAAATATTTGAAAATGAATATATAATTTTTGCTTTGTTAACTATTACAATGAATTTCGGCATGTTGAAAACTATTATATGTAATTATTAAAAAACATGTTTTGAAAAGGTCATAGTAATCAAATATTTATTCTAGGTGTCTTGCAGTCTGAGTAAAAATATGAGTTTAGATATTTTGTGCCCCAAGATATTCCTCAAATTTATTTTTGTATGCAATTTTAAAATATCTGGTTATTACCATAAGATTAAGAAATTAGTCAAATATGAGAAATTATTTTGAAAAATATTAATATTGATTTTAAAAATATTTCTAATGATTTTAATTTCAAATAATTTATAATTTGAAATAATATATGATTTTATGACCTAATTAAACCTTTCAAAATTTTTAAATGACAATGTTTAAATTGAATTTGATGTTATTAATTAAATTGTTTAGTAATATTTTAATGTTGTTTGAATACTTTAATGTTAATGCACTATTTCTCAAGATCAAATATGCATACCAACAGCAGACGTGACTTCATTATGTACAGACCAAACCATTTCAGGTCATGAATGCATAAAATATTATAACCTCAGTTCATTTATGAGCATACTAGTTCATTCCAAATGTAATGTAACTATTAATGCATGATTTAAGTTACTTTATGTACATAACAAATCTTGTTTATAAGCTGCTATTTGACAAAAATTTATTAAGAAACACTTTTCCCTTTAAATGTTTATTCAAGCATAAAGTTGTGAAAAAATACTTTCATTAAATTACTTATTCATTCAAAAATACTTTCAAAACTATTTATGGGGAAAGAAAGCAAATGTAAATTTCTATCTGGCATTTTAACTGAAACTGAATAATTTATTAATAGATTTTATATTGTCTTTTATTTACACTGTTTATTTTCCCCATTAATACATTGTAACATGGCATCATATTACAATTTTATTTTTATGATGTACTTATTTACCTCATACGGAGCTAATACATTTTGCATATTTCATACAATGTTTATTGTATAAAATATACTACGTTTACAACAAATATAATTTACATTTTTCTTAGAGTATACTTTGTTAATTTAATATTTATTTGAAATATTAATTGTGGAAAATTACTTTTACTATAATAATTAAAATTATAAAGATGTCTTACTTTTTATTCAATTTTTAGGACAAGTTTTCAGACTAAGAAGGAAATTGTAATCAGGATGAAATTATAAAACATAATCAGTGCTAATTGTTATATTCCAAATGGAGTGCAAATATTTTATTAATTTCCCAAATGCATCTGCCCAAATAATATCAAACGATATTTTTAAGTGAGATTATGTTATGCACGTAGCACAAATTTTTATACAATGTTTTCGTAATTATAAAACGTTTGTTACAAATTAAGAAAAGTTAAGTCATATTCAAAAAATGTATAAAAAAAATTCAAAATTAAACTCTAGGGATAAATAGGAAAATATTTCAAGGCATCATCTGAATCTTTATGCAGTTCTTTAATGAAGGTATATTGGATATAAGATCTGAACTAACACAAATTGTAAAAGTAAGGAATACGGAGTTTGGAGTATATACATTTTAATTATATTAGTGGAATATATAAATTTTAATTGTTTATCATGTCTAACTATTTTAATAATAGTATATAAAGCTTGTAAAGCTTTGGAGCTGTTTAACAATATCTCAGATTTTACTAATTCACATTTAATAATTTTTAATTATAACTAATATAATTGGCAGAATTTATTAAAATTTTATAATATCTATTTAAAATTTGAAAAATTATTTTAGACTATTAATATTTAAGTCAAATGAATGCGATTATCCAGTTTTGTTTGTAAAAACGCACCATTTTAAATTTTTTAAATAAAATTTTCACTGTACGGTAGATAAAATTGTAGAAATAAACGCACTAAGTACTTTTCTAACTATCTTTATGAGATTATATATATATAAACATATATATATATATATATATATATATATATATATATATATATATATATATATATATAATATATAATTGTACAGTTTAATCAATAAAATAGATTATAATTGATTATATATATATGTATATATATATATATATATATATATATATATATATATAATCAATTATAATCTATATTTATTTAACACAAAGAAAGTCTAATTTTATTGATTAAACTGTTGGAGTTTATTTAATAATTTTAATGAAACTTTACATTTCTTCCTAAAACATACTGTTATTTAAAATTTCTGAATATTTGCATATTTTCAAGGTATAAAAGTGAATGTTGAAAAAGTTCCAATTAAGTTCTTATTTTTCTGTTTTCAGTTAACCGTCTCTTAAATGCTGTTGCTTTAGATGAATGAGTGATGTAAGAGTGAATGATGTAAGTGAATGATTTCGTGATGTAAGAGTGAATGCGTTTAATTGCAAATTAATGCACGAACTGACCTACTTGTCCAGTAGTCAGCGTGCCCGCCTACGGATAGGGATGTCCTGGGTTCGAATCCCGGTTCAGGTATGGATGTGCTTTCTCTGTCTTTGTCCTTTCCTTGTGTATAAATGATGTGTGAATGATTGCCTACCCTATAAACGGGTTCTTATGGCATGTGTTTGTACTGAAGAAGTCGGATTCCACATCAAATACGGTTCAGTTGGAAAAGTGGAGCAGAGCACCCCAATTTGTCAGCCTAGCTGGCACACGAGAAAACAACAATGCACGAGTGCCTATTATCTATGGGAAATGAATAAACAAGTATTTAATTTTAATACTAGAGTATAATAGCATACCTATTAAATTTCTTATTCTACCAATTTAATACATATTGTATCGTATTGTAAGGAAATATGGCTAACGGAAAATATCAAGATACTTTTGAATTATTGATAATTTAATTGAAATAATAAAAAAAGATAAATTTTAAATAGCTAAATACAATTGAATGTTAGTACATTTTTGTAAATCAAGGGAATATATTTTTGTTACCAATTTAATATCGAATTTAAATATCTTTACATTATTACGTGAAATATATGTTTTATGCGGATTAAAGAGTACCTCAAACGCATATTCAGTTGAAGTCTCAGCAATATTGCATTGTATTGCAAGAAAATTGTAAAATACAATATAGTAGCCATATTTTGCACATCGTATTTGTTTGTATTTTCAAATACGTAATTTTAAAATAAATATTATTGATTAAAAGGATGAATTTACATTCAAAAAAGAAAGATTTCCTCTTAAAGAAAATCAATTGTATTATTTGAGGATGTATAAAAAACAGAAAATGAATGCACTGAGTAACTATACATATGATTATAGGGGATCCGTCTAAGGTATGTACTGAGTAATTCACAAACATATTTTATCAGACACTTCGCAATATTACATGATAAAAAATGAAAAATGTAAAATCTATAACTATCAGTGAAAATTCGTAATTATTCGTAGTTTCAAATATAAATATTAGTATGAATATCATAAAATACTAGGAATTTACTTTTAAGCAATTTTAATTTCATTTTAATATTGATACCAACATATATGAAATATACATGATTTTATATATGTCTGAATATCTGCTTATTATACAAACTCATGCCATATTTTTGCATTATTTTCTGACTACGTGAAACTACGGGGATATTTTAAGAGTTCCAGACTCAAAATAAAACGCATAATTTAATTTTTTATAAAGACATCTCATGTGTACCAGATATTTGCATGTAGAAAAATATACGAAAACTTTTAAAGCTGTTAAATATTTATGAAAGAATATTTGCATTTAATTTGTCACGTCAAAATGATGTAACAAATAAAAGAATTTTACTAATTTGAAAAAAATTATTGGATCGATTATACTTCAATTTAATGGATGTTTATGATATATGTTTTCCTACCTCATATTAGTATTACCATTTTATATACTTAAATAAAAATATTCCAACATAGGTTATAGCTTTTTAGTGCGTGCAACGAATTCAAAACACACTTAAATACAATCAAAATTTGCTTAACTGTTATAATTAGTAATTTGAGATCTATAAATAACTGCGTTTTTGAAATATATTCATTACTTTTATTACATAATTATCTACGATTAAATTCTCTCAACATTTTATAGCGATAAAATGAAATGAATATAATTATCATAACTTAAACATTTGACTTGTTTAATTTCTAATAAATTAAATTTGAGATACGTTTATATTTTCACTTTAAAGATCAATTTGCTTATTCACATGTAAAGCTCTTTTTATATCGCATCGTAAATATATAACTATCATCTGTCTTTTCTAATATTCTAGTACTGCTATCATATTCCTTTAGATGATATTACTTACCTTTTATTTTTAAATTAGAATATTTGTAAAAGGATATTTAGTTGATAATCTATTGTGGTGTTTTGGTTAAAACATATTATAAACTATTTTAATGTGATTATTGTAGTATTTTCTTTATTTACTAACTATAATGTTTTTTCTTTATTATTACATATTATTTTACAAACAATTACAAAATATATATATTTAAAGAAGAAATTATAATACATTTTATTCTACACAATTCATGCTTCTAAATTAGGTTCTTTATTGCTTTATTTTTAAATTATTTATACTATTAGAACATTGTTTTTCATGAAATCTGTATAGGTGGTTTAATGACAAAGACCAGAACTCTTATCCAGATCTTAATAAATATGAGTCATCCACAATCTTCATTTTTAATTACTTTTGATAAATACAAAACAAATTTCACTGTGATTATATTTAAAGTACCTAACGATAATTTTATTTCCATTGATAAGTTTTACAATTTAAGACATTATTAAAATGTTTTATGTGCTATGTAAATGGTAATCCTCAAATTCTATCAAACCACTATAACGCTAAACAAACAAGTTTTAAATATAGTTAGATACAATTTTTATATTAAGAATGTTTATATCAGATTGAATGATAATAAAACACCCATATGTTTTAGCTTATAAAGGTGATTTTTGGCGGTCTATGTAAAATATAAAGATTTATATAAACATTATCCAGTATTATAGATCCTTAGAACAGGAATTACGATGTTTTGACGCAAGGTACCCAACAGAAAGAAACAACTTTGGAAGAAAAATACTAAAAGATAAAGCATTTCTAAGGTTTCTCTTTTGGTGAGACAACCGTAATGAATCTCTCTCAGTAAACTTCTTCGTTTTTTTGCACATATTGTTGCAATTAAAAGTACAATTCAGAATCCGCAGAATATTTTCAGGACTAAAAACTAAAATAGAAATATTTTTTTTCCAAAACATAATTACTTAATTTAGTATTTTTTATTCTAAGAAAATATTAAATAAATAACCGAGTGAAAATCACTTCGTAAATAATAAAATAATTGTGTTTGAATCTTACTGCATTCACTTTAACCATCAGAAATAATTATGTTTTACCAAACCACTTTACATACTCAATCAATAGGTTTATTATATAAATATATATTAATATCACTTACAATAATATATTAATATCACTTAAGTAATAAAATAATTGTGTTTTAATCTTAATGCATTCACTTTAACCATCGGAAATAATTATGTTATACTAAACCACTTTACATACTCAATCAATAGGTTTATTTTATAAATATATATTAATGTCACTTAAATAATAAAATAATTGTGTTTGAATCTTAATGCATTCACTTTAACCAGCAAAAATAATTATGTTATACCAAACCACTTTACATACTCAATCAATAGGTTTATTTTATAAATATATATTAATATTATTTATAATAATGTATTAATGTCACTTAAATAATAAAATAATTGTGTTTGAATCTTAATGCATTCCCTTTAACCAGCAAAAATAATTATGTTATACTAAACCACTTTACATACTCAATCAATAGGTTTATTTTATAAATATATATTAATATCATTTATAATAATATATTAATATCACTTAAATAATAAAATAATTGTGTTTGAATCTTAATGCATTCACTTTAACCAGCAAAAATAATTATGTTATACTAAACCTCTTTACATACTAAATCAACAGGTTTATCGAAAATAATCCAATGTACACGACCCGCATCTAATATGAACCTGGGAATACTCATATAACAGATTATTAACCATATGATAACGATTTGGAATAATTACTTGCATCAGAGTGTGATGGAGATTGTTGTCTACTCTAAATTCATTGGTGGTTCTGAAACACAGTTATTATTAGGTATAATAATATAATTCTCGAAAGATTAGTGATGTAAAAGATTAACATAGCTGAATGCATCGCAACGAGTAAGGTTTGTTTCCTTTACCTTAATTAAATATTTGTTCAGTAAATTATCTTATCCCAATGGCAAAATAAAAAGAGCAAATTAACACGAATAAACATAATTCTGCAGTTTATGTATATTTCCAGTAATTGATTACTGCAAAATAATTTACCATAAAAGAGGGCTGTTTAATTTACTCTAATTAAACATTTAACAGTTTGATACCTCCCAAATAATATTGGTGGCAATAAAAGGCACCACACCTGACGGGATGGCATAATTTTCGTCATTAAAATGTTAACTTGCAAAATCTCCAAATTATTGCAACCGAATAGTAAAACTGTTGTATAATCACAGCGGTTCTTCCAACCAAAACGAACGGTTATTAATTCTCATACCCCAGGAACTCCAATTCAATTACTCGCTCTCTCCTCTCGCCAAACAGACGCTTCAGAACCTCTGGAGACATCTTACTGAAGCATGTTTGTTCTTCCGTCATTACCGTACCCTGCGGATTCGTCTTAATGAAGGTTTCTCGGGAAATAAGAAGAAAAATATCATAATCACAATGGTTGGTGGGTTCTCTCTTTCTTAAAAGTTGGGGGGTTGCGCACCTGAGTGGAGCTTTCGGGATAAGGCAAGAGTTGAAGTGAAATTAATCTCCAGGGAATCGGGCAAGATGCAATTTAAGAGTTGTTTTCATAAAATGAGACCATCTTTTAAAAGCAGACTTATGAGTTATAGATTGGCGAGATTTTCCTCTGTTCTTACTTTGGCGAGGTTTCGTGTTTACTGTTAATTAAAATTGAATCCATTGCGCTATTCGAACTGGATTAGATGGTTTTAAGAGTACGGAAAAATGTATGATAATTATATTCAAAGTAAATAGTAATTAGAGTTTGTTGTGTTTATAATTGCTTTTGAAAGAGGAATAAATTGAATAATTTTCTTGTTGGTTAAATTTATATTGTAATATGAGAACAAATTGTGTGTATCATTTTAGAATGCATTTTACTGGAGAACTAATCTTCAGAAGTTTTCATTAGAGATCATCTAGTACGTTTAGATTAAGAAGGTTTTAATCAGTATGATAAATATGATCTAAAATATTTAATAAAAATACGAATCTATGAATGCATTTATTAGAAAACTATATGAAGCATCATTTTCGCACAATTTGTGTGACTTATAAACTTACGATAAAATATGAAAAATAATTTTTTTAAAATTTTGTCTGACTATTATTTTCACTTGTCTCAAAGATTAAATTTTCTTCATTTTATATACTTCTTGGTAAACATTAGTTTTTAAAATAAAAATTTGGTATTTTAAACCCAATATTTTAAAATTCAACCATTATAGCAAAAAGTAATTTAACATCCATTGAACAAATCTGAAGCCTATAAAGATAATTTCCATTCGTGCGCAGTAATTCTGCGTTACGTAGAAGCAAGGTGTGCGTCACTCGACTTCGATGTGAAAATGGGATGAGCACTGTGGTTCATATATAAATTCAAATGAGAATTAAACATAAATTTAACACCAACTACGAAGTGAATTCTTTAATTAAACTTAGAGCTAGTTACTGTTCATAATTAATTATGTTTTAGATTAAATAAAACTGGATTTAAAATTGTAAATTTGCTACATTTGGAAGATTTAGTAAAAATTCTTAAATTTTATGAAGTATAAATGTATATTTAACTCTAATATGTATATTATATATATAAAATTCTATAATGTGTATTTAACTCTAAATTTCATAAATTTTAACTAAGCAATATAAACACGAAGGCTTAATAAAATCCTATACTTTGTCATATTTTGCACAGAAATTAGTATTTAAATACTCACTCTTTTTTCAAAAAAGAATGGGTACTATTTTAAGTTATAAATTCTCATAAATTTAATAATTTGCTTATAATATTAACGGAAAACAGAGAAAATAATGTCATATATTAATCTTCAAATGTGATATCATTAATCAATTCGATTAAATTTCTCCAGATGGCGCTATGCTACTTTATCTAGATGCTATAGAAAGCCCTTATAAAAAAACAGACATTTGACGCTTTCTTTATTTTTCATCTAAGTTTTTTTTTTTTAAAGTTACATAAAATCGATTACTGCTTGACAATTCTGGAATTCCTCTGACTCCATTTGTTTCTTTGCGATGTCGGATAACTAAGAGTTTATCTTTTGTACTTTTACTTTTTTAAGTAAACAATGTAGCTTGAACGAAAGTAAATAAAATCTTGAAATTCAGTTACAACTTATTCATTGTTGATTTAAATATTTATTTACAAATTGTCTGCAATAAAATCGGTAAAAAAAATTAAGTCATTTTACAAACATATTGAAATATTTAAGAAAATGACAGACATACATAGGCAGGTAATATTTTATTAATTATTCCCCTGAGAGAGATAGAGATTTGTGTGTGTGTTTTGACATTTCAGTGCACTTATTTCTGTCAGATATTTGAAGAAATTTAGCAACCATAATGTAATTTATTTTTCAACAGAAAATAGTACTTATTCTGTGCATTCAGTAAATTCAATGAAAGTAAAGTCATTTGTTAACAGAAATAAATATTAATTATGAAATATTTCTATTACATTATTCCCAATTTCCACTTATAATTTTTTAATAGTGAAAGAGAAATGAGAATTAATATTCATTATAATTAATTTACATTTACGATTATTAATTCACCTTTAATATTTTTAAATTGATAATATCACTAGATATAATTATATATTTTTATTTTTAAAGATATATGCTTCGCTTTCATTTTATTTCTTAATTAATTTTTTTATAAAATTTAGTATAGCAACAAAAACTTAAAATTTGTTTGTGCATTTCTTATGTGACGGCATATGACTCGGTAAAAATGCATTATTAAACACATTATCATAGCGGAGCCTGGAATTTCATAAGCAAATACGAAATATATTTCATACAGATAAAAGCATTTTACTAAGTTTAAGAATTAATTTCAGTAAATTATATATCCAAATTAATTACATTGTATTTATATTCTTATCTTCGCTTCTTAAACTTTATATTCTTAAAGATAATATACTGTGCAATACTGGATGTGTATTATTATGTTTTATTATCTCTTAATCTTCGAAAGAGTTTTAAAACAGTCTACATGCGTATACTTTTATAAACTATTTTATTTTCTTATAAAAGCATTCGTTCCCGTAACGCATAAATTTAACGAATCCTTATCTTCTAAGAAAAATATTCCTGTTTGAATATGTGTAAAAATTTATGGATATTTTCTATATTTCCCTAAACAAAATAAGACGATTTTCCTCGTAAAGGGGAATTACATATCAATTGCTTTTATTTTTAAATGTAATTTAAATAGGTTAAGAGCAAAAAAAGTAAGATGTATTGACTTTATTACCATTTTATATAGAAAATAATATTTTGCAGAGAAATAAAGGACAAGGAAAGAAGAATACCATTTTTTTAAGTTTATTTTAAATTTGATAAACTTTTTCAAGTATATATAGAGAATGTATAACACCAATTTCGATGTATAACTTCCAAGTATATACAGGATGTCCTTTTAAGATTTAAAAAGTGGATTTTGTGAACATAACAAAATGTAAATTTTTATATGGTCCCTGGTTTCCTATGATATCTTAAAGAAAATTTTCCTAAATAAATTTTTTCTTTTTCTAAGAAATCTAACAAAAAAATTTCATTTCTCTACTATAAGAAAACAGAGAAATATTTCATTTTAAATTTTGCAATTTTATATCTTTCGCTATGTGGCATCCGTTACAAAGTTAAATAGTATAATTTTAGAATAAAATCCTTAAAAGACTCAATATTTTGGAGAAAAAAAATTTTTTTCCCATCCATATACGATATTCATCTCTTGCCACGATACCATAGTTTTGTTGTAAATTTTAGCAACGACACTTTGGGTCGAAAAATGGAAACTTTGTCACTATTATGATCAATTAGACTTTGATGAGACATTTCATCCGGGGGATGTATAACTACCGATTACCCCCCTGAATCCGTAAATTTTACTTGTTAGAATATCTATATTGAAACAGTTGGATGAGATTTGAGTTATGACTAGATCTTACTCTTCGGCGGGGGGGGGGGTGGATTCAATCTTTAATCTCATGCGTCTCTCCTTCAAGGTCAATATTCTACAGGAACACTGGCTATCGTTTTGTAATATATTTTTATACCTAGTTTTTACTAATATTACGTAAAGCATCCATTAAGCATCCATGCTAATTCATTTTCATTACAATACTAAATTAGTTCCATTTATTTGTCCAAAGAACTCACATTACCCAAGCTTTTAAGCGTTAAATTTACTAACTCACAACTAACGTTAAAATTTATGCAAATTTGAAATTGTCGATGTTCCCAAGAAAAAAGCTCTTTGAATAAACTCCTTTAATTCATTCTTCGGTATGTAAAACAATTGCACAAACAATCTTCTGAGTGTAAGCACTCCGAAATTTTGAGGGTAAAAATATTCAAAATATTCTGGAAATCATTGGCCGATACATATGATTTTATAGCCATTCCTTACGTGTCTTTTCTATTAGCCAGAAATGTGCTACTCCTCTCTATTTTGCTATTTTGTTATATATATATATAAATATATATATATATATATATATATATATATATATATATATATATATATATATATATATATATATATATATATATATATATATATATATATATATATATATACCTATTTAACATTTATATTTTTAACAAGAAAATCGCTTATCCATTTGCATGCTTTTTTCTAAATGAATAGTCGGAATAATCGACGGATGAAACAATTTTCTAAAAAGAACTTGCGATTCTTAATGTAAAGATATTGTTTTATGATACTGACCCATTATTGAGTGCATTCAATAATTAAAAATAAAATGTTATTGTTATTTTTTTATATCAAAAGTATAAATGTATTTATAAAACACTTTTTAAAAAAAATTATACGATCCAAAATTTTAAAAGTTACTAACTCAAATACTAACTTAAATTCCTTGTTGTATTTTAATCAGCCAGTATATGCTATATAATGATAATGATTATAATATCATTTATTAAAATGCTATAAATATATTACGAGTTTAAGAGTTCTTCAAGCAACTGAATAAGCACTAGGTCTGTGACTGTTCGACATGATGTAGTATTATATGTATAAGTCATGTTTTTTCTAGATGATTGATATTTCCAACTGTCCTAACAACTACTATATTTTCAATGTTATGATTGCTTAATACCAATGACAACCAAATACTGTCTCTTTTAGGTGAATGGAAACTTCTGAAGGGATGTTTTATTTTTCTTGGTGAATAATGTATGTGTTTGATGAGGATGCACTGGTGTGATGTGATGCGCTGGTGAGTAATGTATTTTGTTTTATTTACATGTACTTGTATACGGTACTATCATAAATATTTCGAGATATTCTTTCTCATTATTCTTAAATTCAAGTCGCAATTTTTGCAATCATTCTTAAAAATCATTTACATTTGGATAATGTAGTGAAAGTAATAGCTTTCACTTGATATAGTACATGGTGTCACATAAAATAGCTGAGTTGCCAATCAATATTTCGCTGCCACTGACAGAAAGACAGCCCTTTGCGATGCATTCACTCATCGATTGAGCCACAATACTTATTATAATTTGTTGTATATACGCAACATTTCAATAAGGATCTTTACGTGTAGTTATTTTTTTACATTAAATGGTTTCTTTAATTAAAGGTTTTTAATTATTTTTTTTTCCTCTGAAAGATTTTAATGGTTCATTTATAACACCAAAATATACAAAAGCAATGCATAACACATCTACAGCTCCAAATTTCTCCAGAGGTAATTTCCAGCGATGAAAATTTGGCTAAATTTTGCAAGAATATCCAAAAATTAATATATCAGACAATCATCAATATATTGTATTTTGACATAAGTTTTGAAAACTTTGTAGGAAACCAAATTTTATATACTAAATTAAAGATAATCTTAAACTGACAGCCTGGCAGTTTTAATTTTCTGCTTTATAGTTAGACCATTCTAGTTCATTATTAAACAACACGCTTTAATTTCTACCTGTATAAAAGATTTATTTCTTCTTGGAAACGATCCAATAAAAATCTCCGGTTTATCTATATTTTCTTCAATAAAACCCTTTTAAATAGTTGATTTAATTCATAAGCCATTATAAATATGTTTTGTACTTGTATAAAAAATTGGTACAAAATAACTTCTGAAGCTTCACTGATGTCTGGTAATATGATTTTATAATCTTAGTTCTTCATTGCCAAAAGGGCTTTATGCCCCTTTGGAAATGAAAAACTTTAAAATAATTATCTTTAAAATAATTTCCCAATGTGTGTGTACTCATAATTTTGTCTCTAAATCTGGTTGATATATATAAGAAAATTCTTGTTTTCTATATTTGTTATCATATTCGACAGGAACTATATATTATAAATTTGAAACAAATTATTTATTTGTTGAATTAATTTCTTTCAGATTAATAGCATTACTATTATTTTGAGAACTAATCATTAATAATTTAAAAGAAATGAATTTTGAATTAAACTAGCGTAGGAATAATTGCTGGTTGCAATTAAATACATCATACATTTTTCTTACAGATATTCTTTCAGAAGTTACTTTCCCTTGCAGTTAAATTTTCACTTTTCTTTCCATCTCAGTTCTAGAGAGTAATAAATACAAAAGTAAAGAAGCGTTATTGGATACCTCGTTTGAACTGATGGTAATATATTTAGCGCTCATATCCGTTTCATTTATATTACAAGACTTCTTTCTAAGATAGGTGCATGACACATTTCGCAAGGAATAAAATGTTCTTTCTGCTCTTTAAAGTAACTATTGTTGTATTAAATTACTTTCTGTAATGGACGAAATGGAAGTGAGGAAAGAGTTCCAACACTTTTGTTGCACACATAAAATATAGATTTCAATGAAGCCTGTTACCAAGAAAAAAAAGTTAAAATTATCATGAATGCAAATGAAAAGAAGTTAAAATTATTATGGGTGAAAATGAAAAATAAAATAAAATTTATTATGAATTCAAATGAAAAAAATGCAAATTATTATGGATGCAAATAAAAAAAATGACGAAATTAATGCATAAGAAATGATGAAATTAATGCGTAAAAAATAACTATTTTATTAGTTTAGAATATGGTATGATCGATGAGGGGAAATATAACAAACTGGGAACTATGTCAATTTAATCACCGTGCCTTGCAAACAGTGCAAGGCACGGTGATTAAATTGACTAGAGATTGTGTGCCCTTGTTGGCCTTGAGTATCAATAATTACTGGAACGCTAAATATGTATCGTAATAATTTATAAAATTAATTTTATTAAAAATTATTTTTGTCTTCATGACTTACTCATGAGAAAAAATTATGCCAATAGGTCAAATTAAACTTACCGGTCCGCGAGAACGACCAAAAAGTCTGAATGATCTTTGGAGTAAATCCAGTTGAGAAACACTGCTTTGGATGTAGTCTTGGGCAATATATTGGGGTTAAAAACTAGAGATATTTATCCAGATAAATGACAGTCAAAGAAATACTTCGCAGAAAACCGGATTCATAAAAGATTGTGCCAGATATGGTGATGAGGATGACGTGTGCAATAATACATGCTTAAGGAATATATTATGCCTGAATCAGTATGCGAGATTGAGGCGTAAGTATTTCTGTGACAACAAATACTTTTAAAATGTGCTTTTAATTTACTAAACAACTATGAATTTTTTTTATTAAACCACCCATAGAATGAATAACGTTAACCATTTCGCTTAATAATGTTTTAAGATGAATGAACAGTAAATAAACTCTGAGAATTTTGTCCATGGATGAATCATGACAAATAATCTTTAATGGTTAAGTAATTGCTTTTATAATTTACTTTTCTGATAAGCTATTCCTATAATTCTTATATAACTTACTAAATTATTAGTTTCTGATAAAATAAATATTACAGCATTGTATTAAAATATTTTTTCTTTTAAAATTTGATGAGAGATATTTTCTTAAATGTGTTGCATAATCTTATATAAAATAATCAACAATTCTGAATTTTAATATACAAGTATTTTCTCTCAAAGTTTATGAAGATTACTTCTTGCAAAAGAAGAGTAAAAAATACAAACTTTCAAAGATATATCAAAATAAAATTCTCTTCCATCGTGTTCTTAAATCTCCTCGTTTTTTGAGCCCACACGCATCATGTGACCTCTATATCGAAGCATCAAACTTCACAAATAAAACTGTCGAGTTTCAAATTTGCGAGGCTGCATCAAATAATTCTAGTATACTGTAAGCTTTTGGCAAATATGCATAAGAACCACATAAGCCGCTTTGCTAGACCCGCATTTTTACCACTTCATCCTTTCAGCAAAACAAACAAAAAATAAAAAGATAAAAGTTCCATTTGCTCACAGGTATTCTGAGCTAAGAACAATCGAATAAACACACATATATGCGTATACATACATATATGCATGGTTGTAATCCTTGTTTCATATATCAGAATCTACGAATTTACCCAGAACTATAACTTTGTTTGTGTTGTAGACGCCAGTATTGGAGATCTGTATGCGAAATGTCTTGTAAAATGCTGGTAGGTTTTCTCATCAGGAAATTTTTAGTTTGCAAGGCAAAGTGCACTTTTTTTTAACAATATTAAATAGAAAGTTCTTTTTATGAATACATGAAGTTAAGTCTGACATTTGAATTAATCTAATATTTAGGTTTTTGTATGCATTTGCATGTTGGATTAAAGGAGAAGAAATATTTAATATATTTTTAAACTAATTCGCTTAACTTCTTTATATTTCATTTAAAATGGGAAATACATTTTTTAAAATAGGTTTTTTTTTTCGAGTATTTTTAAACTAAATATAGTTTTAAAACTTAGCAAACTGAAATATTTCTTTAATGCATATAACTCAGTATTTTTATAAATAAATTTACAAAAATCAACGATTTATTTTTAGTAACGAAATGAAATTTCAGAATTTGCTGCATTATTTTACATTTTATTTAATAAGAAATTTATACATGTTTAAGGAATTAAGGAAACTATGGCACTTAGCAGGATTCCATTAAATTTTTGATTCATTGAATAGCAATATATTCTTTTTTTAATTTACAGTTTTATAATTAAATTTTTAAATAAAAAATCATTAATTAAATAATTTCGTATTTTAAAATTTGTTGAAGCAGTAAAATGTGTTAATAAATTCCAGTGTTCTATTATTTCACATTCCAGCATTAATTTTAAAAACAAGTTTAAAGATTTGTAAAAATTACAACATCAAAATGCTTACTAATTATTCTTAATAACTGTAAAATAAGTAAACAATGTATTACACTACATATTATTCAAGGTATATTAAATATAGTTTTCTCTTTAATTATACTGTTTTATTTTCAAAATTTAGGAACAAAAATGGCAGTAATAAGAACATTTTAATTTCATATTTACTACAATTGTGTGAAAAATTAAGAACCAAAATATGTTTTTGAATGTAACATTCAGAATTCTGAAACAACCCCATAACTTGTTGATGCTGTTTAGAGTCATTACCCTTATCTTTACTTTCAAAAAATGCCAATGATAATATATCAAGAACATATCTGGAAGGCATCAGCCGGATTTAAAATAGCAGAATTGATTCAGGTCTCAAGTCTCCTATTCCAATGATTAGTGTAGGTTTCCAATAATGTAATTAGAAAAAATATTAATTGGTTAAAATTCTTAATATTTTGTTTTTTCCCATATTTTTTATCTTTATAAATAAATAATAATGCATGTTAATTTATTTATCCATCGTCTTTTAAAAGTTTGCTATCTTATTAATAAGAGGATAATAAGATAAAAATAATTGAAACTGCCATAAATGCGGTTTCTTTTATCCTTTTTAAACGTTCTTTTCTGTCTCGATTTCAGTATAAAATTTTAGAAAAATTAAAATTATATAAACAAAAATAACTGACAAGCATGATTAAACTTATATAGGTTCCATATATATAAGTTTCGCCATGCTTGTCAATTCTAATATATGATCCAGTTATACATTTACTTTTGTATGGATTTTGATTTGTTAATCCTCGATTAATTTCGCAGTTTTGAAATTAAATCATGAGGGATTTTAAATAAGAATATTTGGGAATCATTTCTTTAATGACAACGTTATTTCTTATCATGTGACTTTTAATATATTGATGTGACCGCATCATGGCCTGCAAAGTTTGTTAAATGATTTAACTTTTATGATATAAAGGAAAAAAAATAGTATTGATAATTGCAAAATGTTATATTTGTGAGATATCTACAATGAAATAGCAAAACGATCAATGAACTAAGTTTTTGCCATAGAATAACTAGTCAAATATTACCAAAACGATGCAGATGCATAATCAAGGAAAAAACAAAACTAAAGTTGAAATTTTGAAAGATATACATATATATATATATATATATATATATATATATTTACATACATATACATACATTTATATATATATATATATATATATATATATTTACATATATATATATATATATATGTATATATATATACATAAAATATTATATATAATTTATTTGTCATTATATTTGTTACAAATTTCACTATGAGAGATAATCGTACGAAATAGCGAAAGAAAATTTTATTTTAATTCTGACATTTTAAGGATGTTAATTTTGATAATAGCAATTTAGAATGCAGCGACAATTTATTGAAGTGTAGGCACGAAGCTTTTCAAGCATATTGTGTTGGAGAGGTATCTTAAATTCTAAATGAAAAGTGCGAAAGATTAAAAAAACAAGAAAATGGATGTCTGTGTCACATGCATTCATCAAGAATATGGAAAAATGAGCCTTGTGAGTATGTATGAAAATGCAACAGAGAAATTCTTTCTTTGGAAATTTGTAAAAAGTATAAAATGACCGTGGTAACCTAGTGGTTAGGGCATCGGTGTTCCGTCTGGGGGGAGGGGAGCTAGGTTTGATTTTCAATGCCGCCAAACACTCAACAATTATATGTGGTGTAAGTGCTTGTTAAATCTATGGAATTGAAAGTCTTGTGGTTGTTCATTGAGCAGTTACTGTGGGTGTAATGGCCTAGTTAAAATTCCTCCACCTCCAGATCAAAGCCAAATCTGAGGGAGTGGATCCTCTGGTGGTGTCATATATCGGATCACTCTTAGAAGGAATTCGCACTTTCCCCTTCATGGTGCTCTGATTAAATGAAAGACAAATCTTTCTAAATTAATTTCGTAGGTGTCGACTAACCATCTTGGCTTGTCAAAGTGACATAAGTAATAACAATAAAAGGCTAAAACTAGATATGTTGTGTTGATCGAAAATACAGGAAGCATTTGTTGAATCCTAGCAAAATGTAACAAAAAAATCGAAAGGAGACATTATTTGCTAGACCTTTGCGTTTGTTGAGGCATGATGTATTTGCTTGGTTATAATTTGTTGAATGTCATATTATTTATTGGAGCATATGACTATTCCCATGCATTTATATCACATTATGAATTATTCATATATAATGAGCACTAACATTAAATTGTCACAAGCAAGTAACGTACAAAAATCTTCAAGCTCCTTTCACAAATGCATAAAGTAGGAACGTAATATTCCATATCCTAATATTCATCATTCAGTGGGATTGAATTCTGGATTTATTACTTTAAAAAAGAATTGTTGCCTTCAGACCATGATTTGAACTTTTAAGTTTCTTGAAATATATTTTTTAAACAACAATTTAATAATGTGACAACTGAGATTTGCATAACGAAATCTCATGAGATGTTGGCTAGAAAATGTGAGTAGAAGGTCATGTAAGAAAAAATACCTGAATCCTCCTGAAAGCTACAGTGTAAGTTCTTCGTCCTTGTAAATATTATATTGGATATTTCTTAGCGTATTTGTCTTTTGAAGCAGCATAATTGCACTAGGAATACATCACAAATTACTGAATTTGCTTTCGAAATCATGGTTGCTTTCAAAATCTGGTTGTTTGCATCAAAATCATCATTAGCAGGATTTAACCATGATTCTGATAACATCAAAACAATTTATCATCAAAATCATTCTTAAATTATACTTTGTAACATTTAAGAAAAATTAAGCGTTGTAAAATTTTCTGACTGAAAATGAAACTATTTCATTCTATAGTTACCTAATTATATGAATACGCTGTACTTTATAAAGGGTTTTTAGTATTAATACTGATTGCGTTTGTTGATATTAAAAATTCGTGTGAATGGCACTTAATCCGCTGGACATAAACTAAAAGATAATATCTGTATTCTTGATTGAAGAAAATAATTATAGGCGAGTTTCGAAGTCTATATAATCGATCATCTGAATATGCTAAATGAAATAAGTAGTTACACTGTTTCAAGCGATCGAAAAATAATTCTGTAAACTCTTGGTAATAAAGTTATCAAATAATTTCAATTTCTGAAAATAATCTTTTTGTTTTTTTAGCTTATTGTGTAATATTTTATACTAATGCGCATATTTTCTTATATTCAATTTTAGAATAATTTTTCTAGGCATGTCTGCCTCAGAAATGCAACAATCTCATCTGCTCTAAAATTCTCGATCAGTGAATAATTATTTTCATAAATCATAGAAATAGATTGCGCTATTCAATATTCAATAGCTTTTATATCAATATTCTTAACTGATGTTTTGATTCTTAGGTTTTTTCTTTGATACAAATTTAAGGAATTATAGCTATATTTTCTGAATAGTCATAATTTTATTTTTTACTAACTATATTCCATCCCATGTACCATATATCTACTTGTATGATATCCATGCCATTTGAATTATTTTTTCTATGGTAATATTATAAAAGTTTGTACTTTTGATTTTATTATATAATGGATTTAATAAAACTGATTCCATTATCACAGACTCCATTTTTGTATATTTGCTTTTCATTATTTAATGCAGTTGAGAAAGTTAATGATTAGAAATCCTTAATTATTAAAAGTACAAATATGTGATTTGAAACAAACTTTAAAAAATTTGACATGGGTAAAGAAAATTTCAATTAATTTTTGTTTGAATTTCAAATAATTTCAAATTTTCATTTTTGCATTTTCAATATTTTGGAAGCAACTTTATGGTTCTCGAAGTGTCATGAATACTATTAAGATGATTTTTTAATGTTGGATCATATGCTTTACAAATTCATTATTATTTTTCCTCATATATTTGTCATTTAAACTAAATAATATTATTAACATTGAAATTCATAATAATATATTTGCAGATATATATTTTAAAATATGTAATGTGTGTCTGTGTGTTTAATTTAAATTTCTTTCTTTCTTAAGATATTTTATACATTTTAATAATGAAGGCAAAGTAACACAATTCCTCTTTAAACAAATGCTATTAAACTGACATTTTCCCTATCTTTTATTTTTTGTTCTTATTTGATTTGGAAACTTAAAAGGAAATGAAAATTATTTTCATTTGTCTTAAGCAATTCAAGGAAAGCTATTTTTGCTTGATTTTTTTTTTACATTGTGTTTCCTATGCTTTTTTCTGTTTCTGTGCAAATCTGCTTTCAAATCAAAACGAACTCAAATTTTGAAAAAGAAAAGTCGCATATAAAAGATACGATGAAAGAATAAATTTAAATTCTCCTTTTCGTAACAAATATTCACCCGCCTTTTACATGTCCCCTTCATGATTCTTCCAGATTAAAAATATACTCCTCTCCAAAGACAACAATAGGATTTGATATAAAAGGATGTCAAAAAGAACGGATATACAATAAACAGAATAAAAAAATCTCATGAAAAGGAACGGAATGAACAATTTCGCGCTTTCAAGAACACGGTGGCGATGTTTCTTGATTTTCAAAAGGCGCTTCGTTTGTTCACTTTCGACTGTTTGTTTTACGAAATAACTTTAGAAAAAGCAATATACTTCGGCTCATCTGTTTGTCTTTCATTGGGACATTGCTCCAACGTAGTTCTGAGGAAGGTGGAATGGGCAAAGCTTATTTCTTACCTGGAACTCACTTCAAGAGGCGTTGGGAGTATTCACACCGGGAAAAGGATCCAACGCAGTGTTTACTTCTTAAATAATGCATTTGGTGAAATTCTCATCGCCATCAACACTCTCAATCCGAGTGAAAATTTATTTTTCGTGAACCCAGTGCCTAATAAATCGTAAGCTGGTTTGACTAAGTACGCTGTTAAATAAATGAGAATGCTATTTGTACGCTAAGTCAGATATTCAAACAGAGCATGACTGATTTTAATTGAAAATTCAATCCTATTTTATTGTATTCCATCTATGAAACAAGTTATCTCATACATTTCATAATAGAACAATTGTTCACATTAGGTTTTAAATAACATTTAAATGAAAATCTAACTTTTAATAACATTTAGCGAACTAAATATAATAAAACGTTAATGCTTGTATAGAATATAAAAAATAAATATGCTACAAATTATGATACCAAATAATTTATTTACATTCCCTTAATTTTCATTAAATATGGATTATTAAATGGTTTAATAATTTAAGTGTTTTTTAGAAATAATAAAATTTCATCCGTAATTCATTATTTTATTACAAAATTGAAAAATAACTGAAAAAATAATGACAATTGCTGACCTAATTCTCTGTCATTTCCCTTGGCATTTCACTATTTTTTGTCATCTATTTTATACATCTATGTATATAGCTGTTATCTCTCTCTCTCTCTCTCTTGTAAGTATTTTCAAATTTTGTGTAAAATACTTGGTGAACCCAGACCCTTGGCAACAAATTGAAAAAGTGTGCCAAACCAGAACGAAATTCCAGAAATAATTTGGTTTATCATAAATAGTGTATCGAAGTAGGGTTACCAAGTTTGGCACAAGTCACAATTATGGCCAACCCAATTATTTACGCCAAGGGTTGTGATCTATGCTTTTTCTATGGATCCAACCAAATTTTGTTATTTGTGTACGCGATAACATGTTTCATACTTACGAAAATAAAATATAGAGTGCATAATAAAATTAAGTGTAGCGAGAGCATATAATTTTCTTTAAAAATCGAATGTTTCAATTAATTTAAAAATGCATATGTTCAATTTGTTTTTGCATATGTAAACTTTACTTACCTCCATGACTAATTATTAAAATATATATAATGTTCTTCATATATATTGAATATATGACCAACCAACTTCATATATATTTTATATACAAAATATATATGATGAAAATAAAATTTTACATTTACAAGTTATTTTAGATCTTGCTTACTCAGATTTTAAAAGTTTTATGAAGAAAAAAGGAATTAAAGCAAAAACTAGTTAAATGTAGTTATCAGCAGGAAATAAATTTAGTTTTCTTCAAAAGTTAATAAAAATTCAAAAGCTGTTTTTCTAAAAACGTGTGACTTAAAACACAATTGGAATTGGAATTGTGTATATTATCAGAAAAAAAAATGTCCATAATTATTACAACAGGAATTTCAAATCCTTTGGAAATTAAAATTTAAGTTAATTGCATGCAAAATCAGTTTTGGAGTTCATATATTTTAAAAAATCTCACTAATTTTTTTAACATTAAGTGTAATATTTTCTTGATGTAAGTTTATTAATGAGGATAAACTTTCCTTTTTTTCTCTAAACAAAAAAACTTACAATATTCTACAATTTATTTTTCAAATGAGCGTTCCATACTATATAATTATTGTAAAAAATGCACATCTTTTTAGATATATATACTTAGATTTCCTATATTATCCATTTCTATTCTTTCGCTTTAAAATATACGGTGATAAATATCTGTAAAATTATGTTATTCACATCCATTAAATACCATGATTTTAAGTAATTAAATTACATTCTGTATTTAATCTTGTCTAATTTAGAGTTTTAAACCATATTTTTTACTGTCAAATAATCTATGCGAGTTCGCAATTAATAACACTATAAGTAAATAAAACCTTTTTCACACACAAATGGCAAAAAATATCAAATGAGTATCTTATTTCCGAACTCTTGAATTCTTGAAACAGATGGGAAAATCTTTAAAAAATATATTGCTTTAAAACAATTATTTTAGTCTTGTTTATGCTGTGCGAAAAAAAAGGAAACTCGAAGTTGTTTTCTTTCTTCAGAAGTTAATTCAAATGAAATATGTTCAACAATATGTTATCCATTTCATAAGAAAGAGGAAACTAATATTACATTATTTGTTTTGGAATTGCTTCATTGTTTACTCATTAACTTGGCAAACATTAATAAATCGTATTAATTTGAGTACTTCGCTTCTTAGGAAGAACAGCAGCAACAAAAAAGATTTCTCATCTTCGGATTTGTTTTATTTTCCCCCGCATCCTTCCAAATGTTCTCAATTATGCTAATATTCCACCTTTCTTATTACAGCCATCAATGCATCATTCTTAACCCCGGGAAGCGGATGATGAAGTTGAACATCCATTTTCTCATCCAATCCAAACATCTGTCAAGCGGCGATTTCTTCGCATTTTTCATGTATATGCAAAAATGAAACATTAGAGGTTACCGCCACGGAGCTCTTTTTGCTGTCAAATTAAGCGTCAAAAAATTACTCCAGGGTAATCAATTCTGGAGCTTTGCACTGATCTTTCGTCGGGGGGCTTCTCCAGGAGTATGCAAATTCGCTTTTCACTTTGATATGACTTTCCGGAGTAAAAGGAAAAAAAAATTAATTTAGGTGACACATCCCCGATATTCCTGGCATGAAGAATCGAGGAAGATTCTTCTTTTATTTTATTTTGCTCTTAATAAACTTTGATGAGAGGAATTCTATCATATTAATTTGTTTCTTTGCTCGTAGAATATTAAATTCATTTTTGCTTCTTGGGACTTTATTCTCATGATTAACATATTTTATTATTAGCTCATTTTTAAACAGATGAGAATATATTATTATGAAATTTTAATGATAATTTATCTAAGCATTAAATAAAATTGTCATCGTTAAATTTTTAAATGAATATAATATAAAAAAAATTTGATGAATGATCGAAACAGATTTATGTTTTCCATTTCATAGTTTCTAGAGGATAATATATGGGTTTCTTTCACTCCTTTTCCTACATATATGTAGTTGTTTAAGTATGGATCCATACATTAGATATATGTCTAAATATGGATTTCAGTTGTTATCAGTTATTATTTGAAACCTGTGTATTTTGTTTTAATTTCCCAATAGTCATCTTTAAATGCAAAAGTTCAAAATTCGATAAAAAGCAATTGTTGATTCATTGTACGCTCTTCCTTCTTATATGTGCATCTTTCAGTTCAGGTGCATCAGAAATGTTTTGATATCTATCAATATGACACGAAAATACGTCACTCTATTCCAGAATGTATACAATGCATAATTAATAAAGCTGTACAACATACATGCAATGGATAATCCATATTTCCAATTGAAAATAAAAAAAAAGTCGTATCCTATAGATTCCAGTAACTAAGCATTCCACCAATAAGTATCAAAATGCACATATAAACCGACAATATGAATGTCACTATGAATATATATATATATATATATATATATATATATATATATATATACCTTTAAATACATATTTTGCATCAGCAATAAAGTAAAATACACTGCAGGATAATTCCTATCAATAACACTATCATCCATAGCAACCACAAAATGAAAGGAAGCAAAATGTGGAAAATTAAAGTAAGTGCGGAATATAGTAAGAAGAAACATGCGTATGCAAATTTTTTTCCACGTCAGTTCATCACGTGATAGCGTTCATAAGAGCTTTTAAGGTTTTGACGCGTGTGGACAGTTGTTGCTTCAAGTCAAAGTTTTACAGGAAAGATTTAATAGATGAACTTCAAATTTTTGGCACTTAGATGACATCACTTAGATGCCCCGACATCACTTAGATGATTTTATGCGTGGCCGAATTATTGGAAAGATCAAAGAAGGGCGAAAAATAACACATGTTGCCAGGGAGTTGGACATCGTTCACAGCGTTGTTTCATGTCTGTGGAAGTCATTTAAAACTACTGGAATGTGTAGTAGGCGGCACGGGGAAGGTCGTGTTAGAAGTACGATGCCTGCAGAGATATATCGTCCTATCTGCAAAAAGGAGCAGGCGCACCACAGCTTAGCAGATGGCAAATCAGTTTCTTGCTGCCTCAAGAAAGCAGATCTCCCGAAAACTCTTGCCAGACGTTTGAGGGGAGGAGGACTATATGCCCGCAGACCTGTTGTGTGTGTCTTATTGACCAGACAGCACCGTACTGCCCGTTTGCAATGGTGTCCTGAGCATCGCAATTGGACTGAACAGGACTGGGCATGCGTACTATTCTCGCATGAGAGTAGGTTCAGTCTGTCATCGGATTGTAGACGCCAATTTATCTGGCGCGAGAGTGGTACTGCTTATCGTCTAGAAAATATCCAGGAAAGGGACCGATATCCGACATGCAGTGTCATGGTGTGGGTCGGCATCATGATCAATGGCCGCACGTCCCTACATGTGGTTGCGAATGGGACTATGATGGGCCAACGATACATTAATGAATTTCTATTTCCTGATGTTCGTCTTTTCCGTGATGCTGTCGGTGATAAGTTTGTTTTATGGACGACAACACAACATGTCATTGAACACTCGCTGTTCAGGATTGTCTAGACAGTGAGGGTATTCAACGCTTCGTACGGTCATTACGTCCTCCAGATCTAAACCCCATTGAAAATATGTGGGATGCTTAGGAGAGGCAAGTTACTGGTCGAAACTATCCTTCGCAATCAATAACACCCTCACCCGGGCACTCACAGAGGAATGGGATAATCTGCCTCAACAGCTGCTGGATAATATTGCGCAAAGTATGATACGACGTGTGGAATATTGCATCACACTCCATGGTGGACATATTCCGTATTGATACCTTTCTTCAAAGTGCCTGCTGACTTTTAGATGCGTTGTTCCATTTTTCCGTGCGCTGCATTAAATGAACATTTTTTTCTTTCAGATCTTTCACAGCTTTTGTACTTTGCAGAACAATAAATATTCTTTATTCCAATTTCTGAATATAATGTATAATTATATTTCATCATACTAGGCCTCATATCTCGCTTAATGTTATGCTACATTGCAATTTGTGATCCGTCCCTAGCAATTGTCCAGCAGTGTATTTTTCTGATGATGTTATTCAAAATTTTATGGAAATATTTCTTGCTATCCCCTAAATACATTAAAGAAGCTTTTATATTTTGACGATAATCAAATTTCTGTAATTTTCCCATTAATACATAATTGTAATATTTTATTTACATGCATGACTTTAATATTTAAATGTTTTTAGTTTAATCACAAAAAATAAAATATGCTATATGCTCCCAAAGTGATGTTCGATATTCAAGCTGAGCAAGGTTAATATAGAATTTCATGCCTTCTGTGAACCCATAAAGTTGAGCATCAAATATGCTCGGGAATTAAAGAATCTTGAGGGGTTTAGCATTAAGAGGACCACCTACATTTACATATGCTTCACACTTCAAAATTCGTGGCCATGAAAGCTGATATGGGCACCATAGGCTTTGACTATTATGTCATGAAATTATATTTTATAAAATAACATGTCAATAAGATTCTCTTGTCTGTAGAGTTGCTATTATAAAAGAAAACATTCTATGTTATCATGCCAAATACCTAAATTTATATATTTACAATAACTTCATCTGAATAATAGAAAATAGCAATATTTTTTTCATAAAATCTGATACCATACACATTCTACCTCATATCCGTTAAAATCATATTGTATAGTACATTAGAAATGAAGATATTTTTAGTAAAATGTAATTGATCTCTGTGTTTTGAGTTAGAAATTTCCATTTATAATTTTTTTCCATAAAGTAAATTTTAACGAATTTATTTTCCGACGAGGAGTAATTTTTTTTCATAGGCTTATGGCTAAATATTATCATACATTTAAGTCTGATTCTAGATAAGCTATTGGATTTTTTCTTCATTACAAATTACATAAGCTCTGTGGTCATCTTATGTAATTTACATTAGTGTTATGTAATTTAATTACAAATTTGCATTAGCAAACCTATAATTGCATTAGACTTGGAATTATATCTAGGAAGTATGGATTACTAATTATTCGAAATCGAATTATGTAAAGAATGTTTTGAAAATTACTTAATTCAACGAAATTTAAGTAAGAAAATATGTGCATTTTATATGAGATATTCATTGTATAGCATACATATTTTCAGTTCCTTAATATTTGTAAACACATTAAATATTTTCATAGTTTTAGTTTTCTATTATAGATTAATATTTTTGTTCAAATATTTATCTGTAATAAGAAATGCTAATTAAATTTTCATTACTTAATTTCCACTGAATATCAGTTTAATGCAATTTGTTGACTGGGTATCAACACATTGTTCAATGCAAAATAGTAAATATTACGCTAATTACTTAGCATATTATGCAAAACAAGGCTTCTTAAATTTGAATCACATTTCTTACAATATTCAACTTGATATTATGAAATAAATACGATTATATATATATCTAAATTTCGTACTGATTGAATTCTTAAAAAGATATTTCTCAATTTTCCAATTATTTTTAATATGATTTCAAAAGCATTAAAAATTTGATTATTTTTCCATATGTTTATAATACATATTTAATACAATAAACAAATTTTAAGCACTAAATAAAGCTTTATACGCAAATAACCCTAAGAATGCAATGCTGATAGACAATTAAAAATTCTGGGCTAGAAAATTAAATAGAACAAAAATTTTATGTCTAGTTTTTCAATTTGGGATCAAATTTTGCTTATGAGCTCCAATAACTTACATTTTTTATCCAAGATGAAAGACAAATACCACTGGAAAGGGCATCTAAAGAAAGGAAAGGAGAGAATTTTTTTACTACCCCAAAACGCTTTTCGTCCAAAAGAAAATAGTAAGCCATTATTTTATTTAATGAAATATGAAGTTAAATGGTTAGTATACGTTTCAGACTGCTTTAAGAAATGTTTTATTCTCTCTCTCTATTCCAAGTTAAGTATTATTTGATGATGAATCACAAAAAATATAAATACAAGAAAATGTGTAAAAAAGGAAAAATATTTCTAGAAATAAGTTTTGTTTTTTAATAATGCAAATATATTTTTTTACATTTGAAACAATGATATTAATTGTGTAAATTTATTTTATTTTACCTCACATTTTAGGCAATGAATGAGCACTCGTTCAAATAGGGGAAAAGGGAAAGAAGCACAGAGACTACTAGAAAGAGATCTGCAAATAAACACATTAAGTAACGAAATAATGCAATCTTAAACTTTAGTGGTTAAAAGCTTCAAATTTTATTTCATATCAATTTAGAAGTTCAATACTCATAATAATGAATTAATTCCTCCTTAATGAGAATATTAATTTTCCTACGAGAGAGAATGAGCTTTTTGATTAATATAAAAATACCAACAATTCCTTTCAAGTGAATATTTTAAAATAATTGTGTTATATATAGAGATTATTACGTGAACTTCAGGGCACATTTTCCATTTGAGATGCGCAATCAGTGGCATCCTCTTTGAGGATTCATATGTATCTCTATACCCAAATACATGCTTGATGTTGTGTCAGAGGTGCTGAAGCGTCTACTCCCGCAAGTGAAAACATTCCTTTGGTTAATGGTCTAAATGTATACCAAAGGATTATGACTCTATCTAAAAGCATAAAAAAATGAAATATTTCAATGTATCTATTTGACAAATAAACTAAACTTCAATGTTTGGCATTTTCACTGCATAAAACATTCAAATGGGATTTGATAACTGTAGTTTATCATTTGAATAAGTATTGAGAGTGTAATTTACAGTGGCTGATTCAATGTATTTCAAAATTGATTATATTTTTGATAATTTGCCATATATATATATATCATATAGAATTTATTTTTCCCAAAATAGGAACCCTATTTATCTTCAGTATACTGTCGGAAATTGTATGTACTTATATATTAGTCAAACGAATGCAATTTACTGTAAAACATAACTTTGTAAATTAGTGAATATTTTATTTCTTTATAATTTTTGTTTATTTTTATCCAGTAAAGAGAGAGAATATTTTATATTTGATAAAAAAAAACTAAAGAAATTGTCATCTTTAACAATGTGTGAAAATTATACTTAGTGAAAAATATTTAAGAATAATTTGACACTTGCTGGTGAATTTTTTATTCTGTTCTATAATAGCAATGGAAAAACAGCAAACAATTCTTAAAAAAGAGGAAACAAATTTCATTGCATAGATATAGAAACTTATCCAAAAACATACATTTTAACACATTTTTGAAATTAGAAAAATAAACAAAATTGGATTATGTTTTTGCAAACTAGCGTGATCTCCGTCCATTATTATTATACTACGAATCAAATCATACTTACAATCTTTTATTTCAATAACTAATTGGAGTTTTTGATACTCTTCATAGGTTATTTTATTAGCTTAAAAATAATTGTTTGCGTATTGTTATTTGACTTTTGTTTTGCTTGAAAATGGTTTCATTAAACTGTGAAAATAAGTTAAACGAAGTTAATATTGTTAAAGAAAATGAAAAAAGTTTAATATAGAGTTAACGTAACATGAGATTTATTTTTAATATTAACTTCGTAATTATCGTATCACGTTTTGTTTTTATATCTATGTATATATTTAATATATATATATATATATATATATATATATATATATATATATATATATATATATATATATATATATATATATATATATATATATATATATATATTTTATATATATATATATATATATATATATATATATAGTATACAGAAATATTTTAAGACAAAAGAGAACATGAAAGAAAAAACTTAATTTGAAATTTAAATTTAAGATTAATAGTAAAAGAGTGTAATGAGCATATATACTGGATTAATCACCAAATGATTAGCTTCATCAAGACTTATTTATAATCCATACTGTCACAGTTACTTTTCGTAAATGCCGGAGGTCAATCGTCAATACAATGCCACTATATCTTAAATTCAAGCAAAACCTATAAAAGCAAATACTGATATTAGCAAATAAGTCAGAATTGTATCACACACTACATACTACCATCGTATAAAGCCCAAATATGAATATTGTAATCAGCAAATATGTCATAAGAACTTTAAGGTTTGGATGACTTATCAGTAATGCGATAACCATCTCTAGTTTCACTTCTTATAATTATATATATATATATATATATATATATATATAATGCTACATAAGTTTAGTAAATTCTTATAAAGAAATTCAAAACCAAGTAATACGACAATATATAAATAGCAAAAATAATTCTTTATGCTAACATTGTTTCAATGTAACACCATTCCTAAAAGTGCGAATATTGATATCGTTACATTTATCAACTTTAACACTCGTATTCATCTCTTGTGAAAATGAAACGAAACTTGACATTTTTTAAAACTTTTAAAATCATCCAAAATTAGTATCGAAATAAAGAAAATTGCTGCAGTTAAATAGAAAGTTTGTATCAACATATAAAATTATTTCTTTCCTACGTCTTTTGTCTTAAATCATCTTTATCAAAGATGTAATATTTATATGCTTAAAAATCTTCTTGATTAACATCTTCATTTATCACTTATTTATGTATAATCTATTAAAATATTATGAAGTCTGTTTAAAAAGCCTGTATATATAACATCTATATGCTAGTCTGCTAGTTTGTTTGCCTATCTGTCTGTGAATTCATTATCTCTGTCTCTATGTATCCGATGTAAAAATAATATATTTGAAATATGAATCTTATAAAGCAGTAGTAAGCAAAAAGTTCAGTTTATATTCTTTTTAGAATCGTTTCTACAATATTTTTTTAAAAAATTATCCAGTTATTTTACTAACTCGTGGCATTGACCATCCAAGATACCTTAACTGTCCACTTTTGTTGTTGAAATTGCAGATAGTTTAGGAAACAATATTTTTCAGTTAGTGCATTAGTTAATGCAAAATTTTCAATATGCTTTTTAATTTTTCTTGTCTAGTATCTCATTAGCAGTCTCGCAATTACTTTGAAATTCTATATTTGAAAATTCTAATTTAATATTCTTTGACACCTCAAGGAACATTTCTGTGAAACAGAATTAAACCAAACTGAAAATTAAAATTATAAAACAGCTATGTATATACACTGCTGACTACTCAAAATATAACACCATGAAGGAAATATTCAAATAATATGAAATTACGTCATGCCTACCAGTCTGTGTAACTGGAGTTTTCTGATCTGAAGTAAGGCAGTTGTTTTGCTACATAACCTGCTTAATTTTTCCTCAGAGTAGACATCTAACATATTTAGCAAGCTTCTGAGACTCAAAATCATAATAACAGCCTATAGTGATTGTGAATTATCTTTCGGCAAAAGCAGTAATCATGTTGAAGGAAAACAAGTACTGTGATGTGGATCTGTAATCGCTAAGTGCAGGATGGAACGGGACCGATCTCACCCACTTTCTAACATTATTACACTTGATAACAAGCACATCATGCGCTTATCAGTCAGGAATCATTCAACTATATCGTGAACAATAGCCCAGCATATTCATAATGCTATACATCATTTCAGTGTCCATTTCGTAACATTCGATATCTTTATCTATCAGCGGAATGCCTATAAAGTATTCATACTTTGCTGACACTTCATCCGACACCATCAGCGTTTGTGTCATATATGATGAGAAGAACAAAGGTTATCGACAATGGAATGCAACGACATTGCCTTTTGGCATAAATCCAGATTTCGCTTAAATTACTATGATGTTCGAATTTGAGTGTAGAGACAACATAGCAGCTAATCGCAACAATGGATCTATACCAGAGATCATGGTTTGAAGAATTGGATTCCTTTCCCCCATTAATCTTGTTCACATTGCCGGTACACTGAACAGCAATAATGCTTGCCTAAAGCTTTAAATTGCATGGTTTTACAATACTTTTAGTACTTTTTATCAGCCATCTTCCAACAGGATAATGCACGACAACATGTGGAATGTAATATTCAAGAATGCTTCTATACCCATTCATTTGAAGTGATTCTTTTAATCCTTGTTCAACCAATTTGTCATCAGCCAAAAATATATAGTCCATATTAACATAACAACTGGCTCAAAATACAATCCTAGCAAATTAGTTTTCCCAATATGTGTACCCAATCCGCTTGAACTGTTATACCCTAAAGATGCCTGCAATTATTTTCTGATTATATGCTGAAGCGTGTGGCAGTGGTTATAGGCAACAAATTCTACTTCACTAACTTCTAACACACTTGTGTATTTTTCAGTGCTAGGTACAAAAAAGTATGTTGGTGCAACGATAGCGTCATTAATTATAACATGTTATCTTCCGATATGTATACATCTATCTATCTATCTATATATATATATATATAGTCAACGAAAAGTGTAATACATAATAGTATTACACTTTTCGTTGACTGCATTGTTGTACGCATTCTAAAAATTAATATTTCATATATACTCATTAATGTTTAAAAACCGCTTATATTTTATATTTAAATCTTACACATTAAAACATTCTCTATATTATTGTAATTATTCTCCATATTTTAAAATAATAACCAAAATATGAATTTGTCTTGCCTTAGAACATAATTTTTATTTTAAAGCAAATTATTTTTAAATATAAATATTTAATGCGTATAAATATTTTAGCATAGCTTAGCTAAAATCTAAAAACATATACTACCTAAACATATAATTAGGCCGATACTTAATATATCATTACAAGAAAAATATATTCTCAAAATGAAGCATTGATTTCTATTACTTTTTAATGCTGATAAATTTTTTTATATTGTTTTAATAATCTTAAATATTCCTCTCTCTCTGGATTCACATATAAAATATTTAATTACTTAACTTATAAAAATTAAATTATATTTATTGCATTAAACTAATAAAAATATTTCTATAATAAAAACGATATAATGAATGTGCCTTAATAGTTTCTTTCTTTGCTGCTTTTTCTATATTATATTTAAAAAAATAAATAGTAAAATTTTTTGAAAATTATTATATCAAATTTAATGAGTTATAAATTTTTGCAGCTCATTTTCACTTTTAATTAAGTTAGTAAATGGCAAAGAATTTATCTAGAAAAATTATATCTACACATAGATTATATAATATGAAATTTTTATGTTGTTTTGTAAATTTCTCAATCAATTTTACAAAGAATATTTTTATTACTGTATAACCGAAAAAAATCCCTCTTGCTTTGCATGTTAATAGAACAAAGCTTACTATTTGCTATTATTCGAAGACATTAATTTCTAAAATAAGTACAAATATTGATGCCGGGTTTTTTATATTTATGTGTAAATTAAATTTCTATGGAACATAAAATTTTTAATCTGTTACTTAAATTTGTTAATTCGAATAATTTTCCCTAAATAGGAGTTTTATTTTCTTTTATTTCCAATAGTCTCTAAAAATATTAACTGAAAACTGTATAACTCTATTGAGGAAAATCTATATTCTACATATATATATACATTAATGTTTTATAAAAAATATGTGCAAGTGCACTTAATTTCTTACTAAAAGATATTGAATTGAATTCTTTCAAATATTCATTAAATTAATTTTAACATCAAATATATTTTGTAAATAATCTGCTTATCTGACCGAATTCATAATAATTTTTTTAATTGTTGTTTTCTTATAAGCATTTCTATATTCAAAAAGTTAAAATGGTTAAGAAACACTAAGATAGATTCAAAATTAGAGTATATTTAACGAAAAAGAAAGTGTTTTCAAGATTTTTGGAAAAACTTCAATGTTTGTGTGGTATTTCTGTATTCTTTGCAACTCTCATTACTTTAGTCTCGTAAGATATTCCTTACTCCTACATCATATACACTGTTAAAAGTTAAGCATTAAGATATAATATGCAAATAATCAGCAATTACAGCTTTGATTGACACAAAATTCTGCAGAAAAGTAGCATAAACATTTATGCATAAAATAAAATCCATAATTATATACTTAAATGAAAACAATATTAAATATTTGTAAATTATCAAATAGTAGAAAATGACATACTGGCGATTTAAACAGAATTATGTATAAAGTGAAAATAAGAAGCATAAAATGAAAAAAATGACATTAATTGTGTGTGTGATCTCCCTCATCTGTATACAAAGTTTACATCTTGTGACCATGCTTTCAGTTAGGTGGTCAACCAACGCAGAATTAAGCAATGACCATTCTTCTTGTAGATCAGTTTCCAGATCAATAAGAGTGGCTGAAGTTAGGAAACTGGAGGATACAGTGTTGCCGAGAGCATCCCAAAGATTTTCAATGGGATTAAGGTCGGGCAAATATACTGGCCACAGCATACACGTAATCCATTCACTCTCTAGGTAGTCATCGACAGTATCAGTTCTATGGAGACGTACGTTATCATCCATTAAAACAAAAGTAAGGCCAACTGCTCCAGTGTATAACTCCGCAATGGGTTCTCGGACTTCATTTCGATACCGGACAGACGTCATAGAACCCCGTTTAAAGATGTTCAGGTCGGTCCGGTACCCTAATGAAATCCCTGCTTACACCATAATGTTTCTGCCTCGGATTGCGTGATGTTAGGTGATGTTTATGGCTGATTGCGTGTCTTTTGTTCATGCCATATCCTTATACGCTTATCATCTCGTTGCAGAACAAATCTTGACTCATTAGTAAACATGACATTGCCCCAGTCAGACACAGTCCATTGATACTATTTTAATCGCGCCCCTTCTTATTGGACGGATAGACGAACACAAACTCGAGGTACCTGGGCAGACAGTCCACTCATACATAATCTTCGACTTACAGTAGCTGAAGATATTACTTTACCAATGGACGCTATAACCATAGATGTCACACGTGGGGAGGTCTCTCTGCGATTCCGCTTCGATAAAATCGTAATATATCGATATTCCGCGGAAATTGAAACCTTTAGGCCACTGGCTACGGTCTTTTCCACAACTGTCTGTGTGGTTTGGAATGGTTTCCATAAACTTGAAATTACAGAATAATGAGCGCCGGAGAAAAGAGCAACATCTGAGATCCACTCTCCTGATTCAATGCGCCCCGCAGAACGCCAGTGCTCGGAAATTCGTCTTCTGGAAATCATAGACACACATCTGTCTTGAAAACAAATTGTATAAAAAATTTAAAAAACTTCTACCATCATTTACAATCAAATTCTATAACCCTTCCTAAAACTCGTATCTTATAAGACTGCCTTTTTTGCATATTTCTTGACACGTAAGTGCGATTGACTATTACCTAACATATTTGTATACTTCCATCTACCCCTGCAGTCATTTGTCTTCTCTTCCATTCTGATTGGATACGGAAATTAGCATTTTCCGTTCCGTGCTTAGCTTTTAAAAGTGAGTATACATATATATATATATATATGTGTGTTTATATATATATATATATATATATATATATATATTATATAAATATATATATATATGTATATATATGTGTATATATATATATATATATACATATATATATATATATATATATATATATATATATGTGTGTTTATATATATATATATATATATATATATATATATCATGTAAGGGTTTCACTATTAAGTTTAAAATAAAATTCCTAGTGTTCTTGAGGTAAGGAATTAATGGTTTCTATTTTTTCTAGTAAATTTATAATTATTGCAGTAATTATAGATGCTCTTTGATTCCTTAAACATGCAATTGCTTCAAATTATAAAAAATATTAATAATACACATTTAAGAATATTAAAAAAATCAAATAATAAATTCATTCCGAAAATAAATTTGCTACATTTATCAAAATGTCTAAAAATCTTCCCGTAATTTCTATATATATAATAGAGCATTTCGAAACCATGCAGAAACCACATAAATAAAAAATTGAAGGTATAATTTAAAATATAAAATATTAAGATAATAATTCCTCATAGTTTGCATACCAGTACACAACCAGGCTGACAATATGGATGTAACCGCCGGTTGTGAACTAGGTAAGTGTTGCATTACAAATGAAAGTGAAATTTAATAATAACATATAAATTTGTCATAAATTAATATTGAAAATGAATGAAAAAAAGAAATAAATAGAAACAGTGACTAGAGTTTTTTGGGTTAGTAATACTTGTACACTTAACTTAATTTGTTATTTATTTTTTTAGAAATTTTAAAGATTATCTATCTTATTAAAAATTGCGTTTTTAAAAGTCTTAATAGGATTGTTAAAAATAAAATATATTAATTTATTTACCTTTCGTTAAATTAAATTCAGTTATTATAACATATATGTCAATAAAGTTAGTTTGATATTAATCTCAATAAAGATGAATTAAAATTTAGTATTATTACTATTATGATCAGTTAAGTTTAGTTCACTTTAAATTAATTTATTTTTAATTATTTTTTCTAAATTTAGGAAATAAAATACTATAGTATTCAATATATCTAAAATACATTCAGCATCTGTGAAGTATATTTTAATAATGTTAAAATAAATAAACAAGAAAGGTTCCAAATATTTAACTTTATGGAATTTTATTGAACTGCACAAGAATTTTTTCTTCATTATGCATAATTCTTTGCATATGCTAAGTGAAGTTATCTTAAATGGTGAATTAAAATTTGAGATTTGAGATAGATCATTACTTTGTATTGTTTAATTTTACTTATTCATGTCTTTTTATTTTCTCTGCAAACATTTTACTTAATATAGTAAATTTAATATTTTGATTATTAATTCCTATATTTCTCTTAGTAATTCTATACAGAATGATTTTTTGCTGTATATGTATGTGCATATATATTCCAATATATATATGTATCTAATTATATTCTAACTATACTTCCTCACACAGGCAAAAGAAAATCAGATTAAGCAATGCATATAAGCAGAATCTATTGATTAGGGATAGCTTCTGTTGATTACAATAATCTTCTGATGAGGGGAAATTGATCTAAAAACTACTCGTATACTTATTTTTATTTATAATGCTTTTATTATTTTAATTTTATTTTCTATAATTAGCAATTATGCATTCATACCGATATAAACCGTAATAATTTATTACGAAATTTTACAATTTATATCATTCAAACAAAACATTTTGTTTAAAGAAAAGGCTATTTCTAAGCACAAAAATATAGCTGCATATTAAACCTGCATGCAAAAGCATTTAAATAATTAAATTAATTGCTTAACATTAATTTTAGTTAAGTTAATCTTATGTTAAAACTTTAACTAATTTACAATGGCATCAAAATAGTGCAATTTTAAGAACAAATGTCTTAAGTTGATTAAATATAAACAATTAAATACGTGATGTAAAATACCTTTATATTTGCATGAGTAAACCATATTCTATATAGAAAAGTGTTTTGTTTTGGTAAACTTTCTATTTATAAAGTGAATACTAACTTATACAGCGTTCTAGCAACTTTAGGTATCTATATTTAATCTAAACTCATTTTCAAAAAATAAAATATGCTAAAAAATCAAATATCTGTTCCTCATAACACGCAATATCTTATCAGAGTAAAAAAAGTAAAAAGTAATCTCCATTATTATAAACATGTTAAGATTAAAACTTTAAATATTTAAATTAAACTATGGATAAAACTTTCCATAAAATTAAGTGTTAGCATGGATAGAACTTGTCAGCAACAACTTACAAGTCAAGAAAAATATCGATTACTTCAGTATAGCATTATACAAATTGAACATCCCCCAAAAATTTAAATGAAACTTGAATTGATTTCATACAAATAAGAATACTGTGATTTATTTTCATTTATTTATAATAATCCAGAAAAATAATTTACATTTTTTATAGATTTTATGTTGTTATTTGTATGAATAAGCCTTGTAATTCCAAATATTAAATTGCTAACGTTTTTGAGATACGCCTCCTGCTATAAACGGCGGCATCGTTTGTGAGGCAGTGCTTGTCGGGCAACTCTGGTTCAGTCATCTTTCATAATGTTTGCCCAACAATGAAATTGCCGTGGCGTATTTATGAGTAAAGTAAACAAATCTTGGCATCTTTTATTTGAGATAATTTTTAACAAATTAAATATAATGGAATGTCAGAAAAGACGACGCATGGATGCTCTTCAGGAACGCGAAAGGAACTGTTTTTTGTACACCAGGAATACAAATTTAATTTAGATGACTTATGAAGCATCAAAATGAAAGGGAATGTAGACTATTGTAACAAAACCTTTTTTATTAGAAGACAGAAATATAATGACTTGTCGTAAAGTTTGGCATGTGTCCACGCTTTCACTCTAATTTGAATGGAAATTAAATTTGGAAAGAATTTGAATCGTTTAATGTACATTTTTTATGAATAGTTATAAGACACTGAAAAAATGTTTGCATTTAATTCAATTTTTGTGTTTTGTCGCTACATGGAAGGGCTTATTTGAAATTAGAGGATTGATTGCGTCTTGCGCGGAAAAAAAAAATACGCTTGTTGTAAAATTTATATTTGGTGACAGAAAACAAGTATTTTTTTCACTTTAAGAAGATAATGAATCATTCCTTTTTATTTTCAGAAATTGTAAGTTACATTCACATTTTTAACAATATGTTTAAATTGATATTTATGTTCACTTGTTCAATAATCTTCTTAAGAAAAAATATTTATGAAAAAGACTTTCCTTTTTTATCATATATTAGAACATTTTATTAAGTTTTATCTTTGTAGCGATAAATGCTTATCAAATAAAATGTGCTTGAATATTAATGTCCAGAATACTTCTTAAAAAGTAAGCTTTAATTATAAATTGACAATAAATTGTAAGATATTTAAGTAAATTTCAAGAATTTAAAACGACTATAATTATTGCGTATTTTTTATGCGTAATTTTTAAGAACTAATTTTTACTATTCAAATGAAAGAATAAATGATTATTTGTAGCCATTACAATATTATAAGTGAATGCTAAATTTTAAAATATATTTTATTTATTTTAATTTCTGTAAAATAAATAAGCTTAATATGTCTTTTGCAATTAATGCACTATACAACAGTGTATAATTAAGAAATATCTTAAGGAACTCCTGTTCACGTTTTTTAAAAATTTTGTTAATTAACTATTTTTTCATTTAAATATTTCTTTTTAAACTAAACCTCTTTTGTTTTACTGGAAATATATTTTTTGTTCGAAATTATTTTTAATTAAGTTATTATTTTAATAATATAAATGTGTATAGGTTCATTATATAAATATAATTTACTTAATGTATGCATATTTATATTTATGATTTCCATGCGATGTTACAAATATTTAGGAATAGAATGTTTTCGAAGTTGTTTAATTTTGTAATCTGCTTGTTATCAAAAAATATATTTTGTCTCAATTCAAAAAAAATAATAGCTTTGTATTATAAGAGATATTTTTATTATGATGTTTTAGAAATTTCTCTCTATTCAGTAAATGCATTGAACGTTGCATTTTATTTGAAAAATATTCCCAGATCTCAATAAAAGCAATATTATTTATTTTAAATTTAAAAAAAAATGTGATTTGAAATATTCATAGGAAATATTTAAAATCACAAAGACTGCACAGAAATTTCATAAAGGGATAGAAAATATTGAAAAAGAAATGCTTTAAATGCAGATAATGTTAAAGTCTGAAACATGATTTTAATGAGATATGAAAATATTTTTCTTTTCAAAATTTCAACTGAAACGTTGCAATTTCAATCAAAAAATATTTAAAATAATTTGGAGACACTTTACATTAAACATTTAATTTACTTAATTATGTCATTTATTTTCTCCAGAAAATACCTAAACTATATATCAGAACAATCTACAGAAATTGTAAAAAAAATAATAATAATTGGTATCAACTTGGAAAAATATTTTAGGCATTTGAATTCCGATATTTTTTTCATCGGCATGACATTCTTTTAATCAATCCCGCACTTTTTGCGTCCAAATCTATGCTGAGAAACTTTTAACAGCGGCCCAGTGCATTAAATTTGCATCTTTAATATGCAAGGCATCTAACGTCAAGCGGGCGATCAAGACTTTTTTTTAAACCATGTGAAAGCCTTCAAAATTTTAATGGGGGAACTTTTGCGATTAAAAAAGAAAGTGCTTACTCTCGCAACAAAGAGCCTTTTTCGCTTTATTAAAATAAGTATTTGAAGAATAAGAACTTTTATGCTGAGAGATAGGAGAAGAGGACTCACAATCACTTAAGAAAGACGATCGGGAACTTTGTGGATTCATATGAAATTGGGAGGCAGCTTTCACAAGAATAAAGAAAAGGGAGATATTTTAACAGTTTTTAACATTTTTTGAACATTTGATGCTTTAAGTTTTAGATATTTAAAAAAAATATCTCAGGATCATTCACATGTCAGTTAAAATAATTTTTTGTGTATTTTTCTTAAATACATTGCATTAATTTAGCATTGGTGGGAATTTTTTTTTCACATTTTTGCATACGTGATTTTATTGTTTTCAAAGCAACTTTTTTAATTTGTATTAAATCTATATTGTTTCATATAAAGACAAACAAAAAATTTGCTGGAATATAAAAATACAAAAAATTAATACAAAAGTGAATTTATCTTGTACAAGTATTGATACATTTTCTCGCAATAAAATATCTGTTGTGATATCAATAACATTTTTTTACAGGTAACGAAATTTTAGATGAATTTTCGGTGAATTTTTAGAATAATTTTAGAATTTTAGAATTTAAATTTTAGATGAATTTTTAGAATAATTTTCGGTGCTATAGATTAATATTTTTAATTTTAAATACTTAACCTGCTTATTATTTCTTAATTTACTTAATATATCAAAATGTTATAATAGATTCTAAATTATAATTTACAAATTTTGAAAACTTCATTTCTGTCAAAGGGAATGAATTGGAGTTTGTAAAGAATAAAATGTTTCAGGCAAGCGAATCTCAGTACATTTGTTTAATAAGAATGTATTCTGATTGATTTTGTTGTGCATAATGTAATGTCTTTATTTATGGATGAAGCATCCTATTGTTGATTATATAATGCCATTATAATTGTAAAGTTAAATAATTATTCCCTTTCTTTCTCTAAAGTAACCAAAAATTGTAAAAGTACATGTTTGTGAATGTTAGTGAAGTAAATGCTTAGTTAGAAAGTTACTATTACTACAAATAAACATTGAGGAAACTATTTATTATCTGCTAGGAAAACTATATTTGAAATAAAATACAAATTATAAACTGACAACAAATTAATGAAAATTATTGTGAGCAGCAAATTTGAATAATTTCATTTTAATTTAATAAATATTGAGTAATATGTCAAAAATAAGAAATTAGAAAAATACAAACTTAAGGTTTTAAAAACAAAATTGTGCATCGCTTACTTTTATTTATAAGAGTGATAAGAAACATCTGACTTGACAACAGTTATCGTTTGTAACTATTTTCTAATTTATATTGCTCAAATCCAATCGAGAGAAATGAAGGTAACTTGTATATCTTATAACAAATATTAAATAACTGAATGCTTAATAACTAGAATTCATAAAATTAATCCTAATAATTCCTATTTTCATTCTGTTTTTCTCAACAATATCTGTTAACAATACATTTACTAACAATTGAGGATAGATGGAAATAAATTCCTTTCGGATTATAACCATTTAATTTTAGAAAACTTGATAATTTTTAAACAGTTTCCATATTTTTTCAAAAGTATTTATTGCAGCAAGTTTTCAGTTCAGTGTATTAAAGTTTGACTGAATAAAATCATATTATTCACACGTCATAAAGTAGGGAATAAATAAAAGAGTAATTAACTTACTTTTGGATAAAATAAATATATTTCTATTGCCATAGGGTGGATAAATTATAATGCCACAATTTAAAATCTTTTATTAATTATATTTTTGAAATTGATTAAAGTTTAATAAAACCAATAATCATAATTAATAAGTTAAAATAATATGTACTAAAATTTATCTTATTTTTGATAAAAAAGAAATATTTTTATAAATTTAGTATTGAAATTTTAGTTTAAATTTTTTTGCAAGGTTAATGATTATTGTCAGTTTTTCTTATATATATATATATATATATATATATATATATATATATATATATATATATATATATATATATATATATATATATATATATATATATATATATATATATATATATATATATATATATATATATATATATATATATATATATATATATAATATATATATATATATATAAATATATATATATATATATATATATATATATATATATAAATATATATATATAAATATATATATATAAATATATATATATAAATATATATATATATATATATATATATATATATATATATATATATATATATATATATATATATATATATATATATATATATATATATATATATATATATATATATATATATATATATATATATATATATATATATATATATATATATATATATATATATATATATATATATATATATATATATATATATATATAAACCAATTTAGTTTATAAAGTTTTGATGTTTCTAATTATGTATAAAGTTTGTTAAGTACTTTGGAAACATCAATAAAGAAAACTAGAAAATTCTGTAAAAAGTATCTTAAATTTATACTAAGATTTTTACATACAGTTTTTACTACTTTAAAATTTTCTTCACGTTTCAAGTACAATATTATTGGTAGTACAATGCTAAAAGTTATGAACTTATAACATTATTCCTGAGATTTTTGTAAATGTTTTACTTGTAGTCTAAAGAAAAATATTATTCATAAATGAATTAAAATCTTAAAACAAATACATTTTCATAAATTCTTTAAAACAAAAGAATTATATCCTATTAAAAATGACTTTCCAATTTAAATCATATATTGACTACAGCAAAACGTCATTATTTTATTTATTTCTTTTAATGTAAGCAGTTTATTTTTTCTAAGATTAATTAAATATTAACATTTTGAAATCGATATAATTTAATAGCTACTAGTATTTCCTTTCATGGTTTTTTATTTTTTAATATTTAATTTAAATTACGTAATTAAAACAATAATCAAACAACCATTTCAAATGGGATAATATTTCATTTACAGATGAAATAATTTGTATTATTACGTAGAAATTAAAATTCGATGTAAAAAGCATTTTAAAAATAAAAATAACCAAATATGAAAATAAAAGAAAAAATATTTTTTTCAACTTTTCTCAATATGAATTTAGATATTTAATGAGTAAATTTTTGTTGTAGACAGATTTTTTTTGTAACTATTATATTCCACATTTGGTTTTTACTGTAATGTGAATCCTAAATTTTAAGGTTATAGTATAATTTGAATAAAGGAAAAAGAATAATAATAATATAACGCTTTCTATTTTAAATCTTTAATATATTCTTAAACGATGAATAAAAGGTTTAAAGGTATAGCTTCACTTACAATAAATGATTGATGTTATTTTAATATTTAAATAACATTTTCAATCTACTTTTTTAAATTTGAAAATAATATAAAACTATTATAATAACAAAAGAGCCAATAAAATATGAAAATGATGCTTGGATTAGAGAAATATTTGGTAAATAAATATTTAATTTAACATGTATATATAAAACCTTTTACTGATGTACATTAAAATGAATCTCCTATAATTTAACCAAACATAAAGTGATGTTCAATGCATTCTCAGCATTTAGTTTCTTTTTCATTTATTAAGAACTATGAATTTCAAATAAATAAATTTTATAATCCCTTTTGATTGATTAAATTTGCTTAGGATACAAAGCTTACCTTCCTTACCCAGTCTCAGGAATATTAGAATAAATGCCTTCCTTTTGGATAGAAATCTGAAATGTCACATTATATTGGGAGAGCAAAGAAATAAAGAATTGTCTGTTGTTGGCACAGAGGATTAAGCAAGGCGCTCCGCTTTCAAGAAATCCGTTTTATCAGTATAACGATAACAAACGCTGAAGGGAATTTATTTTAAGAAATACATCGCTTCCCAAATAGATAAGAATGTTTTCCTAACATTTCATACGGGTACACAAATAAGAATATATTCGCTTATGAGATTTCGCGCGAAACAAACATGAAATCTGATATCCAATTATTCTCCATTTTTTTTAAATCCTGAATCGAAATGACTGAAACCGCCCAGTTTTTCGTGTCTCTCGCTGTGAATCGTTTCACACAAAGAATAATTTAATTAAATATATCTTACAGACGTTGTTTTATTAAATTGTCTTTCGGATCATTTTTTATATTGAAATCAGTACTACCAACATAAATAATTTTTAAGCAAAGACTAGAGAAGAAAAGGAATTAGCATATTATACTGCCTCAATATATGAAATGTTGTTCATTTATGCGAATGTGAAAAAAATAATTATTTAAGCGCAGACTCAATACACCAAATTAAAGTAATTATTTTCAATTATTTCAGTGAATACAATCGAATTAATAGATAGAATTTAATAATGTAAGGAAGAAAGATTTCTCGATAGAATATGAAAAATATATTAAAATATCAGATTTCCTAATAAAGAATTGCGTAAAATATTTACATGTATTAAAAATGATTTAACACCTTCGTAATATTAATAGACACTTTTATTTTAAAATTATCATTTATCTCATCATACCAGAAAGAAAATCAATCCTATTTTAATAGCAATAAGTACAATTTCAATACTCTTTTTATATAAATTCTCATAAATATATTTTTTTGTAAATAAAAAAATAAAAAATATATTTTTTTATTTATGAACAATACATAATAATAAATTAGAAATATTTAAATCTTTTTTAGTATAAATTGCAAAATAAACATTTTAAATTCTTCAAATAAATGTAAAAATACAGACATATTTTAGAAAATGTTAAATTAAGAATAATTTTCCACCTTGACCAAGTTTAAATTTCCGTAGATATAAGAAAATCATCCATATCAGGCAAATATTGACTCATTTTTTTTCCTGTTCATCAAGTCAAAATATTTGGAAAAACTAGTTTATGTCGAGAAATAGATGAAATATCTTCATAAAAACTAAACAGGACTTTTAAATCTGTGAAAATATTGGCAAAAAGAACCATTCCACTCAAGAAATTTTATAATATCCTCTTTATTGAGAACATACTGCTCTAGGCAAGCTGCAGTTTAAGGCATCTTGCTGTGTTACACCATACGCCTAACACAAGATTAGACTACCAGTTAGATAGAGGTTGCTAAGAGTGGATCTTCCTCATTTAAAAGCAGAATGTCTCCAATACTTACTCCAGAAATATCACTTCACTGACAAGTCCATCCGACTACAAACAAATCACATGGAACAGCCGCCTTTAGTGAGCATGGGGAATCTTTGGATTCAAAATCACCTTCTTTCAACTTAAGAATAATTCCGTAACCAAACCAGCGACCACAAATTTGTGTGTGTGTATATATATATATATATATATATATATATATATATATATATATATATATATATATATATATATATATATATATATATATATATACATATATAATTTTGTTTAAAATAAAATTAAAAATATATAGTAACGTAAAAATGATTTAATCAATTCATTTATTTACGGAAATTTAAGATTACTATTGCTACCGATACTAAAGTTTAAGATTGTATTTAATTGTTTCACTTATTCTCTAAGAATAATCAAAGAGGTGTATCGATAAACTTGTCTTGAATTTCGTTGGACTTCTAAAGATTATAATTAATCTGAATGATGATAATTTTATTCGAAAGTGATTATTGATTAAATTTGAGATGGTATCATTTATCAAGCGAATTTCTGACAAAAATAACCCAAATATTCGAAAACATATTTTAATTTGATATCAATAGTTCTTTACCAAAAGTATTAAGAGAGTTTAAGGCACATGTTATATAAATGAATTATAATTGAATACTATAAGATATACTTCTGTTTCCCTTCAAATATTCAGATTATTTCAAGATCGCAACATAAAACAATGGTAAATTAATAAGCATAGTGTTTATTATCAATGTTTCTTAGGACAAAAAGTAACATATATATATATGTATATATATATATATATATATGTATGTATGTATATATATATATATATATATATATATATTGAATTGAATGCGAATAAATGAATTGATACTAAATGATAAAATGATGTACACTTCTGTTTATAACAATAATTAATGTTTTAGTTTCAAGAGAGAATTATAGACAATACATTATACGAGTATACTGTTTACATACTCGTATTATATATATATACTCGTATACACATACTCGTATTCAAAAGCCATATTTTTTTCTTTGTATCAAAACAATATTTAAAATTTTCACTATCAGTATTCAAGTAGGAGACAAGTTAAAATTTCAGAATATTCTAATTATATTAAAGAACAAATATACTTGAATAAACGGACTAAGTATATTTTTTTAAGAAAAATGTAATAAGCGGATCAATTTTCCAACAGTTCCTATTTTCACTTAAACAATACAATTTAGTAGGTGTTTTCAGAGAAAGACAATGCTTCATGGATTTATATGAAGCCATGTAGATTATAACATTAAAACACAAACATCATTAGAGTTCGGTCACATTTAGACAAAAACTTTCACTTGATTTGTAATACTTTTAAACATTGAGAAAAAATGAGTGACAGGCTTAGAGTTAGACAAAAAATGAAATGACCAGACAGCATTTTAAATGACTCAAAACTCTCTGAGATAGCCAGCTGGAAAAGAAAAAACGGAGACAAATTTGTCTGGAATGAAATTGTACGGCATGCTACGGTTTATCTCTGGGTGTACAGTCAATTTGGAAAAGGAAATGAAGAATTTATAGAAGTGAAAATACGTTGTTATAAATTTAATATAGGTTTTTATGAATAATAATTTATATTAATTTCACATTACATTAAGTTTTTTCTTTTTATGAAGGATGTATAACGGTAATTATAGAAAAATATATATATTCTTAAATTATGTTATTAAATATCCGTAATAGTGAATATTTTTGATAAAAATAGACAAATAATATATTCATTATATATAACATTATAATGAATATATTTAATACAGTAAGTTTAGTTTATATATAATATATTAAGTTTAGTTTAGTTTATGAATAGTTTATATTCTTAAAACAAAAAATGAGTATAACATATTTTCATTTATACATTACTAATCAAACTATAATGATTCCATATATTTATTTTATGTATTATTCTATGTTTTGTGTGTACGACAAATATTAGGTCATTTAAAGTCACTGAAATTCTTGAAGATTTATATTGTACATATTTAATTAAATTTGTTTCTATATCAGTTAATAACATTTACTCATATCAAAAGACTGAAATTTTAGCATTAAGAATGCAAATATTTAGCGTGAATAATATGCATCTGCATTTCAAATATAAAAAAAATATTGGCTATTTTATACTTTTTCGAATTTATATAATTTTATTAATAATAATGAAATACCAGTGAAGCTATAATTATACATGTTATGTTTCAATTTTTACCATAAAAATAAATAAAAAGAGTCAATATTTCAATTTTCTAAATTGAATTTATAATAAGAAATTCTTTTCGATTTTTAAGATTAATGCAATGATTAATTTAATAGTCATATTCCTTTTAAAATAAATAATATTTCATAATAAATATGTACTTTATTTTATAGTGTAGTTTCTGAATTTTTCTTGTTTAACCTAAATTTCAAATTTAGTAGATATCATGCTTATAACACTATTTATTATATGAACATAAAAATAATATCCACACAATATATGCTGACAAAAAATATTTAACAATACACATTACATATTTTAAAACTGTAGGAATAAATACTATATTTCATATAAAATATAATTTAAATCATGTAGAGCAAGGTATCAGTTATACATAGATACGTGAAAAATAGAAGTATGAAGCACATTGAAAGAGGTAAAAAAACAGTTTCTTTTTTTTCTTAAAGAAGTTGAACCAATCATGTGTATTAAAGCAAGAATAACATTTCATTTTTGTATTTAGCTCATTGTCATAAACATACGTTTATTTTAAATATTCTAAAATGAATAAATATAGGCAAATCAAAAGCAAGATTTTACAATACATTTATAGAAATATTATGAAGAAGGTTTTAAAATTTCATTGCAAATGATATATTTAAAAAAGTGCCCTTTTAAATTAAAAATTCTATGTACAAATTTATTATTTTAGTTTTTATGTATAGATTCACTTTCTTAGAATTCAAGGAATATAAGAGTTTTTTAATAGAACTAAATAAATCAAAAATTAATAAAGCGTTTTTCTTTTTTGTATTTTTTAAAATTTTTGCAATTCTTAAAGGAAAAAAAAAACTAATGCAAACTAATTTTGATAAAAAAAATGCAGAATAAGAACATCTTATTAACGTGCTGCAAGGACACAAAATGTATTAAACTTGTAGTAAAATTATCGAAGTATTTGTGCAAAAAATTTAAAATAGTTAAAACTCCTATATTTCTTTTACTTATCTTATTTATTTTTTTAAATTTTATATTTTATCTAAAATTATTATTTTTTACAATCTTATATACATATATTTTTTTATTTATTGTTATGTTTTTTATTAAATGTATTTTTAAATTTAACACACTTCGCTAAATTGACTTTTCCTAGCTATTATGCTATTTTAATGTATTTCATATGCATGACTGCATGCTTGTTTGTGTTTAATAGGATTTTTTAAAATACGCAAATAAAATTTCCAAACTTTGTAATTAAAATTAAATATAACATTTCAAGTTACTCTCACTATAAAATTATATAAGTATAATTACTTTTTTTTCTTTGGAGTATTATTTTGATTCGTTTTGTAACACATAAATCTCACACTTTTTACAGTTATAGTCACATAAATGATTTTGAAGCTTTATATTTACATCGTTTTTCTGTTGTATATGGAATGATGCAGATATCAATTCTGATATCTTATAGGAAAATTGTTAAAAGTTAGCATGTACTCAAGAAGAAATGTATTCACTTAAGAAATTATTGAAAATTAATTTATTCTGTTGAGGATTAAATGAATCCTTTTCAAAAATACATAGCACAGTTTTGATTTCTTAAAGTAATATATTTTTTAAAATTAATTAATAATTAAACTATTAATGAGAATGTCATAAGCAGATTTGCTAAAAATGATATTAATTCCAAGACAAGTGGGATAGATATTTAGACAAAGTAATTAAAAGTTTTCTAAATATCATTTTCAAGATTTCATTGTGTAAAATCTCATTTCGCAAACAAAATTGACTTTTCTTAAATTGAAATATTTGAGACAAATGTGAATTTTAATTTGTTTATTTTTATTATAATTAATTTTCCAGATGATAAAAGATTCATGGAATAAAAATGTCTGCCTTTAATTGATTTAAAAATAGTAATCACTTTAATATTTATCGCTCTCCAATTAATGTTGGGAAATATAATTTAATTGCAATTTGGAATTTAAATTTTTAGAAAATGTTCATATAGGAAAATAGAATTTTAAAGAGTAGACAGTAAATTAAATTATTATACAAAATGGATTATTCTACTGTCATTATTCTTAAGAAAAGATTAAACAATAGTTTTATTTTTATTATGACTGCACACGAACGAATAATTTAATAAATGATTCGTTTAGTGCATGTTTTTTTTTGTTTTAATGTATCTCAATAAAATAATGGATGTTCAAAAATCAACAAATGTTAATATTTTCCATTTATTTGTATGCCCTTTTAGTATAATTTATCATCAATCATTTTACTTCTTATAAATGAATAAAGAAATATCTTTTACAATATTTATGTACCTCTCCAAAAACTAATCTTATTGATATTAATAAACAACAAAGATATGTATACGTACTTGTAATAAATATGATTTCTCTAGAGAGACCGAAGCATTTAAATATGTCATGTACAGATGCAATTGCAGCTACTACTTTCCTGTCAATAATTATTTTTATCGGAAACACTATTTCATGTCCATTAAGCTCTTCTGTTCTTTGTTGCTCGAACTTCTTTCGAAAGCTATAAATGCAACGCTAACAAAGCGCTGCTGGACATTACGCCATCCGAGACAGACTGACGGTGAAATATTTAGGGCCCATATTAGTCTCATTGATGGTAAAGAACAGCTCTCAGAGAGGGGCACTTGCCCCATTTCGTGGGTGATAAAATGTCCTGTCTGGACCTCGAGGTGCCTCTTGTTGTACAGAATTGCTTTCTGTAATGGTAATGTTAGTGTAGGAGTGGTAGGGAGCGTTTATATATTTCTATGCGACACTCTAAATTATGTTTGATGCTTGTTCTGAGAAAATTTATTCTTTGAGTTCTACAATATTAGATATTTTCCGTGATATGGAATATACGTTTCAAATCAAGTGAAATGAATTATATTATAAAATTTAGAAATATAATTACGGCTTGGAGCAAATAATTTGAAGCGTTGATATTGTCTAAAAACTCCATGCTGGTAATTTTTTGTTTACTTAAATATTTTCTGTTGTTATTCTCGTGTGCCAGTTAGGTTGGCAAATTGAGGTGCGCTGCTCCACTTTTCCAATTGAGCAGTATTTGGCGTGGAGTCCGACTTCTTTAACACACACACATGCCATAGAGACCTGTTTATAGGGTAGTCATCTCATTCACACACAAGGAAAGGACAAAGACAGGATGGAGAGAGAGAGAAAGTACATCCATGCCTGAAACGGGATTCGAACACAGGACTTCCCTATCCATAGTCAGCACTCTGACCACTAGACAAGTGTTGGCTGGCACTTAAATTATTATTATTTACAATTAATGATTGTTATGATAACAACATATTTCGAACTAGTTAGATGTAAATAGAAAATAACGAACATTAATGAATTATAAGATATCTATTATTTTTAATTAATTTATTTTTTGAATAGTCATACCAGATGAAAATAAAGCTTCTTTATCAGATTTGTGCAGATATAATATGATTCTCTTTATCTTAATATTACTCTTGTGTATGATCAAAATAAATACGAATAATTAAATGTGTATTTTATAAAAAATGAGTTTATAATTTGTTTTCGCAGAAAATTTATACAAAATAAGATAAAAGTATACAGTGTAAACACAAAGACCAAAATGAAAAAAAATATTACTGTGCACAGAAGAAATATATAAGGAAATCAAAAAATTCGAAAGTTATTAAATTAAATGCTACAATTATTTATTATATTAATTCTTTTAATATTGATAACATTTTATCCTAAATTTGAAATTTTATCAGTATTTTGATAGAAGTATATAAACTATTAATTACTGGTTTCCAACATTCATTTAACTGTGAAATAAAAATAATGTACCTATATTAAAGATATTATTTTAGGCATAGTATGGTAGATATATGTTGAAATAAAAACTCTAAAAACATCTCACATCTTAAAAGCTATACAAAATGAGACATCAGACATAACGTTTAATGTTCCCTATAGAATAAGATTAAGAACGTTTAGGATTGAAATTCCCTATAGAATATCGGATGTAAATTTGTAACTGTGACGAATGTTAAATATACTCAAAAACAAACAAAACTGAAGATAAGCTGTAAAAATTTGTAGGACAATTTAAAAAAAATGAAATATTTATTTTATTTTCATTTCTTAATACCAAATGTTCATAATGTATAAAAATTCGAAATTTTTATTCTTCCTTCTTAGAATGAAGTTTCTTGCGCTTTTGTTATCTTACCCAGTATTGAGGTCGTTAAAATGCCTTTTACATGCGTTAATTAAAAGTAGCAAATTATTTTTAAGGTTTTCAAAAAAGCATTTTCAACATACCTTGTTTGAAATACAATGCATTGCCAAACTTATGAAAATTTAACCCTTTCCAAAAAGAAAGCACACTCTAAAAGAGTTTATTTCACCCCATCGATCTAGCGCAACATTCTTCTGTGAAAGCTATTGCAAGTGTAATAAATTTTCTCCAAACTCAGAAAAGGAATAAGAGTAGAAATTTATGTTTAACATGTTATTGTATCATCTAAGTATCTAATATTAAATTTCTGGATGAATATGAGAATATAATATTTATGCTAAAATTTAAAATGTTGAATAATTATAATATGATTGAGTTATTATACGATTACTATACAATTGTTATTAAATTAAATGCAAGTTATTTTGTTATATTAACTTTATTTAGAAAAAAAGTGTTTAGGAGTTATTTTATCAAGATTTTTATTTAAAATAATTTTATTTTACATTAGAATCTTTTAATTGATTTTTGTTAAATTAATAAAAGTACTTAATTTTGTGTGTGAATTCATCAATCTAATTCGTTAAAGTTTTTCATGAGTAACTTTTACTTATTAATCACACACACACACAATAACAATTTATTATTTGATAAAAATAAATTTTTAAAGGATTTAATACTTAAAATTTATATATAGTGTATTCAAGTTGTAAATAAATCATACTATTACTGACTATTTATCTTTATAAAAAGGATACATTTTATTTATTAATATTTTAGAACTATTTATATATTGTAGTTACTGTACAATCCTCAGATACTAGGAATTCCCTTTTCAGCGTAACAAGTGAAAGAAATGAGGGCATCTTATATAATGTAAGCGTCATCATAGACCTGGAACCGTGGGTCTTCGTAATTTAAAAGCTCATACCAAATAGAAATCTCTCACACTTGTGTGGCCTGTTATCTTCACTGGTATTATTTTACATGGAAGACATTGCGACCATGCCATATTTATCTTGTCGCAGTCTCCATTAGAGAACACTATCGATTTATGACTGGGTCAGGATTCAAAATGTTTACCTTCCGATAATGAAAACGAACTTCCTAACCAACCAGATTATTAGGACCTGTCTATTTATACATAATTTTATACAAATGGTACTTTGAGGGGAAATAAAATCATTTTACGAAACTTGAAACTATAATGTCTGAATTGAGTATCATGATACTATTTATATTTTTTAGTTTATTATAAGTGTAAGTTTACAGATTTTTACAGATTAATACAGATTTTTGGTGTTTAATTTTAGCTTTATGACTGAAGCTTCCATGTCACACATGATGTACAACTGTAATATCAGTATCAATGATTGAACATTACATAAAATAAATAACTGCAATAACTGCATACATTTTCTAAAGATTATTAAGATTTCTTTTACATTTTGTACATGAAATTATTTTAGCATATGTTTAATTCAGATTGATAAAATAAAATACACTGGCCCCTAAAAGTTAAGGAACAACACGTTTTTCGAAGCTCACATTCAAATAATGACACTAACAATAAAATTTACAGTTTATATAAATGATAAAAACAAAATTATGCTAATTGTTTTGGAAAAACACTAGCTACTACTTTGTTGATAAGAAAGAGCAGGATTAAAATATGCAAAACGAGGCTTTCATAGTTACACAAGTGGCTTTTGTTGATTTTCAATTTTTGTTTGCTTACATGATGTTTAAATTGGCGATTGGATGGATGGATAGAAATGAAGATGCCACATGCTGATGCAAATAGAAGACTTAATAAATCTCGCAATATAATCCACCATTTCTGTAATCAATATTAAAAGGAAGTTTCTGTGTTGAAAATACATATTTCAGGCCAAACATGAGATAAACATTAGCAGAAGACCACTCCATAGCTATTTTGGCTCGAAGGAGAAGAAGCATTTTTTTGCCGCAACTTTTTGCAGACCACTCTTTAGCATCAAGGAGAAGAATATCAGCTAGAACATTGTGAAGGCGCTTTCATCATGCACTTTTCTATGTAAAATGACCACTTGTGTGTGCACTCATTACAGGAGGACAGAGAAAGGCCCACTTATCTTGAACAAGAAAACAAGTTTTCTGGACTAGACAGGAATGGGCTTTTGAACATTACCAACAACTCCAGATTAACATTGGAGAGGGATTTTGGACGTCTGCTGATAGGGAAAGAGCATTGCTAGAGATATTATCAATACCACAGTGTAGAAAGACATAGTTACCACTGTGGTGGAATAATTGTTTGGGCAGGGATTTTATTCGGTAGCCATGCCGATCTGTATGTGTTCCAGGGAGAAGCTGTGACTGCTGTGATATATCGGAATGAAATTACTGATACATATTACCACCCATATGCTAAGGTAATTGTCAATGATTTTATTCTAATGGATGATAATGCATGATCTCATCAAGGAGTTGTTGAGGAATATTTTGAGAGATTTTGTCTAGAGCAAATGAAAGGATTTGCTTGATTTTCAGGCATATATTCCATATAACATGTGTAGGGCCATCTTGGTAGACATGTTGTTGCTTTAATTCGTCTTCGAAAGTTTGTATTAGAGTTAGAAAACAGCTAATCTTAGCAGCATTTTAGTCTTCGCGTCCCATTTCGATAACCGAAAACTTAATTGACAGCATAGGAAGTCAATTCCACCAACGCATTCATGGAAGGAGTGGACATATTAAAAAAATAATATTACTTTTTATGATTATATGACATTTTACCAGATGAAATTGAGATTATTACTTTTTCGAAAAAGGGAATTTTTTATCGATGCTGTTTCTTCTGTTGTAAATCATTTATGCATTTTAGGATGCATAATTCTGTGTTGCCATCTATACATAGCTTTTGTACACATGATATACAAATTTAATGTTTCTAAATTCATTCTTTTGAAAATTAGGAGCAAAAGACAAATAGTATGATTTTTTTAATCATTATTATAGTTTAAAAACTATTTTGAAGTTTTCGAACTAGGAGAAAATATCTGCGATAGCTATATTGGACATCTAATAGTTTCCCTTCTACAACAATTTTTTCAGTGACTTTAATTTGATTCATAATTAAAATTTGATAAATATGAAAAAAATATTGAAAATGACAAAGAGAGAGAGAGAGAGAGAGTACTCCGAAAATATATTCAATTCCTATTCAATATATTTTCTGAATAAGAATAAAAATTAGAATTTTAATAAACAGAGCAAAGTTCATATATTTTATTGGTCACTAGATTTATGACGGTTAAATACTTTCACATTATACATTTATTGGGACTCCTGCAGCGACATATTTATTTAAAAATCACACATTTTAAATTGCAAAAACATAAATGATTTATTCTTATTTTATCCCTAATTCATATTTTTCACAAATATTAAATGAAAAAATTATTTACGTATCGTGTATCATTGATGTGTAAATTTATGCTTTTAGAATATGAAAAATGCATTGATCGAAGGAAATTTATTAATGCATTTGGAAAACTACTAATTAAATAGTTAATTATTTTTAAATGTTAACAATATTTCATAGTTTTTAAATTATTGTAAACTTGTGAAGAAAATAAATTGTTTCACCTCATATAATATTTTATTAAATATATAATATATGACATATTATATATTTATGTGCAATTTCATCATCCATTTATATCTGTCTTTCTATCTGATGTACGATAAATTAACAATGGTCCCTCTCTCTCATGAAATATATTACCACCGTTTTAATAAACACAACGAAATAAAAATTTGCGAATAATATACAAACACAGTTATCTTCATGAGGACGTGTTGGCCATGTTGGTTCAAAGAAAGAGAGATTTTCTGCAATTTCTAAGGACGGAAAATTAAATTAAGTAATTAAACCCTAAATCATACGAAATATTAAAACAATAAAAACTTCCAGGACTTAAAAATAAATACAGAAGAAGTGATACACGCGTTGTCTAAGAAAAATAAACATAATACCTTAATTTAACTCTCAATTTCAAACCACAAAATCTTACGGATTAAATACATAGATTACAATTAAGTGTAATCGCTATTGATATTTTCAAGCTGCTTATGAGACATTCAAAGCTTGGGTGATCCTTCTATTGTTTATAAGTATACCTTACATCACTCCTAGTAGCAATGCTCACAAGTCAAAAGAACGAATTCATTGGAATATTATTATTCCTTTTACCACTTATAAACATCAAATACCTTTTAACCATTTATATATTATCTTCCCTAATATTATTTAAATTACAAAATATTAAATATATTTTATTCAGTTGAATAAAAATTGCGTTTTTATATACTTTAATGGAAATAGAATTCCAAAAAATTAATTTCTTCTCTTTAAAATTAATTTTATTTTTTATCAGAATTATTAGTATAAGTAATGTATCCATTTACTTCAATATAAATATTCAATAATTCTGATTTTAAATTACTTTAATTTGTGCTTTAACTAATTTACTTTAGAATTTCATCCTTGGCCATGGTAGGAAAAACATACTTTGTACCAACATGTTCAACAACATCCCCTATTGAAGTTAGATACTATTCTAATTTTCTTTTTATTCTGTTTATCAAAATACTAGTAAATTATATTTCATTTTTCAATTCCTTCTTTCTATTAATTTATAAATTACGCATTTTTGATTGTACTACAAACTGCTTTTATGCTGAGTGGATTGCTGTTGCATTGCAGCACATTACATTTCATTTCATAATTTAAATTTGTTGGATATATATATATATATATATATATATATATATATATATATATATATATATATATATATATATATATATATATATACTATATATATATATATATATATATATATATATATATATATATGCAGCACATATATATATATATATATATATATATATATATATATATATATATATATATATATATATATATATATATATATATATATATATATATATAATAAATTGACACATGAATAATTTCCACTAATTTTAAGATTTTAAGATTATGGAACTTGTTTTTGTGCGTTTAACGATCATATCTAACGATACATTCCTTCTCTCTCTTCGATTGCTGATTTCCTATCCTTGGAAATATGCAGTACAATTTCTTATCTCTAATCCAGAAAAGAAGAACTAATCAAACGGAAGTTGTTCACATATTGCGGCAGTATCTGAAACAATGTGCGATAAATTTATAACCGTACCTTTATGGGCAGGATTTGTTGCCAGTGGCAACATGTTTTACGATCAACTTGGGTGTTATTAGGTTGACTGGATTCCTGAAGGACACTCCTGCTTTCCAGCCCTGTCTTGAGGAAATACTGACGTTTGCTCTTTTCTGGCCGACTTTCCTCTAGTTTCGTCTCTGCAGACAACAAATAACAATTTGGGTCAAGATATCTGTCATGCTTGGTTATCGTATAGTGTCATGCATTTGCCGACAAAATAAATATTCTTAGGCTTTGCCGGCAGCATTTCTGTCTCATATTGAAAGAAGACCAATTAAGATCTATGGCAGCGATTCAAATGTTAATTTCGTTGTAGTTTCTGTTATGTAAAATTGTTTTTAATTTGTCTTAATAACCTACACTTTTAATTATCTAATATTGTTTTACATTTAATTATTTTTTGCCATTTTTAATATGTAATCCTGATTTTTCTCATTAAAATAGGTAAAAATATGTGATACGAAGCTACTATCAAGTTAATTTCTATCTGTTTTAAATATTCTTTTATAATCTAAATCGCAATTTTTTAATGTAATTAACTTTCAATTTAACTTGAAAAATATTCTTAAATTTTTTAATACATTTAATGAAATTCAAAACAAGTTCTATTGAAACGTATTACAGTTTTCTGGATATGTAATGTGGAACATACATCATTAATTGTTTCATTTTTAACGATTAAATAATTTAAAATATATTTTTGTAAATGAAGTTTAATAATTATCTAAAATAATTATAAAGACAACAGCAAAACCAATTTTAAATTTATCAATTATATTTGCCTGAATAATGTTATAGTTAAATATATTTTATTTTTATGTGTACTTTTTCATTACATTTGATTTATCATTGTGAACTTTTTCTTCTTTCATATTATTGGCTTGTGGTTAAATTAGATTAGAAACATTTAAAATGTTGTTAAGTGCTTTTGTTACTTGGACAGACCTAGCTCGCTATGCTCTCAGCAATGCGAAATTAAGTCACTTGGTTGCGTTTTTCGTTTAAACAGAGCTCCCTGTAGATAAAAGTATGATTTTGCTCTAAACACTCCTCCAATAGATGACACCATCAGCTGATCCACCTCCTCAAATTTTGATATTGATTTGGAATTGAACGAAATTTTCCTCCAGAACTCATGGTAACAGCTCACCGACCGACCACAGGACTTTCGATTCCACAGATTTAATGAACACGTATGTCGTATGTACTCGGTGGATTTTTAGTGGCATTGGGAATAGAAAACCGTCCTTTCAGATGGAAGGCCGATACCCTAACCACTAGGATACCACGGCCCTTTTAAAATGGACTTAAAGCAACTAAAGTAAGAGTGTTAGTCATGAAACCAGTTTATCAAAGTTATTTAATAATTACAAGTTCATCATCATCACAATTGATTTCAAGTTAATCATTTTGCTCTGCGTTTTCGAATGAAAATTGTATTTTTAATTTGAATCTTTGGATATCAATAAGGCGTTAATAATGCTATTTGACTTATAGCAATGTTATCACAAAATTTAAAAATAATTCATTATGATTTTTATGTAATTGGTAAAATACATATTGAGCTCAACAAAAGAAGGCAACATAAACTTGTAAAGTATTTAAAGAAATAGCTTAAACTTACAGTGGAGGGTCTTTTTAATTATCTCATGCGCTTATATAATTAGGATAATTATATTATTTACAAAAATTTTTATATTCAACGATTCAATAAGGATTATCAAGTCTTTACTTTAAACTAAATGAACTTTAAAGTCATCAGCTCTCAAAAGTCATCAGCTTCTCTTCACTTTCCTTGTTGATTGTCCAACATTCACAGCCTATAGAACTATTGCTCTTACTTGTGCTTTGTATAGTTGTACTTTCGTTTTTCTGCTTGTGTATTCAGATTTAAACTTGTTTCGTAATCTATTATATAATTTATCAACCATGTTGAATTTCTCTTTAATTTCAACTTTTATGTCATTATTTATGTTAACAATAGCGCTTAAGTATTTAAGCAGAGTTGCTTGTTCAAACTCGCAATTATTGATTTTCAGTGCTTGTAAATTTGAGATTCTATTAGTTACTGCCATGAACTTGGTTTTTTACTTTGATCACTATTAATCTTATGTTTCTTTGCTTCTGACTCAAGTGCCCAGAAGGCTTCCACTGTAGACACTTTAGTTCTTCTAGGATACCAATATTACAGAGGTTAGCTGTAGTACCGATTTAACAAAAATTGTCTTACTAGTTTGTACACCAGATTCTCTAATTGCCTTCTCTAGGGCTATATCAAACAAATGATGTGGGAGGGAGTCTCCTTGTTTCAGTCCCTTTTCAGTACAGAAGGCATTTGATAGCTCCGGTTCCAACTTTACATTTCACTCTGCTGAGTGTTGATATTTTATAAGATTAGCCAATTTTTAGGGAATTCCCAACTCCAACACAGTTTAATCAGTTTTTATTAATACTATCGTATGTTTCTTTTGCATCCTAGCTTGTTCCCTTTCTTGCATATTGGAGAAATAAATTACAATAATAGTGAGTAAAAAAGTTCTTGAGAAAAAGGAGGCTAAACACATTCAGCCACTCCAGAAATAAGTTTTCAGCAAAAGAAGTTATTCAGTGTCAAAAGAGAAAGGTAAGCTATTAGGTATTCTTTTATTGTAATATTTCACAAAGTAACGAGAAGATGAATTCTAAAATGTATTACATAAATTTAATGGATTAAGGCAACAATTGAGCAAAGACAGCTAAACAAGAAGACATTGTTTTTCTTCATGGAAGCAATTGCTCGAGAAAAACTGTTTGAGCTCAGTTTAGTAATTCTTATTGACGCATCATGTTTTTATCAATTTTTTTTTTTCGCATTCAAAATCAATAAAAATATTTCAATTTATTGCTCAAAATAAAAAAAAATACACAGAAACGATTTCATTGAAAGAACCTTAAAAATTCTTGATACATAAAATTGATAGAATATTAAAATTTATTAACTGAACAGAATGATTCCCAAAGAGTTTAATAAATGCATAAATTTAACTTTTCTTTAAAGTTACATAATATAAATAAATAAATAAGTAAATATATATATATATATATATATATATATATATGTGTGTGTGCGTGTGTGCGCGTGCGTGTGTGTGTGCGCGTGCGTGCGTGCGTGTGTGTGTGTGTGTGTGCGTGCGTGCGTGCGTGCGTGCATGCGTGTGTGTGTGTGTGTGTGTGTGCGTGCGTGTGTGTGTGTGCGCGTGCGTGCGTGCGGGTGTGTGTGTGTGCGTGTGTGTGTGTGTGTGTGCGTGCGTGTGTGTGTGTGTGTGTGTGTGCGTGTGTGTGTTTGTGCGTGCGTGTGTGTGTGTGAGTAATATATTATACTTTACAATAAAATAACTTTATAATTTCTTAATATTCATTTATACTTAAGTATAGTGCCAAAAAAACAAATATTTTAAATATAATAATTAATTTACCACTATAAGTAATCGAACATCTTAAGATAATGGATTAACGCATAAATATTAGAATTATAAATTAATTTATACTATATTAACCCAATAAACTAAAAATGTAAATAGGTAGAGCCTAAATTTTATATTTAACGTCTGTGTTATGTTTAGTTAAATAATATATATTATAACTGTATAATAATAGCATATGTATTAATAACATAGATGGTATTATTACTAGTATATCATAACTATAATAAATGTAATAATTTGCTTAATAAAGCTTGTGCACTTTTTTAACTGAGACAAAATATGAAAATTCTTCTGAGCATATTTATTATTCTAGTTTTAGAGACGAATCCATTAGGTGAAAGTATTCAACAAAGCATGGATTTTTCGAATCGATATCACAGGAAGACCAAGATAAATGAAATTTCCTTTTTCTTCCAGAAACTGTAAACACTTATAAATAAGATTCTTAATGAGGCTGTTTGTTGCTATAAAAACAAGACAGAAATCATCCATTGAATAAGATTATGAACTGCATTTTAAAACTTACGGAGCACAATGAAACAAAAAGAGAAAGAATTATAATTTTTCTTTATTCAAAACGATGAAAAGAGAAAATAATTCAGTATTGGACCTTTTCGAAAAAAGTTGCAATTACATGCAAAATAAACAATGCGTAAGAGGATTTAATAAAAGTCTCACATTAAAGTAATAATTGAAGGAAATGTTTGTCGGAAAATATTGTTTTCTATCAAATGAGAACTTCTTCAAGTGATGCATTTCCTTAGAATTTTAGAAATAGGAAAGCTTAAATTTTAAAAAAGTTGAGATAAATGAAATTTATTTTCCGAAGGTAAATATTCTATTATTCCTTTGAAACAGAAATCAAGGTTTTGTTTTTCGGATAAAATCATTTAATTTCTTAATATATAATTTAATATTGCTTCCTTGTGAAAGCTTATTAATTTTTGTAATATATATTAGTCAACATTGGCTAAATAAATGAAACTTTAATCAATTTAAAATCATGAAATCTAAGAATACAAGCATCATAAAAGGGAAAGATAGAAAATAAAAAAAATGCTCAATATCAAAATTATAGGCTATGATACATCAATTATTACTAAAATTCTGGTTTATTTAGACAATAATTTCATTGATGAGTTGTTTAGACAATAATTTCTTAAACTAATTAAAAATAACGCAATGAAACAAATAAATAAATAAAATTGTTTGTCATTCAAGCAAATATTTACATTTTAGTAACTATATTGTAGTGTATTTAATTATGCATTGCTTTCTCAATGAGGCCATTTTTATTAATTACAACATTTCATATGCTTATTATAAAGAAGGTAAAACTTTCAAAATTTAGTTCTTTCTACAAGGCATTTTAGAAAAATATTTGGCAAATGAATTATATTTTAGAAGTTTAATAAATGTTTTAAACTCCTAATATAATTAACGTTTTGGTTAGCAACACCGATTCATTAATAAACAATTCATTTAATTATGTTATCACAAAATAAATGATATTTGTATATAATACATAATTATTCTTTAATTCAATATATTTTTTAAAGTTCTTCATGATCATCACTTACTTTTGATTTAAAAAAAAATTTAAGAACGTTGCTGATTGATACAGATAAAAGAAACATGCATTCTCATGAAGAAGATGTGTATATAATATATTTATGTAAATAAATGAAACAGAAAATTTTTATAGTATTCTTATTAATTATATGAAGAGATATTAATTCATAACTATTCATAACTACATTTATTTGCATACAAATAGTTTATTTGTTATATTATGTATTATATGTTAACTTTAATCTTCAGTGTCATATATAAGAGCAACAATTTGCAAACTTATATACTTAATCAGAAGCATTTTTGGCCATCTAAATTAATTTAAAAACCAAATGTTGAGACTTTCAAGTTCATAACGGGATTTAACGAATTCGTTTCTGAATCATAGCATTAAATTTTACATATTTGACATTGCAAGTAAAAAGGATTAAACTAACTGAAAAATGCTATAGTTAACGTTAAAAGTGGAATTTCTTAGAAGGAGAAAGTTATAAAAAAATCTTTGAGCAACCCACTTTCTACAGAATAACCTGTAGTCGTATTAAACAGACCACGAAATCATAAATACGGATACAAACTAGCAACTAACTTAAAATCTTCTCAAGAATGAACTTCCTTTTGAAATTCTTTCTCAGAGAATAAAATAAAAGGGATAAAGGAGGAACAGGCTATAGGCCTGGAATTCCATTTCAAACCGGATTCCATTCTCATTTCTTCTTAACTGAAAGTCCGTTTCCACTCAACTGATTTTCACCGTTTTCGGAGAACTTGTATTATAAATATGCAAAATACCTCTTTAAATAGATATAAATCCCACAATATATAGAAGATCGGTCCCTAAGTGAAAACTCAGCGTGAAAACAGAGTTGAACTCTTCGGGGGCCGTCCTAAGAATGTGAATGTACAATACTGATCAGGGACGGCATCATGATTTAACGAATTGAAATTGCTTACATAAGTTAAAACTGCGTTTGTTTTATACAATACTCAGGCAAAGAATAGTGACTAATGAATTGTATTTTTAGTGTTACACAATTATGTATCCACTAGTTTAATTTTCAATACTGATAAGAACTATATATTAAGGAAATAAAATAAACATTTTTGAATACTCTTCGTTCTATATGAATTGTGAAAATATTAGTAAAATGTAGTTAAATATTTTAGAAATTTTTAGAATAAAAAAAATTCCAATTAAAAATATTTTAATAAATTAGTAAAGCGTTGACTATAAGAACAGAGGGGAAAAATTAAAGTGATCATGGAAAAAATACAGAAGAAATTTTAAAAAAGATATTTGTAACAAGAAAAAACAAACATATTTGAGAGCAACAGAAATAAAACAATAGCAGGAAAACAATAGAAGACATTTCGAATATATATAATATTAATTTACACACACACACACACACACATATATATATATATATGTATATATATATACAGGGTGATTCAAAACTTATCGTACAAATATCATGGAGAAGTAGAGAATACGGAGAAATTTTCACATAGGAAAGTATGTCCACAAATGCCATCTACATGAATAAAATGGAGAAGTAAAGAAAAAATATGAAATGAATACAATTAAGTGGTAAAGAATGTGACTATTATTACAGTAAGATAAAATAGCTCACAGTAAGTCCTTAAAGTTGTGACGATTTACAAGAACACAGACTTCACAGCGCCAAATATTGACCGCCGAACATTTAAAAAAAAAAAAAAAAGCCTGCATTTCACGGACAGTGCCTGCGGTGGCCGCTATTCGTACAACAAAGTCAATTTCACTGTCGATGGAGGTCTCATACAAACGTCTTTGATTGCTCCCCAAAATAAGAAATCCATGGGCGTTAAATCAAGTGACCTGAATGAACAAGTGATCGGTCCACGTCTACCAATCCATCGAGTTCCGTATGTACGGTTTAGGTAATAACACACAGCAGTTGTGGTGTGTGATGGAGCCCCGTCATGTTGATACCATATATCTCGGCGGACATGTGGAGGAACAGAGCCCAAAAAAGTCTTAACACTGTCTCGAAAAAGATTAGATATTACCGGCCGTCCAATTTGGTACAGTAGCAAGTAAGGTCCCAGCAAAGAGTCATCAATGATTCCTGACCACACATTGACGGCATAATGATGCTGCGCAGCTTGACTTCTGGTACCATGCGAGTTGTCGTAAGCCCAGACATGTAAATTGTGGGTACTGAACACACCTTCACAAATGAATGAAGAGTCATCTGTGAGAAGGACAGATGCGGGAAAAATGGGATCCACGGAAGCTTTCTGCATGAACCATTGTGCAAATTCCACACTCTTCAGATAATCGTCGAGTTGCAGAAACTGCACCCTTTGCAAATGGTAAGGATGCACACGTTCCTCGTGCAGAATCCGTCATGCTGATGACTGAGAGACCTCAGGCTGGTGAGAAATAGCTTGTGTGCTGGTATTCGGATTATCTTTGATGGACTGTAGAACTTGTTCTGCAACGCTGAATGTCCACGTCAGTCGTCTTCTCCCCATATCCTGCATGTTGCTGCGCAGCGAACCACTTTCACACAGATTGCGATGCAAGCGTGCAAACATTTCATGCTGCAGTATTCTTTTGTTGGGGAATCAGTGTTTATAGACTTGCGTATCTCGGCGGCCGCTTTTGTCAGCTGCTCCATATGCGAGATGCATATCCGTTAGCTCTTGATACGTGAAACGATTAATCTTATTACTTGCAGGTCAACTTCTACACTGATGACAGCGTGAGTGGTCGGGTGAGCTGGTTGTCTACACACAGCGCCTTTTACATACGCATGCGTACGTTTGCGCGTTTACTTTCCAGTGTAAAGCCGGTTTCCTGACATATTCCCTACCTCTCCACGAAATTTTTACTATAAGTTTTGAAACAACCTTGTATATATATATATATATATATATATATATATATATATATATATATATATACACTGGTGTGCAAAACTTAAGCAACAGGTGGTTTTTCTGCCCTAACTCCTCGAGAAATTCAGACATGAGAAACATCATTTTGTACATAAAGGATGACGGTAGCATAGTTGTACAAAAATGAATACAATGCATACTGAATGCAATCAAACAAAAATAGAAATTTACAAATAAACAAAAACAAAAAGGAACAATTACAAACAGATAAAAATATTGAACTCACAGTATCCCTGCACCAGATCATCTGTCAAAAAGGAACAATTACAAACAGATCTTCCTTAGTATGGGATATGCCCTCCCCTTATTGCAATTGTTGCTTTGCACCGTCTCCCCATACTCAGCACCAGATTGTCAGCAATTCTTGCGGTAAAAGTGCCCATTCCTCAATCAACATCTGTTTTATTTGCTGCGTGTTCCCCGGAGGATACAATCGTGCCTCAGTGCGTCTCCCCAAAGCAACCTACACATGTGCTATGGGATTTAAATCAGGGGAGTACGCTGGCCAATCCATTCGGGAGATGTCTTCACTTTCCAGTAGTTTCTGAACAGCATGAGTCCGATGTGGCCGTGCATTGTCATCCATAAAAATGAAATCTGCTCCAATGACACATTGAGAATGGTTGAACATTGGGAAGGTTTACTTCCTGACAATAGTGATCTCCGGTTACAGAACCTTAGTTGAAAACGTGGAACTCAGAGAAGTGCCCGTTCAGAATAATGCAACCCTAGACGTGAACTCCTGGACCACCATAATTTTCTCTTTCCATTATGTTACTGGGGTGAAAACGTGTCCCAGCCTATCTCCAAATCAAATGGCGTTAAGAATCGCTTGTGGCACTGAAACGACTCTCATCGGGGAAGAGGACGCGACTCCATTGATCAAATGTCCAGTTTTTTGTTCTTGCCACCAGTCTAAACGGTGCCGCCGATGGCGAGCTGTCCACGGAATGCAGCGTTCGGGAATGCGGGCGAATAGGCCACCTTTGTGAAGGCGTCTGACTACAGTAAACCGCGACACTTGTCGCTCCATTGCTGTACACAGTAGCTGAGCAATGGCACTTGCTGACTGGTTTCGGGGTTTTTTCGCCTGCAGAACGATATAGCGGTCATCCACTTCAGTTGCTTTCCTGGGGCGGCCACCACAAACCTTTTGAACAGTTGTACGTGTGGTTCTAAAGGCTTTCCAAGTCTGAGAAACGACATTTTTGTTTCCAATTTCTTCAGCTCCACTGGTTACACTACGCCCCTCCTCCAGTTTTCCAATCAATCTTCCACGCGTGAATTCGTCCAGGTGATTTCTTCTAGCCGAATTTCATGGACACACTCACTTGCACTTGAACGAAAGTCTTTAATTGCTCCTTCATCCTTCCTTTTATTGTAGGCTTTACGCTGAGCGTACGCTTTTTGCATACGCTCACGTCACCTCTGACGTTTTTCCACTAATATTTGCATACGTATGACCTTTCTAATAAATTACCTCTTCATTGCACTGATTGCAAGAACTCCTTTTATGCAATTTCATGGCTATTTGCTTAAAATTGTTAAATTGTTGCTTAAGTATTGCTCACCAATGTATATTGATAACTAATTTTGTAAAGTGTGTAAGGCCGTAGTAAAAGTATATCATGCATGTCAAAATGGGGCTGTCCAATATTAGAAAAATCCTCGAAAATCCAATTATATATGATTGAATATCTAGAAAACCATTTATTTATTTATTTAAATTAATATTAAATGTAAATATCAATAAAAATAAAACTTAACATGATTTCTGATTTTCTCATTATGGAGGCATATTTTAAAGTATTCTTATTTAAAGAAAAGTCAAATATTAAATAATTTCAACTTTAACTGTTTAATGTAATACATATAGCTAACTATATTTAACATCTAATAACTTCAATAGCTATATTTAGAACTCTTGTTTACTATATTTTTAAATGCTTACAGTTGGTATCACATTTTAGCACTTACCAGTGGTGAACAAATCAGTAGTATCAATCATTAAACAGAAATATCCAGCATATCCATTTATATAGCGGATATCACATACTAATTTAAAAAATTAAAATAATTTTTACAAGAAAAAAAAACTAAATCAATACAAAATCAGATACATTTCCGTTCATTCATTCTTTTAATAACTGATGGAATGTGAATTAGATATGACAACGGATTTCAACGAAAAGGATATCAACCATTTTTGTCGACAATTTAGAGATTTACTTTCACAATTTTAAAAATAACTCCAGTTCATTATAATTAGGGATTGTTTACATAATGTATGTAAAGCACGTGCTATATTAGCCAATTATTAAGAAAATATGCGATTTTATATTGGTGAACGTTTGCAAATAATTTAGATTATTTTAAAATACACATTTATGTATTGAATAGGATATGTTGAAATTTATAGGAATGTCATTTAATAGATGCTCGAAGAAATATTTATTTAAAGTGCTTAATATAATCTATATGTTATATTTATTACATAGTAATAAATTGTCAGATAATAGAATATTAAAATATGTAGTTAAAATGTATTTTTACTAATCCATTCAGTTAATATTTTGCCAATGATATTGTTACTAATTCTCTTAATGATATAATTTGTAAAGCTGTAGAATTTAATATTTGCTTTTAAAAATAAATCGGCATCTTAGCTGTTATCTTAAATTTTCCTATTTCAATTTACATGATTCAAAAATTATTATAATTGAGATGCATTTTCTTTTGACTAACTATTATAAAGCTTCAGAAACAAACTATTATAAGGAGTTTGAATTTTTCTAGACATTTCTAAATCCTATAATAGTTTGTTTTGATAACAAATCAAAAAATGTTTCATTCGTGCTTTCTTTGGAATAACACATATTTGTCATTATTTTTCTTTTACATTTCTGATTAATGTATAAGTCTTACATTTGTATTGAAATAAAAAGAACAAATTTCTCGAAAATAAATATTTTCTCAAAACACTGAGAAATATGTACGTAACTTATATTTTCGTTTTATGTCCTCCTTCCCAAATAGTTACATTCTCTTTACAGCATTCTTTCACAGAATCCTAATTCTAATAAATATAACTTGCGGAAGCAATAGAGAAAAAACACGTTTCAATAACGGAACAATTCGAACGTATCTGCTAAAAAGAAGAATAAGAAAAATATTCAATCTATTACTTCAAAAGCACCGAAGACCAGAAAGGGAAATAAAAAATAGAAACTGGAATTGAGATTGGCAGAGACAAATAATTTCATTTGAACACGAAATATATTGCGTCCTCATCGTCAATCAATATTTGCGTATTCCATTCCTTGTTTTATTTCTCCCACTGAAGCAGAGGCGTAAAATTGAATTTAATTTCATCCTTTGGTTCAATATTTTTAATGATTTGTAAAGCCCCTTCTTGCGAAGTTTCTTTTTCGTTTTTCCGAAATTTTTGTCTTCTCTTTAGCTGTGGTATTTTTCGGTTGGAATACATTTTAGGAACATAACTACACTGAAATAATAATGAGCATGGAAAGAAATATTTAAATTATAAACTTCAATCAATGGAGTGAATTTTTAACAAGGATTTAAGAGATCTTCAAACAGTTAATATATTCATTGCTTAAAGAGAAAATTGAACAGGAAACTACATTTTACTTTGATTTTAATGAGTGTTCGCATTATGTATTCTCTTCATTTATAGTAAAAATAGTCTTTGAAATGTAGTCAGAGAGATTCGAAGAAATATATCAATCATAAATTTATACTTTCTAATCATTATTCTTTCCATTTACATCTTACTTTCTTACTTTATTTCCTAGACATAAACATTCATAATACATTGTACTAAGATTACATGGTTTCTGAAAAGTTGATTCGATATATCAATATTAACAATTTATTTTATATTTAAGTGTATCATATTGACCGTAAATCTATTCCAAATATATTATTTTATGAAGATGTGTTTCATGATCAAATTAATTATAAAACTGAATTACGTGTAGAAACATTTCTAATTATACATAAGATAAGGAATAAAAAGAATTTTATCATGTAATATCAGTCACGGTTTAATAAATAATTATTAACAATCAAAATTAAAACAAGCATTTCATACCCCTCACGAGATGGAAATAAATTGATTTAAAGGGTAAAATATAATAATTACTCAACTAGGACACGAAAAAGTATACCAAACTTGAAAAAGGATAATACTTTTTTGTCTTAAATAAGGTAAAAATATTATTATAAAAATTTTCATAGGAAAATGAGTACTTACATTTTTAGAAATTACAATATGAATTGCCCTTATTGTTACGTTTGTGTGAAGCATATATATTCAATTTACAGAAAATACTTTATTGAAGTAATATTTCTTCTCAAAAAATGGATTTATATCATCAAAGTCATTAATTATTCATCTTAAATGAATTAAATTTACATAATTAGTAAACTTATTTATCTTATGAAAATGTAATAAATAAAGTCAGTTATTCCTACTTAAAATCTAAAATAGTTATTCTGTTTTTAATTCTGATTATTTTTAAACAAAACTATATATAAAATAAATATTAAGGCAACATTTCCTTTTGACTCGCAAACTTTTAATATCTATGTAAAATTTTCAGATTCCAAAAAAAGAAAAATCTCAGAACATAGTAAGAAGCAAATATTAAATCATGATTTAAAGTGATAGAAAATGATAATTTTTTTATAATTGTGAGACTATATAATCATTGAATATACAGTATATTTTAAGTAAAAAATTGCTATGAATTTTATATGTTTATATTTTAATAATTTTATATCAATTAAAATAAAGGTTAAATTACCATTTTAAGAAATTTTTCTATAATGTGTTCTTGATTTTGTATTACTTAAATATTTTTTTAGCAGTTTAGTAATTACTAAACTGCTAAAAAAATATTAATGGAGCACAATAAATGCATTGCGAGTTATTGCAAATGCTGCAAGAGGATGGGAAAGTTTAAACTGAGAAACGTTTATAACACCGAGAAAAACATGAAAAAATATTACCATTTTGAGTGCTAACTATATATTTTGGATAGCTTCAAAATTTCTTTTTCATTTTTTATATAATACCAAAAAAAATTGAGCAATTTTGGGAAAGTTGAATAGTTGAGAAATATAGTTTGTTAATTTTCATATTATATTAGAATTCCTGGTGTAACCAAGCAAATGTAATTTGATATGTGATTTTTCTGGGAAAAAATTTGATAATAATTTTCAGGGGATATTGAACAGTTTGCTTTTTCATTATAATTTTGGATTGCTGTGTTATTGTGGATTTTGTTACATTCGTGTTTTCATACATTATTTCTTAAGTTTCAGGTGGCCATACAACAGCAAAATGAATTTTAAATAATTTGATAGGGAAGGAAATGACTGATTGACTGGATCTATGATTTGCACCCAGCTCAGTCACAACAGTAAAATTTTGCAAATTAACTGCACATCACTGGCTAAGTTCCATCATATGATCACATAAAAGTTTCTTGGAGCACAGCAATCAGTGTTTACATGAATTTTTGTCATAATTACAGATAAAACGAGTATGACCAAAATCTCCAATGCTTCGATTATCTTTCACTGATAAATTCAATTATTCTTGTTTAAAAAATTACAAAAAATATAAAATCGAATACACATATAATTAACATCATATTTTAACACGAATACAATTTATGTTTTCCATAGTATGTTGACTTGATTATATTCAGAAAATGGAAATCATGCTACTGATCTAATGATTTATATATAGATCTGTTACTTGTATTTAATGTAGTTAAATTGTATTGTTTTTTACTCATGCAACACATTGGTCAACAAAAGTCATTGGATTTTATGCTATTTTTTTTCTATCAAATAACAAATAAACCTCTATTTCAAGAAAATAAGGAGAAGAAATAAACGAAAATATGATGAAATAAATGAGAAGTAGAATACAGTAAAAAATACTGGATGCTTATTTCTACTTGGCTGTTCTTCAGATTTACACTTTTCGAAAACATTTAGTTACTGATTTGAGAATCACTGATTAGAAGTTTTGAAACCTTAATATACCAGATTAACAGTGCTACATTATGACAGAAGCAAGTGCTGATATGCTGTAAAACATTAAATTCTTTCGATATAATAATATTAGGTGTACTGGGAAGTTCTGCCCCTTCTTTTAACAATAGAAAATACAAATTTTCTGAAACTCAAATAAACTTTATTAAATATATAATTGCCAGTACTAGTAATGACTTCTTGCCAGCCTGAGGGCAATTTGAAAACCCCATTTTAGAAAAATGTTCCTTCTTTGCATGTGAAATCACATTTCATTGATATCTTTTCCATCTTTGAAGTTTTTGACCTTTTAAAAATTCTGTGAATACAAAAATAAGTGATAGTTGGAGGGTGATAAACCTGGTGAATACTGTGCATGGGGCACAATTCCTAGTTCTGCAACTTTTTGACGGACTGCTTTCTTGGCCTCTTTCTTAGACTGCTCTTTCTTGGAAAATTGTCTTCGCTTTTCTTGGATTGCTCCCTTTAAATTATCGAGTTGCTGACAATATGTATCCTAATTGATCTTTTCGTTTAATTCTAAATGTTCATAATGTATTGGTCCTCAAACATCCCTCCCTATACACATCATTCTCTTATTCAGATACAAATTTGTTTTATAGTTGGAAGGGCTAGGTTTTTCGCACAAGCTATCCTTTTCCTTTTGATGTTTTCGGAGGTAATCCAGTTTTCATCCGGTTCAAGAAGAGAAAGATTTTGTTCCGAACAAACAGAGATAGGTATACAATGATTATATAATCAAAAATTCTTCTGACTTAATTCTTGTGACACTTATTTTAAATATTTCCACACCAATCCAATCTTCCAAATGGGTTTCGAAATATTTCGCTGAGCTGATATAAGCTTTCTGCTCTCTCTGATGTTATGAGAAAAAGATCTTTCTCTCCATGTTCTTTACAATATCCTCATGGATCAATGAGCAGAACTTGACATTAGACATAATGTCAAGTTCTGCTCATTGATCCATGAGACATCAAAAAAGATTGATCCATTAGACATCAAAAATTATTCTCATACTTGAAAAGAGGAATTTTTATTGCGATTATAAAGTTCATTGCATCTAAAAGCGCAATATTGTAAAGCTCTTTAAATGAAAATAGTGATAAAAATGGATATTAATTAAGATTTAGTATCTCTTGTAAGATAAATATTGTAGGCTAGATAATCGAATAATATTATACAATGTAAGCGATAGCGTAATTTAAAATAAAAAATATTAAATTTTAGTTTAAACAAGGATACTTCTTATCAAATATATTTTGCATTACATAGTTATTGGCATGTTTATAAAAGTAATTGTCGCACAAAGATATCCGAATAAATGAGAGCTGCAATTTTCAAGTACAGATGGAAAACGGCGCGCGTGAACACAGTTAATCAGAATAGAATAATTCTTAAAAAATTTATTTCCATCTTTCTTTAAAAAACTTATTTTTATTGAAAATAAATTTTATAATTATATTGAATGAGTAAATTAATTTTAAGGTCTTATTCCAATTTTATTTTTTAGATTTAATTGATTTTAAACAAGAGAATAGAGATAAGATCAACAATTATTTCAAAACGATAGGGGATATTGAATATGCTAGAAGAAAAATTTATAAGGTAATACAATTAAGCATTTCATAAATTGAAACATATTTGAGATAAATTTACTATGTATATACTTTTTAATTTTTACTTACAATCAATGTTTTAAATAAAATGTCACTTGAACCAAATAATCAAATTCTTATAACTTATTGCATAAATATTCATGAAATTCTGGTGTCTGAGATGTAGAGCTTCAAGTTGTTAAGGCGCCGAGAGATCGTTGGGCGCCTTAACAACTTCCTCATTTCTTTCCAAACCTTTAAAACTTTCCTCTTCTTAATGTAGTTACCCAAAACATTTTAAAATCCAAAGTAAGATGTAAATCCTAGTAAAATTTTAAATAGTGAAAAGTCTAAGAAATTGTTTTGTGCAAATGGTACTACATATTAAATAAGACATTTCTTTATAATTTTTCAACCTAATTAATATTAAATTTCTTATTAAAATGCTCTGCATTAATGTTAATATACATAAAAAAGAATAGTGTCTTAAAAGTTGTGTTTATAGTTTAAAATAATGACTTTGTTTATGTCAGAAATGTTTACTTATATAATGAATCAGAAAAAGTATTCAGAAATTCAGTACAAAAGAAATGTGTTGAGGAAATAAAATTTTATAAGGCTTTTTATATTTTTAAACACTCTTTAAAATATTCTATTTTATCGCTGGATTATTTTAGTAAAATGATTTGGAAAGTGATAAAGAAATTTCCTCATTTTTGCAGTGCTTCTTATGGGTATTTATTAGTGATAAATTACAAAATATGTACAAATGTAAATAAACTTAAAAGGAAAGCTTTACAAAAAAAAAAAAAAAAAAGCACAATAGAAAAAGTCATTTCGAAAAAAAGCAGTATTGTTCGTATCAAGCTCTCTATTATTATCATTAATATAAATTATAACTAAACTATCTATCAAGTAAAATTCAATTGCTTAAGATATGGAAATAAGAACTGATTCGCATTTATTTACATTACCATGTTTCTGAGACAGTTTTTTCTGAACTTACGTTTGCGTCTTTCCCATATTTATTTTATCCCACTGAAAAAATTCCCCACATAAATTAAACTCAGCAGTGCTAGAAGCTGAGAAAAAAAGCCAAGAATTTCTCATTCCAGACAGATAGTCTCTCATTCCAGACCAAGAGTTTCTGATGAATTTGCATTTAGTCTGACTCTCACCAAAATTTTATTAACTTCCCAATTTCAATATAAATAAGCACAGGAAGTCAATTGCCAGAAGCCATATGCATTTGGAAAGGACATATCTACTGCTAGCCTTATCCTTCTGCGGGTAGACAAGGGGTTTGTTCGAGACAAATACTATACCTCAGAATGGAATCCATCTTGAAGTTGGCGACGCTGGAGGGAAACGTTGGCTGAGTTTCTGCGATGAGAAATGAAACGTCACTCAAATGGAAATCTAGGCAGCCAGAGGAAGGGAAATCATGAAGTTTAATCTCTTATCCTTCACTTGAAAAGTGGAAGGACACTTCAAAAACTCATTTTTCTTTTCAAGAGCTGTTGAAAGATTTTAGAGTGTGGACTTGTTCCTGGAAGAGCTTCCTTGTGTAGTCTTGCTCACGAGAGCCCTCTATATTGGAGCAGCTCACGAAGATTACGAGAAGTGGAAGAACTAAGTCCTTCAATAAAAATAGTATCATTGATATTGCTTTTTACGTGAAAGAAATGAATGCATATACGCCAGAAATGTTGATTTTTAAGAGATGTAATATCTTGTAACTGTAATAGGAAAGAATGCGCAGGAAATGACAGTTATAATAAACTTGTTGAATTCTGGAAATAATTATCGTCTTGTTTCAATTTTGAAATCGAAATAATTTGCATTCTTGCTCTCTCTTGAAATATTTAATCATATTTTATGGATTTTAAAGTATTAAAATAAAGTAACAAATTTTCATTTAATACACTTACAAACTAATTAAATAGTTTTAAGACAAATGCAGCAAATGAGAAAATATTAAAACACATACTTTTTTTCGAAAAATAAAATAAAATGTTTATGCTTTAATTTTAAAAATAAGCTTATCTGAAATATACTGTCAATCTATATGCGTTTGCTTTGAAAAGTGAGAGAAATATATAATAAAAACTAATATATATATTAGGGTGCACACACACTCACATTACATTTTATTATACATATCTATCCATTTTTTCGATATAATGCATATATATTATATAATGCTCAACATCAATAAAATTATATTAAAAAACCATAATCTCTATTACTTTTGCCATAATAATTGACTACACTTAAATAAATTATTCACATATCATTTCATTAGATATGGAATTTTAAAATTTCTTGCTCTTTTGAGATTTTAAAATTATGAACTTAGAAACTTTGTTGCGTAGTGCTTCATGTTCTCAACACATAGGTCTGAGGTTCTATCCTCTGGTTGGCTCATCCTTTCAAGGATCGATGAAACGGAGTACATCATATTTTCGAACTAAACACTGCTAAGTTTCGCGTTAGGCTGACCACCAAACATATATATATATATATATATATATATATATATATATATATATATATATATATATATATATATATATATATATATATATACCAAACACAAACACCATACACACACACATATAATGGTAGCATTTCACGCTTTCCAAGGCAGGTCTGAGGTTCGATCTTCGGACTAAACAATGTTGATTCAGCCTTTTATCCTTTCAATAGGTCGGTAAATTGAGTATTGAGCATGCTTGAGAGCTAAACACTAAGCGCTCCGCATTAGGTAGACCACTTGATCGGAACACATCCTTCTCCCCCCCCCCAGGGACCTTGGTCAAGGAAACAGAATAGACACTGTAAGCTTTAGCCCCCTCTAATGGGCTGTCATGCTACTAGTTTAATTTAACCTAAAATAATGGTTAGACATTATTAAAAATACAGTAGCATAATATAATAGTTACATTCACAAAAAAGAAATGTTAAAAAAAACTGACTTATATTTATTTCAAAAACTAATTTACGTAACAAAGCAAAAATTAAATACTGTTTTAAAAAGATTTTCACCTGTGTCTTGATCAAGAACAATGACAAGCACTTATGCAAATGTTCTTTTATGAGAAGGGTGATATAAAATACAAATTGCATTTTAAAATTATTCTTTAGTTATAAACTATCAGCGAAAAAAAAATTGAATTAATGACTTGAAAAATGATACGTAAAAAAAATGACTGTTATACATGGCGGAGATATAAAAAAAATACTATATTGCTACCCCAATAATATTTGTAACGAAGTGATCCAGTTAATAATTAACTTTTTTCATCATCTCTTGCAAAGTTTTATGATATTATTTTTATTAACACAATTTTAATAATATGTAAATATTTGAACATCATTAATTTATTTTTAGTGCCAGTAAAATTATTCAATTTAAAATATTAAATTTCATCGCTTAGCTGTTTAAATTTTTTTATATTCTACATTTCATATTTTGTATCAGTTTTGCTTTCATAAATTATAATGCTTCATTCAAAACAAAAAATAATAATATAAAAAAAAAGAAATTTATCCAACCAAAAATAAAAATTACGAGAAGTAATTTTAGTTATTATTTCGCAGCTATTTATATTAAATAAACGTGAAATTGATTGCATTCGGTAAAATCCTCGCTTAACCTTATTTTTATTGATGAGGATAAAGTGCAAAAACATAGCAAACTAGGAAGTCAAGTGTACAGAATGAAAGAAAAAGAATAATAATAATAATTCAAGAATAACCAAGAAATATGTCTTCCATTCGGAGCATGTCTCCCTATCATAATTACAGGATCATTAAATGTTAGTTGAATCAATGAGGGCAAGAAATAAATGGAAACTAATTGAGAACAAGTTGTAGTAATAATCTACCATTTAGGAAAAACAATTTCGTTTTTTTTTCAAAAAGAAATAATAGCAAATGTTTTTAAAGACTATCTTTCTATCTCTTACTTAATAAATGCATTGGATAGTTTTATCAAAACATATAATTTTTTTTCTGAATATTTATTTACAATATATTATTTTTTCGGTAAAATTTAAGTGACAAAATTTCTATTTCGAGAAAATAATTTTATACCAGAGACGGTTCTATTTTGAATATTCAAAAAGGGATACAAAAAATTTCGATTCTAAAGTATATTCTTATTCAGCATTTTACATGAAATATACTAACATAAATGTGTTAAAATAATCAAAAAATGTATTGTTTCAAATGAATATCTTTTAAATTTAAATAAAAAAAAGCTGCGTTTCGTCGATAATAGAATATAGTATAAAATTTGTTTTCTTAATGTTTCACATACATAATTTAAAGATACATAACTTATTATTAAAATTAATTAAATTATCGTGCAAAACTACATATTTAAATCTTCTTTCATCGAAATTCTGTAGCTTTTGATAAAATATTGAATACCTTGTATATTGATCATATGCCAAAAATATGTATTTTCTATTTTATTATCACATTAGCTATATCTTTCATTAATTCTTAACTTATTTAACTGAATCGGAATTTTTCATGGAATTAATTTATAAATTTACATGTTTACATTAATAATTAATTGTACAAATCATCAAACACGCATGGTAAAATGTAAACATATAGTTAAACAATCATTTTTGTAAACATAGAAATAGTTTAGCAAACATATTATGTAAATTTATAAACAGAGCAAACATATAGCCAAGCAAATTTGAAGTTTGTAGTGTCATATGAAATTTAAATATGTTTTTGACATAATTTTTAAGTAAGGAAGCATGCAAAAATGAATAAAATCTAGAGAACTAGGTTTGATTTTCCTGAGGCAGGTATGTTGCAAGAATCCGCTCCTCATATTGAGGAAAACAGAAGATCATGAAGAAGTAAAAATAAGAGGCACTTTTAGAAATAAAAGGAAAGTGTTGGCCTTTAGAGAAGCAAAATTCTGATCTGCGCTGAAGAACAAAATGAAAACAAACAAATAGTGTTCAGGCTTGAAATGAATGCCAAACTCCGCGGCAGGCGAAGCAAATATTGAGCAAAGAGAATTGAACTGTCACGACAACATTGGACCGATGCGTATGTAAAGAGATGGAAGGGGGGAAGAGATAGGATTTAAAGACAAACAAAACAGAGCAAAGTTCTCAGCAGTCTAACCGACTTCATATCCGCAGTACCTTCCTCTGCTTTTTCCAACTCTTACAAAAATTTGACAGCTGATCTGATAATTTTATAGCCATGTTTAAAAGGCGCTCAGAGTGGTGGAAAAGTGATTTGAAAATTCCAGATTTTATATTATATTGTATTTTTTTAATAGTATTTACGCCGGTTTATTCAGTTAAGTTGCTTATATCATACAGTCTTCAGGTAATTAAGCATGAAAATAATCTTCACTGTAAATACTGAAAAAAAACTATATAAATGCATATTAAATGACAGTTATTTTTTTTATCACTTTTCAATGACATTTCCCTGGATAATATATTTTAATATCAAAATAACACATGCAATATTTATCTGATGTTTTTGCTAATTTGCTGTCATATTATTATGCATGAGTTTATGTTATTTTACGATTAACTGATCATAAACGAACTGTGAATTTATATTGACCACTTACTGTATTGTAATATAAAGAGTATGTATTTTTATTCTAATATATTTAAAAATGAAATGTATACACAATATTGCGATTTTAAAGAATCATTTAGGACTGAACAAATGTTTTTTATGCGAACGGTAAAACGTTTTTAACGGTATTTGGAATCACTGGCTTCAAATACTTTTTATTCGTAGGATAAAATGCATATTTTTTTGCTTTGCTCATAACTAAAAAAACATTAGTTTAAAGTATACATTAAATAATAAATTCATAATAATTAAAATCATATATTAATAAAAGTGACTGTGGTGACTTAGTTGGTTAGGGATGTCGTTTTTGCTATTAGAAAGGAATATAAATGAACATGAAATTATTTTTGAATAGGGAAAAAATTATTTTCATATATTTTTTTAGTTTAAATCTAATATTGCAAAAAGGAGACATTTCCGTAAAAGTGAAAAAATTCCCTGAAATAGGAAATTATTCTTGTGTTATATATGAGAACCATTATATTAACCTAACATGTAATTAAACCAATGTAATTTATTAAAATTGTTACTAAAACTTTCTGAAATTTATCAAGATTTTCTGAAAGCTATCACTTGATTTGAGATTCAAACATTGGAAATTGACTGCAAAAGTTTGTATTTCACAATCATATCAAAGATACAAAATTGGAGTGTGATTTCACTTTTCAATATTTTTTTACAAAATCCACTCGCATTTCATTTGTATCATAGTTAGTATGGTTAGTTTTTAATTGCATTCTAAATTACATTTTTGTGATAAAAATAATTAAAATATATATCTTTATATATTTATATATATAAATATACTATAAATATATTTAAACATATATAGATATATTTTCTCAAGTCTCAAATCCCTAACTGACTAAAAGCATGGAAAGCACTATAATTGCAAAACTTAAAATAGGACTTTAAGTAAAATAATGAATAAAATTTCTCCTCTACCATGACTTATGGCAACAGTGGTAGATAAGTGGCAGAGAAAAGTATCAGAATTAAAAGTAATACTAATATAAATATTCTTTTTTCAAATATCGTATCAGAAAGTTATATTTTTATCATAAAAAATGAAACGTAAATTATATTTTTGTATAGACAAACAAACAAACAAGACAACCTCAATTATTATTCACAGAATGATTTAAATTTAGAAAAACAACTGGTTTCTATTAAATTGATATTGACCATTACCGATGAATATATATATATATATATATATATAGAATAAAAAATTCTTGTGTATTATTCCAAAAAATAAATTACTTAGCTGCTAAAGGCAGTTGTGAATTCAATAATTTTATCTAGGATAATATTATCTCTTAGCGTAAATTTATATCTTAATTTAAACACTGCAAGTATTTTAATCTTATTTAGCATTCAAGCAGGGTACGAACACATTATTTATCTAGAAATTTTTGAGATAGAGATTAGCTTAATTTAAGAATGGAATAATAAAAATAACATCTAGAATAAATTCATGTTTGATTTAAATCATTCTGGATCTATTTTTAAAATATTATTTTCCTTTTCTACAAGCTTTTAAACGGATAAGAATATCTTATGAGATGTGTAATTGTTTTTTGAAATTTTGATATTTTTATTTAATATGAAATGCAGATATGGGTTCCAGAAGCTTTTCATTGCAAGAATATTAAACATAAATAAAAATTTAACTTGGAAATTGTGCTTTCTGAGAAACTTTGGAAACTAAACACACCATATATAAAAGACAGAAATTGCTACTTCACTTCTGAAATTCACTATTTTTTAATATTTTGCACCATTTCAGAACAAACATTTACATATATATATTTAAGTAAATAATAATAGTTTTCTTTAATTTATTTAATGATAACGGTTTTAGAGAAAATATAAAACAATTGAGTTAAATTTACAGAGATCTTTTGAAAAAAAGGAATTTGTTTTATTTTGAAAATATTTGAGATATTTATAAGTATTTATTTTTAAGAACAATTATACTAAATATAAGGCAATGATTTTAAAATTTATTCATCTTTGTGAAAATCTTATATTAGTTTCAAGAAGTTTATATTTAATTATATATTTATTGCAATTAATCGACGCATCATGTTTGAAAAGTGATATGAAATGGTATTATAATTAACATAACATTTGAATATTACAGAAAAATAATCAAAATAAATTATGTATTACATCACAGTCATAAATAATAAGATAAATATGTACTTCTAACACTCAAAACACACACAGATTTTAATGTAAAAGATTATTAAAAAATTTGCTATTGTTTAACTATAAGCATGGATTAAGAAGCAATATATTTTTAGTTAATATTAAAATTACCTTGAAATTGTTTTTCTTATCAAATTTTATCAAACAATATATAATATAAATACATTTAATTTCATATGGTTCTAACAAAATTTAAAAACGTTAAAATTTTCATTTAAGAACCACAATATTTATTACTACATAATTTATTAAAATATACCACCAAGAAAATAAAACAGTTTTAGTTATTTCAAATTAAAAGTGTATTAAAACTCATTTTGTTCATATTAATTACAGAAAAACACAGTTAGTTATAATTTAATAGTATAATAAACTGAATTATGTTTATATATATATACAATCTTGAAAGGTGTACTTTATCTTTCTTTCTTCATACTCTGGCAAATCCAATAAAAATGCAAAATTATGTTCTCAAAATATTTATCATCAAGCTATATCCTGTAATTAAAAATTTAATGCTCGTTTTCTACCCTATAATCAGCAAATTATCTAAAAAAAATGGGGTATTTATTTTTAGTGAACACACCACTGAAGTACCTTATCACATGTAATTATTTGAAATATTAATTATGCCATAAAGTTTTGAAAAAAATCTGGCAAGCATCACTAAGGATGAAATTTTGACAACTAAAAACTTTTACCAAGTGTTAACGAAGCGTAGATAACAGACATAACAAAAATATTAATTGGTTCGATACAGGCTTTTAATTATTAGAATAAAATTGTGTGTTAAAATTTTCCTTATAATAAATCAAAGTTAAGTTTTTGAATTTTTTAAATAAGGATATAATAAAATAAGCTGTGTTTTAAACTCATATATTTTGATATAGGATTTTGTATTGATTGAAACTGCCACAGAAGTCTTATAATTTAGGATGCCAAATTCCAAATTTTTTTTGATGAAGAAATGTTGCCTAGATTGCATAATATAATGTGCGCGATGACGTAAATACTGGGGTTGCCAATATAGAATTTTCTGCATAGTTGTAATAAGTCTCCATATCTATGACAAAATAAAAAACCAGGTTGCCACATACGTATGAAAATCCGCCAAAAAAACTCACCCAACTCAGAATTTTTTATGCTAGATTATATGGCATCTGTATCTTAAAATTTACGCATAAGAGTAATCGTAATGTTGTTGTTGCACTAGAATGCTTCCCTGTGCGTAGCCTTGAGTTGGGCTCTACCAGTTAGATAGAAGCAGCAGAGTGGAGTCTATAATTTCAAATTAGAGGCCGAGTAGAGTGCCCCGAATACATAGCCTGCCACACCCAGAGGTATCAGTTCACTTGGAGAACATTGCGACCACGTTCAGCTTTAACGTGCTCCAGCCGCCATTAGCAAACCCGACGGACCTTCTAATAATGAGAAGGATGGCAAGAAATTTCAAAATAGAATGAAAAGAAGTTCCATTTAAGAAATAAAAAAAGTCACATGGGTAGCGGTCTGAAGAGTGAAATGCCCAGTTTCTGTATCAGCCACTCATGAACAACGGGTGATAAAAGTTGGTCTTCCACTTTCTGCATGTGCATGTGCCAGGGTGAGTGTTTGAAACTATTCCAAACTTCCACCTTGTGGCTCATGAGTACAGCCCATTATCTACGAGGAATCCATCTGAAATTCAGTTTAAGAGTTAGAAATTAAAATTCCTTATAAGATCCTTACATCGTTAAGTAATCCATTACCCACTGTCAAAGCAACAGGGATGGTAAATAATAGGTAAGTTTCTGATTTTGTAAATAAGTGAGATAGTTTTTCAGGAAATATATTAAGATTTGACTATTCTCCTTTTAATAGTTTCTGTATCTTGTATAATGAATGATTATTATTTTTGGAGAAAATAACTAAATTTATTTTAAAAAAATTAACTAAAAGACATTTTTATTTAACATTTTAAATTGAAATACTGAATTTCATGGAATCTTGGAAATGTTAATATCTTATTACTAAATATGTGCATATAAAATTGATGGTCAATCCCCCAATTTTTAAACTGTCGTGATAACTATTTATTATTAGTTAATTTTCAGATTTTCTCTCTTCGAAAGTAATATACATGAATTTTAAATATGTGTCCAGTAGACACCCAGTTCTTTTACAAGCATTCGAGATGTAAGACTTTCAAATATTTTCTGAAGTATAGTACATTAAAATTATATTAATTTCACGCCATTACCTTAAGTATTTATGATAAAATACATTGTTAAATATCATTATTATGTTAAGCAGAATAATTAAGATTTTATGAGTTATCAAGAATATCGCTCTACCATGTTCTTTTTTAATTCCAATTATTTTAGTTATAACGTGAGAACTATAAATAAAGCATTTTCTGCGGTACATCATTGGTCTTTCTCTCTCTCTCTCATTATCGGATTACTGATTAACTTTATTACATACTGATTAATATCCCTAAGTCTTGTTATTACTTATATTTATTTGTTTAGCTTTGTTTATTTAGAAACATTTTGCTTTTACTTTATTATTATCCTAGTGAAAGGATATAATATGATTTTTTTTTTACAAAATATTGTACTAAAATTTGTAAAATTTCTTCATTATATATGTTATGTTTGATATTAGTTATTTTAGTAATGTATTTATTCTTTTAAATATGACCCTAAGCATGTTAAGTTCTTGGTAACAGTGAGTATTTTATTAAACATTATATGATTTTTCTTAAAAAAATCGAAAAAGTTGTTTCTTAGTTGTCGTAAAGTATAATTAAATAATGACAAAAAATTGGTTATCTTTTGCCGAATAATAATTAATTTTTTAATTTCTGTATTTGAGAAACAAGGAAATTCCAATTTCTTACAATTCACAATGCGTCAAGCTAGTTCATTGAGGTGTTTTAATTATTTTCAATCAAATCGTTTTGAAAGGGTGAAAGATTGATAAACAATTTCTCCATCACGAATTGCTTATCATTATCAGTTAAAATGTTTCTGAAGTCAACAATATTGTCCTTTATTTATTATTTTGGGAAACCTTAATGAAGCATTTCCATAAATCATTATATTTCAAGAAAACACAGAAAATGCTTGTATTGATGTTTGATAGATATTTCTCGTCAGATAAGAAATTATGTTTAGACTATCAAAAAGTATATTACAAGTTTCGAAGCACTTTCTCTAGAGTGTTGTTATTTCTACTTAAGAGAAAGCAGTTATTAATCATGTTTGAATCAAAATATTTCTGAATTTTGATTTATGTTCAGATTTTATGTTATTTTCCAGGAAAATAGTCAGGAAAAAAATTTTTTTACTCAAAAATCGACATCTTTTCTAAGGCAATGTAGTTACAAAATAATTCAATTATAAACAATGTAACATATTTTGTGCTAAGTAAAACAAATAATTATTTTAACTTGTATTAACATTTGGATATGTTATGGTAAGTGTTGGAAAACAATGGCTTCGATCGGTGTTACATTTATTTCCACAAAGAACATTATTGCTTATGTTTCCAGGAATACATCTTTAAGCAATTCGTAATAAAAATTCAACGAAAAACCAATCATAAACAATTTCATGATTCCTAAAAGAATAATTTCATTTTGTCCAAAAAACTTTCTTGATTTCCGATAAAATAAATATTATCCTAAATGATTGGTTGAATTACTTATTTATCACTCTTTTCATGAATTTTGAAAATGGTTCACTTGTTAAGCAATCTTAAAGTAAGCTATTGATAAAATAATTGAAGAGTTAACATTTGTTTAGTTGAAAGTTTGATAACACACCTAATCCGGGATGAAATGTATATTACATTAAAACGTAAGTTTTTTTGTACAAAAATTGCTTAAGGAAAATGTTCTAAATTAAAAACATATGCTTGATATCTTTTACTGATCAGGAATAGTAAGTTTTATTTAAACTAGCGTTTATTTTTTAAATTGAATTTAAAAGTAGGATGAGCGAGAAAGGAAATTTGAGAATTAATATTGTTGTGCGTAACATAATTTATATTTCAAAGTGCTTATAATTGTCTTAGTGTATGTAATAATGCTTGTCAATTTATTTCCAATAATTACTTAGGCTTAATAATGGTCATATGTTAATTGACACTCAAATACTGCATTGGAGATGAGAGTGTGCATACCTCATAATAAATTATATATTGGATTGCTAATTAATAAATAAGAAAAATAATTGGCGTAGATAAAATGTTTTCTAATAGCAGAATGCAATGACTTACTTGTGTAATTAAACGCAAAATATTCCCTATTGGTTTTATCACAAGAGTTAAAATTTATCCAAACAATGTGTTTAAAATGAATTTTTTTCTAAGCATTAGGAAATTTTAAGAGAAACTATTTTGTTTTGCTAATAATTAGTATGTATCACGAACATGATCGGTGATGAGTGCATGACAATGATTACAATGTATTTTTTATGAGGTATCTAAAATTCATTAAGAGTATTTTTTTCAAATAACATTAGTATCATCTAAACTGGAGGTTGTTTCGTATTATAAATGCTGATTATATTAATACAAAGAAAATATATTGAAGAGTGGCCAACTGTCCTACATTTAATTGGCAAAGGAAAGCAATTTTAGTAATTGAAATTTATAAAAAGTAAATTTACAAAAAAAGTGTTAAATATTCAACATTGCAAAAATTTTAAAATTTGTTACTGCGTGTGGAAAAGGACATAAGATTTTGTTGTTGTTGTTCTCGTATGCCAGCTAGGCTGGCAAATTGGAGTGCGCTGCTCCTCTTTTCCAACTGAACCGTTATTTGGTGTGGAGTCCGACTTCTACAGTACACACACATGCCATAGGGAGCTATTTATAGGGTAGGCAACCATTCACACTTCATTCATACACAAGTATTATTTTTTAGTTTTTTTTATTTATTTTTCTAACAAAATTATTATAAAAAATCTAATGGATTTTCTGCGCCAGTTTTCATTGCATTAGTTAATGTTTATACTTCGACAGGTGTGACCACGATGAACCAAGTACACAAATTATACTGATAAAATATAAAGGAAATAAGCATGCCATAAATCAGGTGTTCACTATAAATATATTGAGGCAGATTTAAAATTATTTAAGTAGAGCGCAAGGTAACATTCAGAAAATATACATGTAAATCAATCTAAATTTTGTATCTATACGATACATTTACATTACTAAGTTTACTAAATAGATGTACATTAATTCTAAATATATTTACATTACCAAGTTAAGGTTTGCTACTTGCTTTTACGTCTTTATTCACATTGAACATAATTGATATAGTAAATAAACTCACAATAGAGCAAAACATATTAAATCAAATTGAACTTAGAATAGAAAGCATATAATAATTTTGCGTTTTAAAATTTTGAACAGTAAACTCATTCATCATTATTATAACTTTCTTCATGATCATATCAGATACAAATGCAAAGTTTTCATACCTTAATTAAACTTTTCATTAATTTTCTTTTAATTCAGCTTATGATGCATACATTTTTGGAAAATAATAATTATATATCAAAAATTTTGTATATCAATTAATTGCATTCATTGCATCGATTAAAGAAATATAACTTGTACATAAAATATTACGCGATGACTTCAATTATCACAAATATTGACAATTCAATTTTCTAGGAAATTTACTTTTCCTTATAATACTGTTATAAACAACTTATTTCTATCATTCATTTTTATTATTGTTAAGTGGTTAAAAATGTATATATTCAGTAGCCTCATTTACATTTTTATACTTGTTAGCTGGCAAATATTCCTTTTTCGTTAAGAAACCATTGTCGTAAGCTAATATTTAAGAAAAATTAACTGATTTCCTTATTTCATTTTTATATTTATATTAATTAAAGTTATTTTTATCTACAAGATAAAATTAATGACTAGTATTTGATGGATGCCTTAGGGGTGAGTCATTTGCATTCTTACACAAACGAAAACATTCAGTGTGATTTCTTTGCAAAATTACGCAGAATCTGTGCAAGTATTACTGTCAATCCAGGTTTATAAGCACTTAAAAATTGGAGACATTTGATGTTACAGGGCATCGCGCATCAATACATTTTAAAATATATAGAAATCCAAGGACAGTTTGTAAATATTTAAAAATTTAGAATCATTTTATGATGAATATTATTAAAAGGTATAAAACCACTTGGCATAATTTTTCAGAAATATTATTGAAAACATTGCCTGTTTTAAATATATTTGAATCTTTTAAATATATTTACAATATATTGAGAGACATTAGTGCCTATATCGTATAATTTTCTACATATTATAGTTAAAATTTTAAATGAAATTAATCATATAACTAAATTAATAGCAACTAACCACCATTCATGCAGATATTAAAAAAAGTATATATAAAAGTAAATATGCATATACACTGTTATATAAATTTTAAGCGACATGTGTTTTGCTTAATATAACTCCAAGGGAATGTTAGAGGCAGAAAAACTGAAAAAATAGCCATTTTATATTTAAATGATGACGAAGAGAGGAGGACATAGTTATGAAAATGAATACGGTGCATACAGTGTGGAATCACAGAAATAAGAGTTTATTGTACTCATAGTACACATGCTTGTCTTCTGAAAAATAAATAAAAAAACAGACATTTCTTAGTAAGCGATTTACCCAGCAATGGTTTCTTTTCATCGTCTCTTCATACTTATCACCAGATTGTCAAAATTTTCTTGAGGTAGGTGAACCCATTCTTCAATCAGCATCTGTTTCATTTGTAAGTTGCTCCTCGAGAAATGTCATCATGACGCAAGATTCTTCTACAGCATACCACACATGTTTAATAGACTTTAAATCAGGCGAGTAAGTTGACTAATCCATTCGGATGATATCTACCCCTTCCAATTGTTATTGAAGAGCTGGAGTTCAGTGGAGTCGTGAATCATCATCATTCATGAAAATGAAGTCTGCTTGAATGGTACCTGGAGCAGGCATAGATAGGGAAATCACTTCTTTACAATACCAATCTCAGTTATAGGAACCTCTGTCGACAGAGCTAAGTCCGCTGGCTCAGCACAATGCCTCCTCAGACGTTATTTTGAAGACCACTGTAACGGTCTCTTTTCTTAGCGTTACTGAAATGAAACTGTGTTCCTTATTTCATCCTAATATTGCCGTTGAGAAACACTTGTGGAATTGAAATAGCTCTAATTTATATAGCGGGGACCACTTTATTGGAGATGTCCAGTTTTGAGTTCCTAGCCTTTTTTAAGCTTTGGCTTTGATTACCAATTTTCAAAGAGATGCAACGTCCTGAACAGCGGGCGATTAGGCCATTTTTATGAAATGTCAGGACACAGAAAATCTCGACACTTGTCGCAACGTTGATGCCGAAAGTTGTTGAAAAATAGCGCTTGTCGATTGGTTTCAGGCCCTTTCTCCCGGCCCGGGGAAGCGAAAACCACCTCTTTAACAGTGATACCTAAAGTATTCCAAGTGTAAAAACGACACTTTTGCGAAATCTTCAGCACCACTGGTCAGTCTTCTTCCCACCTTCAACTTTTCTTTCGTTCTTCCGCGAGTGAAATCAAACAAGCAATTTATTCTAGGCATGTTTCACGGAAGACCTAATTTATATTTTGGGAGAATGCTTTTCATTGCATCTTCATTTTTCATTTTATGGTTGTCTTGATCTGTATGTGCCGACTGCACAGGTTTTGTCGACGCACTCGTTACTTGTGACGTTTTATTCCACACATTAACATACTTATCACTTTTATGCTGAATTACATATTCACCGTAGTTATTGTGGAAAAACCTTTTTATTTAATGTCCTCATAATCTACTTAACATTTACATTGTTGTTTATGTTTTGCAAAACAGTGTGTGTGTTTATATAGATAGATAAATGTAGTATTTTATAAAAGAAGAATTTTTACTGTAGTTATAATTTTTTAATATTTTTTGATGAATATTTCCTGGCACTTGGCAAATAATTTAGAATTTCGTAATTATAAATGTAAATGATAATGAAACAAAAATTAATTTTATTCATGAACTTCTTTAATACACATACAGCATAATTAAATAAAATTATAGTAAATTACTTCAAAAATGCTCTTTTTAAGTATCAAAATGAGTAATAATAAAGAAATTAAACACTTGATGGCGATACATTGTTGAAATTTAATATTAATTAAAACTTTAAATTTAAATTTTGTCTTTACTTCATTATAATTAAAGTGCAAATCAATCACAATTAAGGAAAATTAAAATAAAATAATGCTTTTTTTACAAATTTCCCATTAACTTTTCTGAATTTTAAAGGACGAGGCAATCAGTGCATTCAACATAGTGAAGCAATGCAGAGTATTTAATTAGTAATTCTTTTCAAAGCAGTTACGTCATACCTGATACTATTTTCCACAAACTATTTGATATTTTTGAGTGGAATCTCGCAATACAAATCAGTTTCAGTGTACTCCAAATTTTATTCAAAAGTTTAAGAAGAAAGTTTCTGGAAACAATTGTGTTTTAAAGTTATTATAGTTTGTTGTCAAAAAACATGCTCCAGTGGGAAACGTGTAATTTCTTAGTGTGCGGCATCCTTTGCGTTGCCTCCCAGCTCTTTGACAAATAGAATGCAATTCCAAAAGGCCTAAAAACATCTTTTGCAGAGAAAATTACTTTTCTAAACTAAATTTCCTTTGAAAGTTCTGGTAGAAAAGAAAAGGTTCCACTTTTATTTTAATTCATTCTGTGAAGATCTGCCATTCCCAATCTTACTCAAGAAATATATATCAAAGTTACTTGCAATTCAAGAATAATTACAAAAACTCCTAGTGCGAGGAATTATGCTAATTTATTTTAAATGGTCAATAAGTACGAGTCAGTTTGCTTAAATAACAAATTAATTAGAAAATATGTTGTGGCTTTATACTTATCATGGAAATAGTTTTAGCTACTTTATCACTACATTTAATTTTAGCTAAAAATTAGTAACAAGACAATTTAATTTAGAATTTAATATTTGCAATTTTTATTAAATTTACAAAGTTGTGTAAATACATGTTGTGTTAGAATATAACAAAAGTTTATTAAAATTATTTTATAAATTAGTTTTAATGAAAGGAAACATTTTACTTATTTAAGAAAAGATAAATATACTGATTTATATCGACAATAGAAACCTAATTTTAAAATTTATTCAATCCTTCCAAACTGTTTCCTTTGTTTAAATTGTGACCCAATCCAGCGCGCAAAACCTTATCTTTCCTATTTATTCATTTTTCAAAATCTTTAGCAGTATAAAAATGTTATAATTCATTATATGAGAAACAGAACCATATTTTATATTATTTGGAATCTAAGTTTATTTACAGTAACATGTTTTCCATAATCAAATTGATAACAGACCAAGTGGTGGTGGTTTATCTTTAGTTGACATAAGGTAGGGGCATTATTTTCGGACTAGCATCATTATCATTTTTCCAGACTTTCACAGAAATTAACTGCATGAAAAGAATTATTATATATATATATATATATATATATATATATATATATATATATATATATATATATATATATATATATATATATATATATATATATATATATATATATATATATATATATATATATATATATATATATATATATATATATATATATATATATATATATATATATATATATATATATATATATATATATATATATATATATATATATATATATATATATATATATATATATATATATATATATATGTATGTATGTATGTATATATATACATAGATATAAGATGTATGTGTTTTTGTAACAAAAATATGATTCAAACTTAAGAAAAGCTTCGTTTTTTTCCTTCAATATTTGATACTGAATTTTCCTTTTTTCACTCTTACGGATTTTATTTTTATTAAGGATCAAATCATTTACAGTTGGAGGATGATTAATGAGCAAAATATATGCATAGTTGATACAACTGACTGTATTTTAAAGTAATGGAAGGTGAATGATTACTCTAGAAAAGAGGGAAAAACTTAATTTACACTCAAATTGATGAAACGAATAACAAAGAAATCTGAAAAATGTTTAAGCTTCAAGAAAAGAAACCAGTTATAAAAACTTACGCATCTCCATTAATCGTCACATTCATTCACTGTCAGAGGTTCGAAGATGTGGACCGTAACTGTAAGCTTGATCAAACATGATAAATTGTGAAAAAGGAAACAAATGAATTCCATCATGGAGTAAATTAATGATTGAAATTTAAATAATAAGTATTATTAATTATAATTAACAAAAATACGAAAATGAGTTTAGATATTTTCTCCCCCATTTTTCTAGAATTTTCAGATTTATTAGGAGAAGGAAAGGAACTAGAAAATAATAAGTTAAAATGTAAAAAAATGTACTTTTATTTTTGATAGCTTTTATTATAAGTATTATCTTATGCTTATTTTTCAGCTAATAAAATTAGAATTTTAATTTCACGATTTTCGAGATAATTTAAATTAAATTGCTTTGAAATTCATTCATGTTAGTAAACACAAATAATTTTTCATTTTCGCAGATAATATCGATACTTTACAGCTTATAACTTTTGGAAGTGGCTGTATTTTGGAACATTTTCTCTATTTTCTTCATTTTAGATTATTTTTATCAACACAATTTGATAATACTTTGTATATCATAGGATTTTAGAATATAAATAAGTAAAGTCCATAAAATGTGATTTAACTCGTCTATATATTTTGATTGAAAAACATGTTTGTTATTGTTCTTGACTTGAGCAACATAATTTGTAAGGAATTTCAAATTATCTGTTATCAGGTAATGCCACCACTTACAATCATATGATGCAAAATTGATAAGAGCAGATAGACCGCAAGGTAGTTGATCAGATCAAATTGATAAGATATTTGATCAGATAACAGTTAAAAATTGTTTCGATGAGCAAAGTAATCAGAAATCATACTTCACCATATGAAGCCAAAAACCAGCATTTGGCGTCCAACATGAGAAAACACGACTGATTGCAATATCTCAAACGTAAAGTTAGGTTTAGAAGTTGTTAAATTCAAGGGTATTTCATTCGCTAAATCTTAAGTTCCTTACTATAATATCTCATCGAAAAACAGCAAAACATATCAACTCATTTTCGGCGACCGTATCTTTCCCTCGGTTCTAACAATAAATACCATTAAAAGCCATTGCACACAGTAGATAGAAACTCCACTAAAGTATCAGAAGTTGATAGAACTTCTATTTAAAGTAATACCAAAATTTATGTAAGAGAACAAATACACAATCTGGTTTAAATATTGGAACACAAATTTAAAATAAATTTGAGAAGAATAAGGAAAAAATATCTACATGAAAGGGATACTACTAAAAATAATTGAATATCTGATTATTAATATCTGTTTAGTATTGGGAGAATAATTTTCTATTATATTCTTACCAAAAACTCATATCATCCGTTTCAAGTTATTTATAAATTTCTTGAATAATGAAGCGATATGCCAGGAAACAGTAAATACGTATTCATTAATATAATGGATGAGTTGCCCATTCATTCATAAACGCAATCTGTAGATGTAAGCGCATCATTCTTGTGGAGTTAGAAACGTACAGGCGTATTCACTGTAAAAAAAAGGAACTTTTTGTCTTGAACATGAAAAAGAGGGGTTTCTTGGTGGACGCTGTACATTAACATGCTGAGTTGTTGTAGTACTCCTCTTGCCAGTTAGGAATTATTTTAGTTATTAGTTGAGGCTTCCAATAAGATATCTGCAAAATGGATACTGTGAACCAACTGAATGGCAGATGATACAAAATGAACAGAAATTTATTTAAAACTTACATAAAAGATTTTTAACACTATTATAATTTCTGGGATTGTTATAGGTTACAAAATATTACGCAATTACTGAAATCACTTGGTTTAGTTCCAAAATGTTTATTTAAATTTTTATTTTCAATTGTTTAAAATCCCATTAATTGAGATTTAAAAATGGAACTTCTTTATCATAGATTGAATTGTATTATATGAAAGAGGTGAAATAATTTATATTGCGTTTCATTTCATTTTACTCTGTCAATTGTAATTTAGCCATGATTTTGTTCATAGTTATTTCACTCTTCATAGAAAGGAAATTGTATTTAATTTTTGATATTCCCAACTCGAAATATATTAATTGACATTAAAAATTAATATAAATTAATGAAAATTGTAAAATCCAATTAATTTTTTAAATTATAATGCTTTAATGTGTAATGATATACTCTTTCTTTGAATTTATTACGTAATATATAAAAAGGTAATATGGTAATATTAGAGTTAATTTTTCTGGCATTATTCCTGAAGAAAAAAGAATAATTTAAATAAGACAAGTCAAAAAATATTAACATATGTGAGACTAAATATCAAGAAATTTTATTTATTTTAATATAAAAATAACACACACACGCACACTAAAGGTTTTAAAAATATAATCAATATGTAACAGATATCAGCAATAATGAAATAATAGGCATACTGAGATAAATTTACAGAATATACCAGTAACTATAACCATCATATCTGACATTTTAAAGTAACTTAAATTGCGTTTAAATCGATTGTTAATAAGCATTAAAAAAAACTTTAAATATGAAAAAAAATCTCTCAGGGTATAAACTTTATTCTTGGCACAAGTTTTCAATTACTATTGAAGAATTTGTTTTTCAGCCCGGAAACAACAATTTTATTGCAGCATTTTATTGATTTTAAACTAAGCATACAAAATCCATTTTAGATAGCGGGGGATTAAGTTTTCATCTGAATAGTTCCATCGATTTCTTCTTAAACGTAGTTTAGTTTGATTATCTTTCAAGTATGCACTGTAAGAAATGAAATTCTTCTTTTTTTCCAATACATTCTATAGTTCAGTCAAAGTAATCCCTTCTAGAGGAAATACGAAACTTTCAAGATACATTAAAAAAATCCTGTTTAAAAAATAGATTTTTTTTAATTATAAGAGTTCATATTTTCTTCGTTTTTATATTTTACTTAGGAAAATTTTTTTAATGCGATATGTACTTATTTTGTTTAGTATTTTTGTGTAACTTTTAATATTTATAAATTAAAAAAAATTAGAATACATAGTAATGATTATTAAAGGACCATTAAAAACAATTTTACGAACACTTTAAAGGCGCATTGTTCTAAAAGAAAAACTGCAAAAAGCTTAACAAAAAAGTAAAAACTGACAATATTATCGAAAAATTGAAGACACAGAATGAACTAGAAAAAGATATACAACTTGAAATATTGAACCAGTTTAAAGGAAAATATGGAAATAATTGGATCATATCAATAGACGGAAAAAATTACAATAAAATTTAAGATAAAAACAGGCTATATCTGGGATGGACATCAGTACGCTTCAGAGAGTATCTCAAAATAACACAATGGTATAACTGTTTCAAATTTGGACACATCGCAAGACTTTGCAGAAACACAATCAGATGATATGGGTGTGCAAAAGAACATGCTCAGAATAATTGCACAAATTAAATACGTTGCGGAAATTGTACAGACCACAATAAAAAATATAAAACAAATTATAACACTAATCATGACGCTAGGGATAGAAATTGCCAAATATATGAAAAAGAAGTAAACAATTTAATATCCAAAATAGATTATGGAATATAATCCCCACAAGAATAAGTTAAAATGCCTAAATATTAATTTGAATCACAGCCATGCGGCAAATATAATGCTATCACAAGATCTCTTAAGTAAAGACATAGACCTAGCGTCAGTAAGCGATCCATTTACCTATAACAATAAAATAACTGATATAGCAAATAAATTCAGAGTTTTGGGGACTACTTTAGCAAAAGCAGCAATAATAATTGACGAAAAATTCAAAACCACTACAATAAAAATTCAAGATGAAATGATAATAATCAGTATAGAATTCAATGAACACAAGATTACAGTTTGCTCACTACATGCTCCTCCTCCCAAGGACATAAAAGGTACAATAAGAGGATGAGAATTAATGCTTTTAAAACACTATTCCGACTCATGGGTTATCTTTGGGGATTTTAATGCGAGATCTTCTGCCTGGAGCCCCAGAAATGGATTCTTGAGGCCAAACGCAATTAGAGATTATTTCTACTTACTCATTAATTATCGTAAACGATGCAAATAGCCTACCTACCTTCAACAGTACTTTAGGTACTAGCTGGATAGACTTGATGCTGCTTCATAACTTAACTACTGAAAAGATTACAAATAGGACCACAGATGATGGGTTTATAGCTAGTGACCATAACATAATGTAGTGCGAAATAGTAAATAATACTATTTCCAAAAAATATATAAATAGATGGAATACTAAAACCCTCGATATCATGAAATTAAGAAAAAAATTAAAGAAACTAGTAAAATATACTAAAATTGAAGAATATAATGATGCAGGCATATTAATTAATAAAATAGAAGAAAATATAGAAAAAGTATTTGCAAAGACTGCAAAAGATGCAAAAAGAAGAAAACTAAAAGTTATTAGTGGAGGACTACAGACCTAATAGTGGAAGGAAGTAGAGTTAGAGCATTAAGCCAAATATTTCAAAAAGAACCAAACCTATAAACTAGAGATAACTACAAAATTGAATACAAAAAGGCCGCAGCAAAATGCGGTAAAAACATATTACTAACAAAAAATGCAGCGTTTAAAGACTATTTGGCAAATATTACAAATGAAAATGCATTTGGCAACCATTACAAAAAATTAAAAAATCAAAAATCGAACATCGAAATAAAAAAATATTAAATTGGAAGACGGCTCAACTACTGAAAATATCAAAGAGTCTATAAATGAAATTATGAATTACACAGGAAAACTTTATAGACGAAAATGATCCGGAAATAACTTAAATAGAAATAGAGGATATATTCAAATCAATAAAATGCGGTAAGGTTCCTGGATTCAATAACGTGGAAATAGATATCTACCATGAATTATTTCACATTGACAAAACCTAGTTCACAAAAATGTTAAATAAATTCTTCACACAAGGAATATTCCCTAAAATAGGGAAAAAGACAAAAGTGATAGTAATACCAAAAGAAAGCAAAGATCCAACTGAAGAAGAGTCACAGGCCCATTTGCTTGCTCCCGACTTGTGGGAAAATATTAAACAAAATTCTCTTAAATAGACTAACATATCATATAGAAAGACAATATTATTAGTAACAGATTGGTTTCACAAAAAGCAAAGGTATAGAAGATGCAATATATAAAATCACTTCAAAAATAAGAGAAAACAAGCAAAACAAACTATATACCTGCCTAATAGCATTAAGTATCAAGCATGTCTTCAACTCCATAGGATGGTCTGATGTAATTGAAATCTTAAATAAGTTTAAATTACAGGAAAACACATATAAATGTTTAAGATCATTTCTAGAATAGATCAGGATTGCCAAGAACAAAATTACGATATAGGGGTGCCACAAGGCTCCTCATTAGAGCCTATATTATGGAACCTAATCACAAATGAATTACTAACTAAGGATTTCTCTCCAAACGTCAAGCTTACGCTGATGATATATTGCTTCTCCTTATCTCAAAAGAGTGTACTATAAATTTACCACTATGGCTATGCAACCTATTTTGATAATAGAGAACTGGATAAATAAAAACCAATTGAAACCAAGCACCAACAAATGTATACATACCATCTTCACAATAAAGAAAAACATAAGCAGAAGACCAACAATCAAAATACAAAATCAAAACATAAATTATAGAACAAATATAACCTAACTTGGAGTAGTATTGGATACAAAATTGAATTGGCTCAAGCTTTTAAATACTGTACATTAAAAAGTACATAATTTTACAAATAAACTAATTAGAATAATGACAGCTGAAGTCAGTCTTAAAGCCGAACATAGTCAAATTTATCTATAAAGTTACTATAGAAAAAATTATATTATATGCTAGTACTGCATGGTACAGAAACAATGTTAAAATAAATACTAAGTTACAACAAATCCAAAGCATACCATTAATCAAGTTACAAAAGTATACAGAACAGTAACCCCTGAAGCAATTCAAATACTAGTAGGATATCCACAAATTGATATCATAGCACAGACACAACAGAAGAAATACTTATTACTTAAGCAAAATAATGAAATCAAATTAGGAGAACAAGTATATAGTGAGAAAAACGTTAATACTAAGAAAATTGATATTGATCCTTCATGGAAAAGAAAAATTATAAAAATATATAAACACCATCAATATGGAAGGTTATTATACAGACACAGACGGATCTAAAATAAATAATAGAACCGGAGCGGCATTAGTTGCAGGACATCAAAATCAAGTCAAATGAGACTTAACAATGAAACTACAGTTTACGAAATGAAGGCTAGGGCAATCTTAAAAGCCCTAAAATATGCAATTATTAACAAATACAAAAAATGTCACATACATTCAGATTCTAAATCAGTCCTAAAGGCTATTAAAAACTACAAAATTCACAATAATACTTTAAAAGAAATAACGCAAATTTTGAAAGAACATACTGAACGATTCACATTGCATTCGATCAAAGCACATACAAGAATTGAACTCAACGAAGTTGCTGATATAGAAGTCAAAAGAGCCACAGAATTAGAAGTAACATACACAGTTCCTTACAGCAAAGTACAAATCAAAACCAAGATACAGCAATATACGAGTATACAGCAGATTTGGCAAACTAGATGGACAAACTCAATCAAAACAAGACTTCGTGAAATATATCCAGATGTAAGTAGCACAAGGATTATGGCAGATTTCTACCTAAATCAATTTAAGACAGGGCACGGCATCTTTGCTAGCTACCAAAATCGATTCGTTAATAAAGACGACAAATGTCAATTTGATAGAGAGACACAAGATATAAAACATGTAACATACGACTGTAAAACATTTCACAATATTAGATTACAATTTAACCCAAAAAATTATAAAGAAACAACATTTGTAAAATTATTAAACTCTAGGGGATTCCAAAAGAGTTCCAAAGAAATTATAACCATTCTAATAAATATCAGCCTGCAACAAGAATAAACATCAACACGAGACATCACAAACTAAACTAATCTCATATGTAATACAAAGGTTAAAAGTCACACATAGGCACTACGAGCACAGAACTACAAAGACTATCAACACACAATAACTGTAAAACGTTTGACTTCAATATTAATTTTAGTATTACAAAATGTTAAAGGATGACCTTATCCAAACTTAAATTATATGACAAGGTTTGTCTTGATTTCGTTTCTTATTGTTAAGACAAGGTATGTCTTGTTTCTGTTTTTAGCTTTTTGTATTTTTTATTTAATAAAGGCCAGTGGCCCACTTTCAGTTTGGATGGGTTTTGATGGACCGCAGGGTGGTGGTTGTCGGGCTGCGGGCGTGTGTGCCTGGATTCTGTCTGGATTTGGCGCCTACCCACACCTTATCGTTGTAGAACATTGGTATGTCGGCTGTGCGTATCGGTTCTTAACCGCACGAGTGTCGACTGGTGGGATTGCATCTAAGACTTAGTCACTACATTCACCGTATGCCTTCGGGTGGGGGTGGTTTCAAATTCACTCAGTTACCTAAATTCTACAGCACGTATAAGACACTCTGTATGCTCTCATATCGAGATGAACAATTTGTTTGCTAGTGGTCTGCTCTTATGGCGTTCGTTAAGATGATTGCAATTGGCCCCACAGTATAGACGTCAACGTCTGGAATGGTGACGGATTAGAGCAATGTGGACACAGGAGTGGCACAGGATCATCTTCTCTGATTATTCAGACGTCTGTTTCGTTAGCATAGTTGCCACACCCAATTTTGGCTTCAACGTGGAGACAGGTCCAATCTTGTTGTGAAATTGTGGAATGCCCCACCAAGTTGACGACGAGGCATCAATTTGGAGCGCGATTGCATAAGAATACATATCACCTTTAGTTCGTGTTCAAGACACTATGGCACATTACGAATATGATAGGTGGTGGCTGATGATAATCTCATTCTTTCAAAGATGCCAAAGCCCTTTATCATCAGGATAATGCCTTGCCGACAATTGCTTGCATTATCTAACATGACCTGCAAGGTGTACAGCTACCTCCGTGGCCACCGTGCTCATCCTGTTCCTCACCAATCGAGCATGTTTGGGGTATAATTGGACACCATTTGCAGACCCTGTCAGTGTCTCTTACAAAAGATGCACTTTGGTAAATAGTTGAAAAGAAAGCACTGAGGAAGATCCATTCCTCAGTGCGCCCTACGTACTCCCATTGACTCAGTACCTAGAGGTGTTTCTTCATGCATTGCCGTCTCCCTTAGCTCTACAACTTTCTGACCCGACCCTGTTCTCGCTTTGCATCATGCACATCATTTGGAAATACAGATCACTTATTATTCGTTACTCTCTCTCTCTCTCTCTGTATTGCTGAGATTTGTCATTGTCTGGCAACACGTTCTTGGTGTTGTATTTTCAATGTTAGGCTGAGTATATATGAATCTTAAATATTTATGTTATCTTTCAGTTAATATAAATAAAATGTTTCCTAAAATCATTTTAAAAAATAGTAGGTAATATAAAATAACTTCATGGGAAAATGTAAGCATTTACATATTGGATCTTCAGTTTTCGGTGTTTAACATATCTTTTAATGTTAAAAATGATGCATTAAATTGTGCTATTATAACAACAAACAATTTTCAGCAATATTACTTTTATAACATATGTGTAGATTACAATAATTACATTGAAACTGAGTTCTGAATTTAGTTTACTTATACTTTTAAAAATTGTGAGAAAATTCAAGATATAAACACAAAGAGAAATGAGTTCGAGGGTTTATATCGAGGAGTCTGAAATAGTTTCGAAATAATAAAAACAACTATTCTGAGAAAGTGTTTGAAGTACACTAATCATTTTATGCATCCAGTTCAAAGAAATATTCCACATTCTTTATTGTAGTTTTATTGTTGTCAAACTTATATTATTTACTCATAATGTATGCAACAACGCAAGAGAGATTTTTCCCGTGGCTTTATTATTTGGCGCGTCACTATAAGGCTTAAATAGGTTTCAGGTGTGAATAAAATGTTCAACAAACGGAAAAATTCTTTTTTATTACTTTGAAGATAAGTTCGAATAAAAAAACATCTGCTTCAAAAGCGCGAAAAAATGGCAAAAGAAATACTGATTTAAAAAGCTCATGCCTTAACGTGTTGCTATGTAAATGCAAGATCTTAGCTGTAGGAAATGTCTTAAGGATGATAAGAGTCGGCTCATCTCATCATTATTGAGTGTGATGCACTAGCTTCCATTCGTTTTAATACTTTAGGAATCATTATTACTAAAGAGTTACATATTAGCTCCATAAAGGGTTTGTCTGAATTTATAAATGAAATGGACAACCCAATGTATTGTAACTAAGAGTTCATGGGCTTGAGGCTATGGAACAAAATGCCATCGAGCAGAGGTGCCCAGTACCGTGCAAGCCCATTAAGAAGCAGAAGAAGAATTGCAATGCATGCTGCATAATATTCGTATGTAAAAAGTAAATTTTTATTAAACTTAGTGATTAATTCATAATGAAAAAATATCTATTTTATAAGTGAGGTCAAAATGACAGTTGGAAGTGTATAAGTTTGAACTCTCATGTTGCATGGAATTGATAATCATACTTTATATCATACATCACTTCACGAGGGTGGAGAACTATTCACATTTAACAAATGACTACTTCGCAAACAAGAAAAAAATGATAGCAAGAAATCCGTAGATTGACAACCGCACAACGCCTATCACTCATCATCCATAAATTTTATACTTTTCATGAAGTTGATAGTAAATGAACCATTTGGGCAAAAAGCTGAAATAGAAAGCGTCATGAGAGATTACTCTTAATATTACTTAAGTGATGTAAACTACAAGAGTTAAAGTTATGACGCCTCCCATTGGATATTGCTTAAGAGAATATCGTGCTGTGCTTGATTTTAATAATAAGTTTTTTCGAAAGTTCCTTTATCATTGATTAATGGGATTAATTTGGAAGCAATGAGCTCCTGTATAAAAATAATATTTGGTAGATGTGTTTTATTTCACATCTTTTTGATTGTTTAAGTTAATTGATTTTATGAAGAAAAATGCTTTACACACTTGGCCCATAGCTATATATTCAGGTGGCCATCAGTTGATAGGATATTAACAAATCGTGATCAAATTACTTCTTTTTACACTATATTCAATATTTTTCTTCCTTGAAAGCAACATGACACATTATGTATTATCCATGTTATAATGATTTAAAAATATTTAAGAATTATATGTAAGCATTCAAGTTTACCAATATAAATTGCCTTTGAATGTTTGTAATATTTGTTTGAAATGCATTTGGTAACGTTAAATGGTAGTAAAAGTTATGATGTGTCTAGAATTTTTACATTTGTATTACGCTCAAGGCTCCCAATAGTTACTTAAGTTATTTTAACCACAATGCTTATAGTACGAATCCTAGTGAATTACGAATCCTGTAATTCACTAGGAAGTGACAAAATTCTATATAAAAATAATTCTATATATACAAATACATACATACAAATATATATATATATATATATATATATATATATATATATATATATATATATATATATATATATATATATATATATATATACACATACATACATACATATAAAGAGAGAGAAAGAGAGATAGAGATACATTGATAACATTTCCAATTTGTGGGGAAATAAAGTAATAGTTATAAGTTTGACAAATAAATTAAGTATTTAATGCAAGCAATTTTATTTTAATTATTGTATCTTAAATTATTTAATAATGACTAAAAGTTAAGGAACGAATATTTAATAAAATTTATATTTCAACAAAAAAAAAAATACTGGCAAAATATTAGAACATTTTCCTATTTAAAAGACTACTGATTAGAAATGATATTCCCTTAAAATGCATAATCTTTCGGAAGATTAATTGACAGGAATTGGGAATCAACCAAACCCCTATACGATTTCTCGTAGTTTCTGACTAACAGCCTTAGGTTTAAGATAACATCAAATATAATATCAGCATCTATGAAATCTAAGAATGTGTTAAGCACAAAAGACTTCGAAAATAAATTAATTCCAGGTACAATGCGTCCCTGGAAAGAAAATATTAAATATTCAGCATTTTCATTAGCCAGGAACACTGAAATGCTTCTATTAACACTCGTGTTGGAAACCAGCAGTGGAAAACAATATCAAAAGTGCAATGGGATTTCCAATCTCACTTTGGTATCTGAGATCTTCCATGGCTGATTTTGCTTTCCAGTGGGTGTTTCATTATTATTCTCCGCGCAGACAATGGTTGGAGGCAGCGTTCATTATGGACGACTTTGACATATCGATCTCCACAAGTGACAGAGAGAGATTCCGAAATGACTAGTTGGCGTCCCAATTAAAACGCATCGCAAAAGTTTTATCAAAGACATTTAACTGCCGCAGTTTTCAAAAGCATTCAACTGCTGAAAGGGGGTGCTTATTCCTTTTGACGAATCGAGAGGGGAAAGGAAATTCTTGCTAGATGGGAAATAGATAATTACAGAGTGGTGAGCGGACATCTCTTTCTGGACTTTTGAGTGGTAGAATTTCGTCCCTTGCACACTCAGGCACCACTAATGCCTTTTTGTTAATATTCCCTGGCCTGTCATCCTTTGATGTCTGTGCCTTGGCGGAAATTATATCATTGTTTGAAGCGACTGATTATGGTGTGCATATTTGTATTTTTGAGTGGCATACTTTGAAATTCTTAAATATAGGTCACCCAAAATTGAAAAACTGTTATAAAATTATTTTTTTTAATGTTGGAGTAAGCAATGCATTAATCTTAAGATTTAAAAGATATTGTTTATAAGTACTGCGATTATTGATTTGAAATTCTATTAATTAATGATTGTTTTTTTTTTACTTTAATTGTCCTTACCAATTTAAATTCAACCTTAAGTGGATGCTTTGTCGGTTAAAGTTTACAATTGGGTGCCCTTTGATTCGTTGGCGGTTTTTTGATGACAAGATGTGACTAACAAGATGGCCGATACACAAAATCCATTCAAAAATAGGGTTACTAGGATTTACAGAAATTAAAGTTCGCCAAAATGGCGCCCAATTTATTAAATTGCCAAAATGTAAGAATAAGTGGACCCACTTCTACACCAAATCCGTTTTATCTTCCTCATTTTGCTTTTTCTTCTGTTCTATTGTCAAATTATTAATGGCTTGAATTGATAGAAAACGGTTTCTTAAGCCAATTCATTGATTTTTAAATAAGAAATCATTTTATTAAAACAGTAAACTTTGGCAATATTTAATTATATTCCATGGTAAACTTCGCCTTGTTGCTACCCCTCATAGAAAGAAAGCAGGCTGCAAATTCTTCAAATCGGATTTAGGAAGACATTTCTATAAGATATGACGTAGATGAAACGTTATCTGACATCATGGATATTTTAAACCAATGGGAATTGTAATAAAGTGATTTAATCATAGTCTCGATTGGAACAAAAGAAACAACACCACTTACTTTATGGTTTATAATTTCATTTTTAAAAGTATTATTCATTTAATATAGTAAAAAAATTAAAGATAAAAGTAAGCATTATACTATATTTGCTAATTTTACTAAAGTATTTATTTTGAAATGCATGTTCAAAAACAACAAGATATTTAAAATAATTGGCATTAAGTTAATTATGTATTGCAGTATTGTATTTACATTTAAATATTATCATAATTACAAGTTTGCAACGTAATATATATATATATATATATATATATATATATATATATATATATATATATATATATATATATATATATATATATATATATATATATATTACGTTGCAAACTATATCTATATCTATCTATATATATATATACATATATGTATTGTTATAATTAAATTTCTATATATATATATATATATATATATATATATATATATATATATATATTTTTATAATTAATAAAAATTATTTTGCGATAAATATGTTTTTATTTTGAAGCATTCCATCATTTTTATTTTATTAATTAAATTTTTTCTCATATCATTTATCAATAATATGTTTTAAACTTGCAATTTTATATTAGAAATAAAAACATTAAAACCATTTTGTAATTTTAATAATAACTTAAACTGTGTATCTGATTTAAATCATGAAATACTCACAAAAATATTTATTAATAACACTCTTTTTAATGTTACTTATCACAAATCACATGCCAAAAGAGAAAAAAAGATAGTAAAAGCATTATACTTCTCAACCAATGGGATGCGGAATCAAACTGATATGTTATATTAATATTCTTTATTCATCAATGATTAGGACAGACAACGAAATTTGGAATGCTCATTTTTCATGTTGACATTTGAATAATGATGGCAATATTATACATACATACATACATATATATATATATATATATATATATATATATATATATAATTTCAAATAATATTAATGAAATCATTATAATGTAAGATATAATTTCTTCCTTTAATTTTTCATAAAACAATCTTAAATTTTGTGCAACTAATACATTTTATCAAATAAAAAGGAAATACAAAAATGTTACATCTTAACTATTGAAAAAGTAGCTAATTCTTATACTATTAACTGAAATGTTGAAGAAATAATTCAGGAATTAAAACTTGTGTAAATTATTAATTAGAATGATAGTATTGATGTGATTAAATTATTAGAAAGGAAAATAAAAATGTAGACATTCTAAAATGAAAAGCAAGGTTTGTTTAAAATTCAATTACACAAGATAAAGTATTTACACACTTTATATGAAATGAATCCATGAAAACAGTTGAAAAAATTTGAAAGAATATATAATATTAAATACTTTAAAATCATTAGAAGAGTTTATCTACATTGATTTTAGCTTGAAATTGTTACACAAATAACTTACATATAAATTTGATGTATTTAAACAGCTAAGGAAATTTATTTTCTTTGTTTTCATATTTTCTTCGAATATATTTCTTTTCATTCTGTTATTGAAGTCAATATTATATCATCTTTATTATTATCATTAAGTTAATGAGCACTAAATTTTAATAATAAATTTAAGTACAGATCCACAAATGGCTAACATAAATTTCTAAAACATTTGTTTAATTTTTAAATAAAAATTTTGCACAATTAATTTAAGATTAAGATTTTGTATGTCTTTGTTTTGTCATAAATTTAATATTTAGATTAAAGTAATTTGTACTTAGTTAATTTTTTAATGCTTTTAGTAAGCAATAGATTTTCGTGAGAAATTATATTCCTGTTATCATAAATATTGTGTAGCAAAAATTAAATGTGTGTATGTGGTAAACAATTTTAGAAATTAATTAAATGGTATTACAATTTTTATTGCAGGCTGTAAAAAATATTTTTAATATTTTTTTCTCTTTATGTAAATTTGTAAATATAAAAATGAATATTTCAAAATATCTTCCGTCCTTGTCTAAAAAAAAATTAATTGAAATTCCAACATTTATAGTTTTTATAAAGGCAATTTTTTATAAGAAAACATAACGCTTAAAAGTTATAAGCATGTTTGTCATTGCTGATATAAATCTGTATACGAATACATTTCATGAATGAAATAATACAGTTTTAAGCACTTGATGAATTCATGGATATTACTTGGATATTATTTTCAAAAACAGAATTTATAAAATGAATATTATAGAAACTAAACTAAACTCCATGGCACGACAGCCCATGTAGTGCCCAAAACTATTTTCTTGATCGAGAGTCCCTGGGGTGCGAAGCATATGTCTCTGTTAGGTGATCAGCCTAATGCGAGAGCCCCAGTGCTTAGTTCCCAAGAATGCTTGATACTCAGTTTATGATGAAAGGCTGAGTCGACCTGGCCTAAGAACCTGTGGCTTGAAACGCTGCCACTGAAACTCCTGGCTTGAGAGTGATTCAAGATTACTTTCATACATAACTAAAATTAGATAGCAGTTTTAAGTGATCTTTCCCGTTGTATTTAGCTTTTGTGGTTCTTATAAAAATATTAAATTGATTTCAATTAGTTTTAATGACAAACATATTTGATTTGGTATTGGATGAATATTTTGATTAACAAACGATTAGACTAAATATGAATCATTTAGAATTTTTTTGTTATAAATTACAAGTTTATTTCAGTGTGAAGATTCACTGTTAAGCAAAATCACAAAGACTAAGTTAAAATGTCTATTTAATTTCGATTTGCGCAATCAACACTAAATAATCTCAGAGAGGTTAGAAAAAATTGTCCGTCATATCAACAATTGCATTTGAGATTTTTAACTCTTTTGGATTAGAAATTTCGGAAATGATTGCAATTTATGTGCAGTTTACTATAATATGATATTCGCACGATATTACAAAGAATAGCAAAAAATACAATAATGTCATTATTTGCATACATTATATAATAGATTATAAGTTTGTATTCTATTGAAATAAGATCGCAAAAGGAAATATTTTATTTTGACTTTAATACAAGCATATAGAGAACTTTGATTTCAATAAACTTATTCGTCGCTTCACGTGGGAATGTTGATATAAAGATATAAATTTTTCCTCTTATCAGCTATTTTGTGTTTTCTTATATTATTTTTTTAACCAATCGTGTTTTTTTACGGTTGGAAAAAACAAACTTTTTTCTGAAAAATTGGGAATACTGTAGAAATGGCTTCTGACCAGCTATTACGTAGCATTTTATCTGATGAAAAAAATAGTATCACATATAATGATCACTACGGAGCAGCACGTTCAAACCGAAAGCATAAAAAAGGCAATAAAAAAAAAAAACCTTTACCACTTCGCTTTCTATCTTCTTCTTTCTCGACGATCACAACGCGCAAAGCAATGTGGGAACGGCTAGTTGCCATGCTCCTATCTCGAATTGCTGCCTGTCTATTATTCAGAAAATTTGAAGCGGGAGCGAGCCACTACGGAAAAACATCGCATTCTGTTGTTATTTTCAGAGTGGCACATTAAATGGACAGAAAATTCTCAGAAATTCTCGGAAAGTACTCATTTCACATTTCTAAACTATGGCTCCTACCTGGCTCATAATGCGGTCGGCGGTCTTTAATGAGATACCGTAAGTGACTTTTCCGCCCCTTTTCTCTCCCCTTTTCTTTTCAAAAGCGAGGAAGTTAAACATTGAGAAAAGGAAAATATCGATATTTCTGCTAAGCACTTTTTTTTTTTTTTTTTTTTCTTTTTCTTTTTGAGAAACAATTTTCAGTTTTACAATGCATTTCGCGTGAGATGAAAAAAATATGGAAAATTGTTTTTCATACTTTTCTGGTTTATCATAGATACGAATGGAAAATTGAATATATAATTTATTTAACTTTAAATGCCAAGTTGAAAAATTATGAGTTGGAAATTTTTTTCCTAAGTTCTCTGACCATGTGACAAATGACTTATGTATAAATATTTATTGAGAAATAGGCTTTCATAAAAACAATTGCTAAATAAACTGCATTATATATAAGAAATCAAATTAAGATACACTTATTGCAGAATTTCAGTACTTTAAGTCAATAACTTAAAAATACCCAAGTCGTAAATGTTTTTATTAATTTTTAATATTAATGAATAAAACTGCTTTCTTTATATGCCCTTTCACACATACATGCATGTAGATTTATAGTATTTTGGAATATATATATACATAATTTTAAGTGAAATATTTTAGCTATGAAATTATTTTAACATATTTGCAAATAAATCCTTATTATTTTAAAATTTAAATATTTTTCAATTTAAATTAATGGTACCCTTTTGTAAATTGAAAATACCTTTTCATATAAAATTGTAACATAATTTATAAATGCATTTCTCCGAATATAGTTAGGTCAAATTATTTTTATGAAAACCCGATTTCTGTAAACTATTTTAGAAAATTTCATTTCTTCATTTAAATAAATTTTAAATACATAATATGTATGATAAAAGTGAATAATCTCCAAGAAAAACATTAGCTTTAACTTTACTGTAATATTTAAAATTTATTGCTTGAGTTCTAAATATTATATGCTCTTAAGTGAGCTCATGTTCCATAACTCCTTTTGCGGCGAACACGTTAAAAAACGTTGAAAAATTGCGTTTTTGTGCGTTATTCATGCACTTCGACCAGTGTAGATGCCTGATATTTTTTGTTTGCTGCGTTTTTGTTTTAGGATTCATACTGTTTTTTGTACGCTACGGAGGCGCTTGAGTTTGAGCGAACCCAAATATGACTCCTTTGTAAATTCTTTAGTTCTTTGTTAATTAAATATTTTTTTTTCAAAAATTGGAGTCTAGTAGTTTGTTTCATAACAAACTTATGTTATGTTGGTTTTGAATGCTTTTATAATGATTTGCATTAGCATCCACTGTGGAAATTAATTATGTGCACTGTAATGGTACGTGCTGAAATGTTGGAATACAGGTCGGCCATTTTGATCAATCCTTCTCTGGCTACCATTGAAAATATATAGTTTGATATGTCATATAAATTTATAGAATATTGAGTTCCAATCTTATTTACGTGGTTTTTCATGTTATATCAATTAATTTTGTTTATAAGTTTGTAAATGGTGTATTCCATCTTACAAAAGCTAGTTTCTGTATTTCTTGTATTCGAATTTACAGTGTAATATTTTTATAAGAAAAGTGTGTGTATCTTATTATAAATGTGTATTTCAGAATTTTTATGTGGTTTATGTATTTTAATATGTTTAAATAACTATGTTGTTATAGATTAATGTGTAAAATCGAAAGTATGCTTATATACATATTTTTTAATGTTTCACTGATATATAAAGTAGATTTTATGAAAGGGATATACACTTTAGAAATGTTTTGATTTCGTGTGAAAACGAAATTATATTATTACAATTAGGTTTGAATTTAAAGTAAGGTGAGATTTTTATTGATATGTTTGATTGTTTTTTGCAATGTATCTAGTAATTGATTAATTTGATATTTCAATCGCATGTTTTGTTTTCATTGTTAAGGATTTGAAAAGATATTCTTAATGTTTAAGATATCTTACGTTATTATCATTATTTGATGTCTTGTATGATTAACTAACTATGTTTATTGATTTGAAATCGAAAGCTGATTTCTGGTTTAGATTAGTTAAAGCTTTTAATTAGTATTGTTGCTATTACACATAAAATATTGCAGTATTACACATAAAATATTGCAGAATTAAAACAATATGTATAATTTCATTTTCTGATTTAATATAGTAGCATCTATATAAGAATATGATTTTATATAATTTATACACTTATAATTTACGTTTTTGATTAATTCAATTTATCTGAGTATCAAACATTAGCTGGGTAATAGAAACTTCAAATCGAGAGTAGAAGATTTAATATTAAACTTGTTCTACTTTTCAAAATAATTGATTTTCCATTTATACACTATTTGTTGTATTACAATATAGTTTGTTTTCATTTAATTTTTTTTAATATTGTTGATATGTTTTATATTAGTAGTGTGTGGTCAATAATTTCAATAGTTATTTACCAAATTTTGCATATCAGTTGGTGTAGTCTGTTTCTTTTTTCTCATTATTACATCTCCTCTGAGATGAAACGTTTAGTAAATAAAATGGCTTTTTTAACACGGGGGAAAAAGGGAGATTTAGTAGAAGTAGCTGAAGAGTTAGGAAAAATGGTTCCAGATTCTTTTAAAATCCCAGGTATTAAAAATTTAATTTTAGCTAGTAAAAAGTTTAACGTGGAAGAAGTAAAATGTATATTAGATAGGGTAATTGAGGGAAGAGTTAAAAGGGAACAAGAAGAAAAAGAGGAAAGAATTAGGCGAGAAGAAATAGAAAAAGAGGAAAGAATTAGACGTGAAGAAAGAGAACATATTTTGGAAATGAGACGTCTAGAAATCTCTTCAAATGCCACAATTTCGAACAGAGAATCAGTTACAAATAGGACTGAACAAGCTCAAAAAATTCAATTAATGCAAATAACGCCAAAGTATGATGAAAAGAAAGATGAGATGAGTTTATACTTAATAAATTTTGAGCGTAGAGCAGAAATGGTTCATATTCCAAAAAACGAATGAGTAGTATATCTTGTAAGTGCTTCAGAAATATCTAACATGTTAGCTAGAGAACCTCCAGAAAGGGCTGATGATTGCGATTATGTGAAGGAACTTATTCTTAAACGATTCAAGTTAAACAGTGGAAAATTAAAACAATTGTTTCTTAAACACCAGAAAACGTCAGAAAAATCATGGAGAAATTATGCACAAGAATTGAATAGTTTCTTTATGGAATGGCTTACGGAATTAGAAATATCGACGTTTGAACAGCTTAAGGAACTAATGGTAACAGATCAATTGAAATGTCGAGTGCCAATTGAAATTAAAGAACATTTTTTTGGCGGAATGGCTTAAAATAAGTTCTCCGTATGATCTGGCAGAGAAAATAGATGAAGATGAAAGATTAAGAGATTGTTTAAAGACGAAAGATTTTACAAAACTTCCTCGAAATAATTTTGGTTTTCATCAACAAAATGAAAACCATGCCTTTAAGTTTAATGAAGTAGTTCGAAATAATAAATCTCATGTTCCTAAAAGAGTCGAGAATAAAAATTCTAATTATCTACATGAAAGGGGATTTGAAAAACGAAAGCAACTCCAATGTTATTAGTGTGGTTCTTATAGTCATTTGCGGCCTCAGTGTGACAAAATAAAAAAGAACTTAGAATCGGTAGCATCTAATGAAATTGCTAAAAGTACATTTAATTAGTAAATGGCTCCTTACACTAGTATCGGCACTATTAATGGAATTTGAATGCCAATCTTAAGAGACACTGGAGCAACTCTTGATTTGATTTGTGGAAAATACGTGAAACCTGATAAGTACACTAAGCAAAAGATTTGTCTAAGAACACCTCTTGATGAAACTTTAGTATGCTTACCTATTGCCGAGGTTGAAATAAATTGTGAATTTGGTCACATTTTGACAAAGGCAGAAGTTCTTCGAGATTCTTTGGATCAAGGAAGATATTCACTGGGAAACAAAACAGCCGCTTTATTTGAAACTAAAAGGCATGAAGAGGTGAAAATACATTTGATAAATGTTATAGAAACTCGAGCTTAAAAAGACGCAAGGAAAATAGCACGGATAAAGAGATTATTGATTCTGAAATCGAATCCTCTAGGTCTTACCTCAAAACTAAACAAAATGAAGAATTTGAGCAAATTGCAGTTTTGCCACCATTAGAAACCGATAAAAAATTAGAAATTGATAAAAACATCTCCAGAAGAATTTGCTCGGAAACAAAAATTGTGCGAAGATTTGAAACCTCTTTTTGAGCAAGCTAAACGACAATCTTCAAAAGATAATAAATATATTACAATAAATCACAAATGTTGTTGTATAATAAAATGGACAATGATGGAACTGTAAGAAAATTATTAGTTGTCCCCAAGAAGTTTCGCAACCAGCTAAAGCGGATCTGCCATGAGGTAACTGCAGCTCATTTAGGTATACCTAAATCAAAAGATATGTTGTGCAAGACTTTCTACTGGCTTAACTGCTTTAAAGAAATAGAAAATTTTGCTAAATCTTGTGACAAATGTCAACGAGTAGGAAAGCCTCAAGATAAGAAAAGGGCTCCTTTGAAACTGGTTCCAGTAATTCCGGAAATTTTTACAAGAATTAACGTTGATGCATGTGGTCCTTTACCAATAACTTCCTGTGGTAACCGGTATATTATAATAGCTATTTGCATGTCATCCAAGTATCCAGATGCCATCCCAGTACCAGATATACGTTCTACTACTGTAGTTGATGCTTTTATTCAGATATTTAGCCACATGGGTTTTCCTAGGGAGTAGCAAAGTGATCAAGGAACATCTTTCATGAGTGTCCTGACATCAGAATTTTTAAAAAATTTGGTATTAAAGTAGTGCATAGTTCTGTTCAGCATCTCCAGAGCAATCCTGTTGAGAGATTGCATAGAACTTTAAAGAGAATACTGAAAGTCCTTTGTTTAGAAAAGGGTATACAGATTGGGAGAAGATTTTACCTCAGGCACTTTTTGCACTTAGAACTTGCATTCATGATAGCACTGGATATTCTCCTGCAGAATTAGTCAATGGTCCGAACTTAAGAACACCCGTAACACTATTATATGAAAATCTAACTGGTAAAACCATTGAAGAAGATAGTGTGATTGCTTACGTTTTTAATCTTTTAAATAGAATGAAAAGATGCCACGAATTAACTGTGCTAAGTATGACAGATGCTTTAAAAAAAAAAAAAAGAAAAAAAAAAAAAAAAAAAAAAAATTTTGGTATGACTGTAAGGCTACGAAAAGAGAATTTAAAGAAAATGATCTTGTGCTAGTTGTTGCACCTTTTAAATCAAATAATTTTTCTGTTCATTGGATAGGTCCAGGAAAAGTAGTAAAACAACTATCGGAAACAAATTACATAATACAATTTTCCGATAAAGAAAAATTACATGTATACCTTGTAAATATGTTAAAATCCTATTTTCAGCGTCCAGAAAATGTTAATTTAATTTTTACCTCTAATTCTGATAATGAAGATATTGATTCTGAGAATGAAGATATCCCATGTTTTGAAATTAATTCTTCTACTCTTTTAGAGACTTTTCCTGGAAGCTGTTTTAATGAAAAATTAGAGGATGAGCAGAAGAAGCAATTGAGTAAACTTTTGATTCAATTTATTGATATTTTTTCAAATTTAACCGGGTTGTACAGAATTGGATGTACTAGACATCGAGTTAGAATCTGATAAACCTATTATAGCTAAACCATACCGAATGTCTCCACGACAGACAGAAATTCTGAAATCGGAAGTAGACAAGATGTTGAAATTGAAGATGGTGGAACCAGGTGAATTCGATTACACATCACCTTTAATATTAGTTGAAGCTCCTGGAAAAGAACCTTTTCCGTGCATTGATTATCGCAGGTTAAATGAGGTTACCAGAACGCAATATTATCCATTGCCAAACATTGAAGAGCGCGTTGAATCCGTTTCGAAAGCGAATTTCATATCTTTATTAGACTTAACACGAGGTTATTGGCAAATACCTTTGAGTCCGAAGGCTCAAAGATATGCTGCATTTACGACGACATTTGGTGTTTATAAACCTTTGAGAATGGCATTCGGTTTGAAGAATGCCCCTTATTATTTCAGTAAGTTAATGGCTAAGTTATTAAAAAATTGCGAACATTTTTCTGTACCTTATTTAGATGACATAGATATATATTCACTTACTTGGTCTGATCACACTCTACATCTTAAATGTATTCTGGAGAAGATTCAATTTTCGAAATTGACTGTAAAACCCTTAAAGTGCAAATTTGCTCAACTTCATGTTAAATACTTGGGACACTTTGTGGGACAAGGTCAAAGAACACCAGGCGATAATAAAGTGAAAGACATTACCGATTTCGAACGTCCCTCAAGCAAAACCGGAGTACGGGCTTTTCTAGGTCTTGTTGGATACTATTGCAAGTATATACCATAATTTTCGGTAGTTGCTGCGCCTTTAACCGACCTGCTAAAAGGGAAATCCAAGAGGGGAACTATAATATGGAATAATAACTGCGAAAAGGTATTCGTAGAATTAAAGAACACTTTAATAAAGAAGCATGTACTTAACAGTCCAGACTTTCAAAAACCATTTATTATTCAATATGATGCCTCAAACTTAGGAATAGGTGTAGTTTTATCTCAGAGAGATCAAAATGAAAATGAACACCCTATCCTGTTTCTGAGTAAAAAATTTTCAAAGTCTGAGAAAAATTATAGCATAATAGAAAAAAAATGTGCAGCAATAATCTTTGCTGTTATTAAATTAAAATATTATTTAGATGGTCAATATAAATTTGTTATCGAAACTGATCACAACCCTTTAATTTGGTTAAAACAACATACAGGATCTAATCCCAGACTTTTAAGGTGGGCTTTGGTACTTCAAAGCCTAAATTTTGATATTATTCACAGAAAGGCCAAATTACATCAGAATGCCGATAACCTCAGTAGAATGCTGAATAACCAAACATAACTATTTTCTTTTTTACTCAAATATTAAATTAAAATGTTTTCTTTTAGTACAAATTTCAATTATTGTTTCATGCGTACATAATTTCTTGAAAAAAAATTATAGACTCCATTGTAAATTCTTTAGTTCTTTGTTAATTAAATGTTTTTGTTTCATAACTTGGAGTCTAGTAGTTTGTTTCATAACAATATATATATATATATTATATATATATTTCAATCCAAACATGATTAATTCTACTAAATTATAATGATGAAAAATTTATCAAATTTATTTGCATCGAGGTGTAATTTTGTGATATGAAGATATTATTTTAAGTTGTAAACATTTCAATTTTAAAATAATGCAAGTAAAGAAAACTATTTATGAGTTTTCTGTATTCGAAATTACTTGATGAAGGATTGATTTTTTGATTTTTTAACTGATTTTTTAAGGTTTTGTATTAGTTCTTAATGAATTGAGATGCCAATTCTTACAATTTAGGATTTATCATAAAAATATAGGATCATTAAATTACCAAACATTAACTATTAAAAATCCAGGAATTTATATACAAGGAATTTTTATAATTTATTTTATTCTATATTTACATTATGTGTCTATTTAACTAAATATAGTCATATAATGTAAATAAAAACTTTTTAACATTTTTAACTTAACTTTTAATTTTATGGTAATGAAAGTATTCTTTTCAAAAAGCATAACCCATCATCAAGTATATTTCAGTACTTATTCTTAATTAGGTTTTGATGGAAATAAAGGTTTTTCTTGTGTAACTTTGGTGTGTGATTTATAGCATACAGTGCGACTATACAAAGATTTAAAGTCTTGTGTGTATATTATACGTAAGAAATCTTTTAAATCTCTCTATAGCCAAAACTGATTTATACATATCCTGTTTGGACTTAAATCTTCTGTGTAAACATTCCGTATGAGTGAAGTTTTCAGCATACTGTATATTATTTTTTCTAAATTAAATTTGTAAAGCATTTTAAATTTATATATTATAACGTTTAAGTTTTATCTTATATTATTAAAGATAAAAGTCATGGATTTAAATGGTGAATAAATATATTTGGATAAATATGTACCATAAAACGTGCATTCTAGATGAATTTGAGAATTTAATCGATGTATTTGAATCATTCATAATTGTGAAGAGTTGCTTAAAAACTATTCAATAAACTATTATTTTACATTAGGAAATCTTACACTATTAGTACTAATTGTATATTACAATGAATAAAAACATTTTTACCTGGAATATGAAAAAAAATTGAAGTGACAGACATTGTTTTTTCTTTTTTTCTTTCTATATATATTTATAATTGTGTACTTCATTAGAGTAGATATGAAGACATCTTTTGCCTCGAACTGCATCGCTGTTACTTTGAAATGTCTACATATTGTTTTTTTAAAGGGTTATATGTTTTTTCAAGAGCTGTTGCAGTTATTTCGAAGATATTTGAAAGATTATTAAAATGGGCAATACCACCAAGCTATTTTTATTTCAGTTGAATAACAAAGTTGCTTAAATTCCTTCTAGAAAATAAATAAAAAAGGATTATAAAATAAATGGTATTGATTGCCTGGGCATTTCATCGATAATAACAATTCTTAAAGTAAACCTGATTAAAATTTTAAAGAGAAATATAATATTCACTATATTTCAACAAATTAAAGTTTTGAATGAATTGTCTTATTCTTATTTATTCTATGCACTTTATTTGATGTTCATTAAAAGAAAAAACGAATTGCCTTTTGATAATTTAAAGCAGATGAAAACTACTTTTTGCAAATGCATCTTCATTCTTAGCCTAATATTCGATGACTTTATGATTTCCAGATAATATTTCATGCCAAAATGTGTTTTTATTTCTTCAATTAATCGTAGTTGAATGATTGCAACTTATGCAGTTATTGCGCATTTGAAAATATTTATTGTATGTGAATATATTATATACACGTTTCTTATTTTCATGGGATAATGTTATGTTTCATGGGATATAGTTTAAAAAATCTAAAACTATGTATTGTAAAATTTTACTAAGCCAATGAGAAAGAACCATGTTTTAAAAAATAACAGATATAAATTTTTTTTATTTCTACAAAAGCAACTTTACAAAAACAATACAGTGTCCAAAATTTGGTAAAATATTTAAAAACATTTACATTTGTCTTTCAGTTACCGATTTGTGTTAGTTTAAAAATTATTTCATGCAAATCATGCAATTTCCAGTGCTTATACAAAAAATGTAGAATTTTCATTAAATAATTCATGCTTAGATATAAATACACAATTTTTTTTTCTAAACATATATTTAGGTATAATTAATGCGTTAATTTTCACATTCGTTAAACACATATGACAGAAAAAGTACCATATTCGGGTGAAAAATTCTATATTTAAAATAACAATCTAAATTATATTTACATTTAAAAGAATTTATTTAATATTTGAAACATTTCTTTTAAACATAATGATACCTCTGAATTCTTTCAGCTGTGAATAACCTAAACACGTCCGAGCAAAAAATCATCTCAACAGCTAAAAATGCCAAAAAATCTAGAAGTAGAAAACCATGTTCAATAATACAACAAAGGAATATAAAAAAGCGAAAAACCTTAGAAAAGGGGAAAAATGCATTTCAAGAATATTTTTGAGGTCAAAGAAGGCTGAAGATTTTTTTCTTTAAATTTCCTTGCACACAAAATATGATGGAGACTCAAAAACACATCTATGATATCCTCTTTCTGACTTTCAAAAAAGAATATAAATATCGAAAAAACTTAAGGATTGAGATGAAGGTGAGTGGGAGGAGGAAGGGATCAGAAAGGAAAAAAGAGTGGGGAAAATTCACCTGGAACGTTCGATATCCTGATATTCTTCGTGGACCCGTAATACTTCACTACTTTTCCACGCAAGGAGCGAGGTTTTGCTTTTGTTTCATTCTATAATCGATATCGTTAAGTACACGTCTGCCATCGTCATGCCCTTAGGGCCCTTAGGATCGATGCTTTCCTGATACAAAAATTTCTCTTCGAACCAAAGAATAAAAACGCATAAATTAGAACAAGTTTGAGAAGACTACGGCCAAAAAATCGTTAAGAAACATGAGTTTTCGCAACGAAATTTCAATTGAAAAGCATAGCTTTTTTAGCTGTAGGCTAACAATAACTTAGATTGAATCTTCCTTTCTAAAGTATATTCAGTGCTCTTCTCTATAATGAAGAAAACGAAATTATCTGATATATCTTTTCGAATTGAAACTTTTCCTTTCATAGATTCTTTTTCCCCCTGTAAACAACAACTTTATACATTATTTCTTCCTACATCTTGATAAAAGAAGCTTATTAACGGAATTTTCTTTTTGTCCTTTAACTCAGTCAATTTAATATTGACTGGTGCAAATAGCAAGGAAAAACGATATTCATTTTTGAAATTTTTTATTGGTTTTCCAAGTCGTTTCCAGCGCTATTAAGATGTCAACTTGGATGAAATGAAACATTTTTCTCCGTGCACTTCGTTATTGATAATGATTCTGAGAGTAAATTGTAACTTGTTTATTTTCAAAATCGATACATGAATGTCGAATGCTTCCTAAGAATTGATCGGAGTAAATGAAACTAGATTGTGACAGATGGCTATTCGTATTTCGAAATCGCCCCTTAGGTTAGCATCATTATATAATGAAGTCAATGCAAATGTAATTCGTTATGCATGCACTGCATTTCTAGTTTGTCTTTAACTAAGCATTGATAAACTCATACAAAAGAAAATCAATACCATATCATTGCTGAAAACAAATTCTATTATTTAAAGACTTAATGCTTTGTTGATGGGGAAAAAAAAGATTTATTTAATTTTCAAAATCCATTTTGGCGAATTGTATTTATTTCTGATAATTTGCATCAATCAATTAACTATTTTATTCTTAATTTTGAGATCCAGTCATGTTTCAGTAAGTAATTAAAAAATGAAACGGAATTAAATGACTTATAAAAACGCACTCGTGTTAAACACGTTCCTAATTAAATTGAAATTATGCAAATTATCTTGAATGAATAAATTTATGAAAGACTCCCACGTGTTTTAAATACATTACTAAAGAGACACATACAGGAATTACATATAAACTTATTAATTTAAAATAATTATTTACTGAAATGCATCCCGGTGGTTTGTGATTCCACGTTTGTATTTTGCAGCCGACCAGGAATTCCTGATTAATTGCAGACATTCATACCCAAGGTGAGATTCATAGCATCGAATTCTTCAGAAAGATGTTTGTTTTTTCATATTAGAAATAAAATATTTAATGTATTTTATCAAATTATCAGAAATCAATGCAGTTTTCCAAAATGGATTGCATATTTAAAATTTTAGGTAAACATTGTTTTATCAAAATTTATGCATTGAATTGAATAAAAATATATTTATAATTTATAAATATATTTTTATTCAATTCAACATATCACGTATTTGATGATCAATCAATGCTTTAGGATGTGAAATATTATTTTCTTTATTTATAAATAAATATTTAGTTGAACTTATTATCTTTTTCTTCTGCCACCCTGAATATTTCAAAATTTGTATCTTTTGAGAATGTTATTTAAAAAATATTCTCACAAGAGAGGAATTTTTTCAATTTCATTTTTTTATTTTTGATAAATATTGGAACAAATTAAGCTTAAAGAATGCAATAGTAATGTGGGACATTATATGCAACACATTTTTAAAGTTTTATTCCGTTCTTCTTTTTATATTCATTCTATATTATATGTAGATAATGCATTATTTTGAGCCATATTTGCTGTAGAAATAACTAATTTAAATTATTGCTGTAATTACAAACTTTTTGACTAAATCAAGAATTATGAAATAAAATAGCATAGTTTTTATCCCCGCGTAGGCAGGGTCTAACGGCTGAGGGTTGTTGTTAGACATTTTGATGTCCATCATATAAATTGCCTTCTGGGAAAATTTTTCATGGATAGTGTTTTGCATGCACGTTTGGTAAGCGATAAAAACAGGAAACCTTCTATTTCCATATATCGACAGCGGTGAACCCGAAGACAAAAGCGCAAATCCCTCTCCCTTTATTTAACGATATCTGTGATCGTTCTTGGGACTTTTGCAAGAACAATACTGCCCTACCTCTGAGGAAAGATAGCAAATTTTTCAATTTTCTACTTTTATAATTTTATTTACAATTAAATTAGAAAGGAGCATAAAATTACCACTAGAATAACTCTAAAATAAATAGATAGTCACTGATTTATACACAGTTAGTTTAAATATAACGTGCAATTAAATTCATTTTTGTAAGTTTTTTCACAGTTTTATTTGAATTTATAAATTTATTTAACTGAAAGCTACTCAAATATTTTACTGCTTTATTTATTTTTTTTAATTATTGAATTTAAAAGAGAAACACATTTTAAGAAATGTGAAATTTTTAGGCTGTTTTTTTATGTAATAAACAAGTCAATTATGTATAACTACTTTTAAAAAACTACGTTTTTTTTCAAGAGACATTCAATGAATATATTCATTGATTTTAGTTTTAAGATTTTGATTTATATCAGCAGTTAAACTTCATATATTGAAAGAAAGTTTTTTAAGGATTTGCATAACTTGCTATGCCGAAAAGGAATTGGAATCATTAATCAAATTATTTAAATTATTCTCTTTGTTTCCAGAAGTCAAATGACATTTAAACTTTTCTTTTTCATTCATAACATATATACAATTATTTCATTGTTATGAACTATTTGTAAGCCAATACACTCATATACATGAACGGTGAAATCTAGGTGTAATTTCCCTAAAATGCCTTTGAGAAAATACAATCTTCTTTCCGTAACGTATAAAAGTCAAACAATTAAAGCTAAGTGCTTCCATATCTTGAAAATCCATAAATTTTGTTTGTCTCGAAATATCACTGGTTCTTAAAAAATAAATATGCAAGCAAACTTATGTAAGTAAATTTTGCATGCCTTATTAACAGAAATGTAACTTTTTTTTATAACATACTATATTTTAATTCTTATTTTAAACGAAAAAATTATTTTGTTAATTAACATTAATATTATATATATATATATATATAAATTAAAATTATTTTATTTAGAACTAAACTGCAAACTGCTAAGAATATAAGAATGCACTAATTTTATTCCATCAGATTGCACATTGCATCAAAGGTAACAATCTCGTCCGATACTTTGCCCTTAAAAAAATTCGGGATTGTAACTTTTTATTCTTATAGAATCAGGTATGCCTCCACAGACTTTGATCGGAAGTTAGGAAACTTCTGTAAATTCGATTCTGGATGTTCATTTTTAACCGTCTTTTCCTTTCGAAGTAACTTTCGGAAGGCTCATTCCATTTCCGAGGGTCTTAAGTTGTTTCGTTCTTTGCTTCCGTCTCCCTTTTTCCCACCCCCCTCGTTTTGGAATCAAAAATAGGGCTTTATAAGAGGGACGCCGTGAATAGACAGGAATCCTCTTTGTAACTGATAAACCAAATGAAATAAGCTCCCATCGATGCCTGCGGACGCTGAAAGTATTCTGCCTTATATATGGAATAAATATAAAATCTCAAAAATACTATTACGTCTTTCTTGATGGACACATGAAAAAGAAAATGTAATTACTGTATTCATTATGCTGAAAGAGTAAATTATGTAATACATGATAATGAATTGTAATGATTTATTTTTCATTAATATATTTTTGTACTTGAAAGAATTCTTAAATGAAAACGATTGTTTGAAAACTTCATGTTTCTAAAGTACATCGTATAAAATTTGAGGTAGTGTTTCCCTATCGCATCTCATACCTACACAATGTCCATAAACTTGATTCTCGTAAAATATGAAATAAGATTGTTATTGAATTAAATTTTCTTTTGGCGTTTTCTTAATCTTTCAGGAACATATACATTTCTGATTTTAGATATCCTTGTATCAAATTACAAAATGTTATGGTCTTAAATTTTAGGAATTGAATTTTCTTCAATTACATCTTAATTTACCTAAACTTTTCTAATATAATATTCTAGAAATATTTTCTCCTTCAAACCATTGTGGTGATTTTACTCAATGTTAAAATACAGATAATAGAAAATAATAAGTCTTTTTGCATGAAAATTGCTCAACCTTTCTTTTTTTAGGATCTGGAAGTGTTTTAAAAAAGTCATATATATATATATATATGTATATATATATATATATATATATATATATATATATATATATATATATATATATATATATAAACAAAACGGGATCCTCATTACATATTTCATCCGAATTCGAAACTTTTTTAATAGTTTTGAGCATTTTTGTCAGCATCTAATTGAACACTGGGATTTTCAGGATATCCTTTCTATACATCTGTTGCGTTTTGTCTCAGTTACTGGTCCCTTTAAATGAGGACATTCTTTTTAGTGTAAAGTACAATAAATCTTTAGTCACAGAGCCACTCTGTTCTCTTGGAACCACTCTTCTTTAAGTTTCAATCTAAGCACTTAGCAATGTGATTTGAGCTTCTGCGTTTGAAAGTGCAGCGATTTGATTCGAATTATAAACTTGTAAAAATGTTCTGTTTTTAAACGAGAATTTATTCTAGTTAATAAATGATATTAATGTAAGATGCTAAGAGACTATAGATCAAACTTATTTCAGACTCATATTGATCCAGTGAGGATTCCAGTTAATAAGCAAAATTAATTGGAAATTACTGAGTCATATTAAGTAAGAATTTAATTTTGTCATAGAAACGAAATTAAATTCTTACTTATAACTTTATAATTAATATCAAATAAACGAAATTAAATAATCTAAAATATTAATGTACAAGCAAAGTTAGGAGTTTCAAGGCAATTTCGAAACATTATTACACGCATTTGATTTGTTGAATATTCCTTGTTTTTTTCTGCAAAAAATGTGGTTAATCATAGTTGAAAATGTGTCTCTTAGAAATTTCCGAAGATCATATTTTAAATACCATTTGCATTTAAAAGTCTACATGTCTAATAAAACATTTGATACTCAGTAAGAGATATATGTAATATATTTTTCATATGCATTTGTCGTAAGCACTTGTTAAGATTAAATGCTGGACATCATTTCATCTCTACAAGGAGAGAAAACAATACTTTAGAAAGCGTATTACTACTTATATTACTACAGTGTATAATTCAGAATTATATTTCACATAATAATTAAATTAATCGCGAGATTTGTAACATTCATTTCGCTCTCATTTTAAGCGGAGGATTTTATTATGAAATTCTTTTGTTATTAGCAAGAGTGTATGGGAAAAAATAATATTCAACAAGTTTTTAAGGAACATCGGGAATGATTAACGCGTGAATATAACAAAAATCTATTTGCTAATTTATTTTAAAAATTAATTATTAATTTCATATTTTTTATGGGGAACATGAAACTAAGTTTCAATTCAATACAATAAAAATTATAAGTATTATTGTAATTATTATCCCTCTATATCCAATTTCTAATAACGTACACCTTCAGAAAATATATGTAATTAGTTTTCAAAACAGTAATTGTCATTAAAATTTAATTAATAAAGTTATTAATTAGAAACAACTTTTTTGTATAATGAAATGATTAATATTAGTAGTAGTTGAAAATTTTGTTTAAAATTGTTGTTTCAAGGGAAAACAAATTTTATTGGCACTCTTCCACAAAACTAAAAACGAATTAGTTATGAAATTAATTTTTGTTTTTATCTAAGCACATCCAAGGAAATAAATACTAATTAGAATTTGCAATTAAAAAAATATAATTCCCAAACCCACTTTTGACGAAATATTATTTTATTATTTATAAAATAATTTTTACGTTGCTCCCAAATACTTTTACTTTCTTTTATCATGGAATAAAAGCTAAAAAACAATGCTTTTTTAATTATAAATCTAATTAACGTCCTTCCTTTTATAAAAATTAATCTTCTCCTTTGATTGAAACTATTTATTAATGAAATAACTTAAAAATAAAATATAAGCGTCATCATATTATTCCAAACAGCCTCTTTAAAGAAACCATTATTTTCTTGGAGCTAAAATCATTAATTTCATTTTAAGAGAATTACGTTGACTTTCAAGGCTTATATAGTAATGACTAATTTTGAGACTGTTCTTAACGAAGTAATTAACAGTTTGTTCTAAATTGGAACAGTCACGTATGAAAGTAGCTTCGAATAAATTATGATGTGCTTGGTCAGATTACTTTGATGGTAGTCAATGAGGATGATTACTACTGTACGCATTAACGTTTAATCCTCAGAAAATTTCTTATTAAAATAATTTGAGATGAGCCAATTTGTGTGTTCATATATTGGAAATAAGGACAAATTTTTATCTCAAAAATTCTCTACATTGTATATTTTCATTTATCTTATGACTTAGATATGAAAATATATAAGAGCATTTATTTAAGAAACACATATGATGCAATTAATTCAAATATAGTTCAAATTCAGACTTTTTAATTTGTTATTCCCAAATAAATTTATAAAGCAAATTCACCTAAAATATTTCAGCAAACTAGTTACATATAAATGTGAAAAAATATTTTTTATTCCCCAACTTCCTTGTATTTTAATAATTTGAGATAACTACTATTTTGTACACACCCAGCAATATTCTGAAATTATCAAACCAATATTATAGGCTTTACAGTTTTCTTGTGAATAGAAAATATATACAATAGAATACTTTCTTGACAAAAGTTTTACTACTCACTTTGGTTGAAAAAGAAGTTTATGCTACACTCGTTTACTTCTTTCGCAAAGGAGAAGCCTCACGAATATGAAACCACGTAACAAAACTTTGTTTTCCAATTTTAGTTTAGATCATGATTTTGCAAACATTTTTGTATTCTTTTAACCAGAAAATCTACAATATCATTGGCCTCAATATTTTTTATTTTTTAATGATTTTCTACATATTTATGAATTAACATATATTAAAATGCTATTTTTGAGAATATAATTTCTATAGAATTTGTATGCTGCTTAGTTAAATTTATATTTTAATATTTGAGTATAGAATTATTCAAACAAAAATAATTCTGTCATTTACAGTAAAGATTTTTGTTTTTTAAATTTAATTTATTATACGCTAGAAGGTTTTTTCCACCTTACATGTAAAATAAAATTTTTCCATGCATTTTAATTCAACTAGGGAATAATTTGCGTAAGTTCAAGCAGACTTTTTGTTTTTCCTCCCCTAACTTTTGCAATATGTTTAGTTTCAAAATTGAGATTTATTGTTTATTTTTCATAAAAAAACACATTCTAACTTATTTCTTTTCTTGTCATATTACTTGAGTGCATATGAGTCCATTCGGTTAAGAATGTTAGAGGAAAATAACAATTAAAACTAAATATAAAAAAGTGCAATTTGCCCTTAATGTGTAAAAGTAACACTCTCTTTTCAATATTTTGCTATTTTCACATTTGTTTTAACATGAGATCTTCTATTATTACTAAACACACCGATTTCCATTGCAGTGGAATATTTATCAGCCTTAATTATAATTAGTTGTAAAAGTTGTAAATAAACTATTAAGGTGATAATGTCATCTCCATCTTTACTTTTGCTTTAATTATAGCACCCTAACATTGTAAGTTCAATAGTGATTTGGTAATTTTCAGTTATAGTCATTGTCACCTCAATTTTTATTTGTATACTCAGAGTTTAGAGGCATAATCTCTATAAAAATTTCCGAAAACGCATGCCAACTCATCTAACTTCATTGAGTGCAAATGGACGAAATGAATCTTTTAAATAAGAGGGGATATTAGGCTCAATACCAGTTAGCAGCACGGGAGGTCATCACTCTCCAGGGAATAAGGAGGACTCCTCATTTGAAGTCATTAGACCATCAACAGGATGCATCGAGCCATTCATTCGGTTAAATTAAATCTAATTTTTAAAGAAAGATCGCGGAAAATCTATTTAGTTATTCACATAAACTTGATAGAAAACCAATTACTTCAGTGTCATTTTTTAAACGGAACTAACTAATATAAAATATTTGTAGCTGTTAACATAAAACTTATCATTCTGTAAATGTTTGTAAATAAAACATTTTAAATTAAGTATCAATTTAAATAAATGTCAAAAGTGTAAAGATACATTAAAAAATTTAATATTTTACAAGTATTTATTTTCTATAATGTTGAATATTTCAATTGTATGTAAAAGCTTTTAACATTAAGCTCATAATTAACCTGATGCCCCTCACCCACCCCCACACATATGTATATATCAAGAAGACAATTCAGTGAAATTAATTTAATGTTTGTTCGGTAGTAATAACCAATCAAACTTGTGCCTCTGTAAATATTCCCTTATATGAAATGACCATCTAAATACATAAAAAGAGCTTATCCTTCTGAAATGGTATTGAGAAACTTCATCCTTTTATGTTGAAGATAAAGATGTGAAAAAGAAGATTGTTGGGTCAGTAGAAATGACCACACTGGTGAGTCTAAAACAAAGTTTGCGGCTTAGAAAATTACGATTTATTATTCTACAGCATTTCTTTGGGTAATTTTCCTGATTTGAAGACAAAAAATTATTTATCCGTACTGAATTCCATACAAGTTGTCAAAGATCCTGGAATATAAATATCAGATTTATAATTTATATATCCGTTATAATCTATACTCATATATATATAATATTATTTTAAAGCATGTATTCCAAATTTATTTTAACTTTACATAATACTTCATTTTATATTGACTAAATTTTTTCTCCATTTATTTTATAAAACAATTATTACTTTTAGTCCAATTTTACATCTACAATTATGGATATATCGAAAACTAAAAATAATCTATATGATTACGAATTTACTCTGTTCTGTACTTTAATACTTTTCCAATATTTCTAATATTTCCAACGTTTCTAATCTGTAGCAATTCGGTAATTTGTACATATTTGTTTCCCATTTTCTTTGCTTTGGAATAAAAATAAATGTTTATTTTCTATGGTTTTTTTCCAGTTGAAATGTTTTTCCATTAGTATACTTTTATGACAATACTTTTTTGAGTTTATACCAAATTTTTATGTTGCAAATTTTGATGAGGAAACGTTAATATTTTAAGAAAATAGAGAGTGTTTCATAGTTATTAAATCACAAAGACTGATGAAAGAATATTCGGGTCACTTCTTGATAAACCATTACAGATCAAAAAATGTAATTTAACTTACAAGAAATTTTTAATAGTAAAATTTAAAATTTATCACACATCTGTCCAGTTAACTTGGAAACAAAGCCTTGCTTTGAAAGATAAAGCGATTGAGATTTACAATTATGCAGGAGTGAAATTGGTTCTATTAGAAAATGCTAAAATTTCGAAAGTCCTTCCCACTTAATCCTTACGCTATTGCCGCACTGATTTAGAGCCGAATAACACCTCGCGTGCTGAGGGTGAGGAAAGTCTCTTCGCCTGCCCATAAATATTCCGTAAAATCTCGGCGCTTCTGGTTCCCTCTCTTCAGTGCCTGTCCGCTCATTAAAATATGCAGCCTAATGATTGCGGGGAAGGCGGTGTCCGGAACATCATGTCCTGGCCACACGGCGAGCCAAACAACCGGATTCATTAAATTCTGGTCGATGCAGATAGAGGACAACTTCGCAGGGAGGAAATGATAAGACGCCGCTAACAGAAGTCGAGAACATTTGAATAAATTTTCCAGGGCTTCTGGGGGATTCAATAGAGAAAATTCGCCCGTTAGGACTAACGAGAAACGCGTGTGGGGGGATTGAGTTGATTTACTCGTGAATACTCTAGCAAGTGGGTTATTTTATTATAGTAGAGGATTTTTCACACGAGGAGGTTTCGTAAACTTTTGAGTCCACATACATAGTCAATCTTTACGAGAAGCGTTTTACATGCGTGAGCTATTCTAGAACTAAATTCAGCTATCTAAACAGTTCACACGTAAATGAAAGTGGGAAAACTTACCGTCTTTCTCAAAAATTTAGAAAGTTATGTTTTTATCTTTAAATAAAGAAGATAAGCATAAAATGTTCATTCTGAAATAATGCAATTCGCTATTATTGGTAACATTTATTGCTCTTTAATTATGGTGCTGAAAAGGTAAACAATAAACAAAAAATTTGCGAAATTCAAATTTTTTAAATTAAATAAGTAATACTTTATATAAATAATATCTTAAAACACAGCTAAGGTTTTTCGTTTAACAAACTACATATTGTAACAAAAACCTCGCCTAAACAAATAGTATTACATCTCTGTTTTTCCTAAAGTAATTACTTTTCAATTGTATCGAATTAACTACTAAGAGTTCTCATGTTTTATTTAACCTAGCATCTTTGCTCCATGTAAAAGAATACAAAATTATATTTTTCAGGAAAAATATATGAGTAATATTGAAATGCTGAACTTGCAAATTTCCTCCAGGTTTATATACTCTCTAGAGGTCCCCACATGTTAGTACGTATCACAGCATTTATAGTAATCTTGGATATCCTGATGTATAGACATAAAGGTCATAATTTAGTCATAACATTTATAACACGAAAGTTTTTTCAATAAATGCAAAAAATTCTTAAAATCGTGAATTGCCTTAATTTTTGCTTACTGTAAATCGCTTATTAAAATTACTGTTCGTTAAAAACTATTTATGCTAAGTAAGAAAACATTCATAAAATTATACACATACCAATGATTTTGTAAGGTGATCAACATTATACATTGGAAAATAAGTCTTCAGGCTATAACGAATTAAAATTTTTATTTCTTTAATAGAAAAATATGAAACAAATCTGTTTGTTTTTTTAGTGATAGGATATCATTTTTGTACCTCGATCTGCACTACACACACTTAAGTTAACTACAATTAACAAATTTTCACCAGAGTACAATTTCCGGTACTTAGTCGGTTAATGCTCCATTAATGACTGTGGCTTGGAGCAGAGTCGAGGCTAAGCATTCAGATGTATAAAATAGAGCAATTAGCGGAATCTATATCTGGATAAGGGAATGAACCCTTATCCAGATATAGGTTCCGCTAATTGCTCTATTTTATACCCGAAAGACTGGGAATCAAGTAAACGTGAGGAGTCGAATTATCGGTGAAGATCTTTCCCTTCTATCAGTTAATGGGATAGGATCATCATCGGTAACTATTTTAAAATTCTACTTTATGAGAATTCATTAAGCGATGGATAATTTGGAGTCGTTAAATACAACAACCCCTTCGAGTATACTTGTTAGATCATATTCATTATTAAGTTATCAGTTTAGGAAAAAGTAACTAAACTAACATTTGCAACTGTACGTGTCCTATAAATCTGAGGTTCCATGGTTTACTGATATTTCCAATTTTGCTTGATTTCCAGGATTAAAGTTTAAACAAAAACACTGCTAATTCTATTAATTTTAAAACTGATTGTATTTATGTTTATGATTTAAATATAATTTTCTTAAATATTTTCATTTCCTTTTTTAATCCTAATACATTCCATAAACTATATTTGATTTAAATTGTAATGAAATTGAATAAGTTAAAAAATATGCCAATACTTACAAAATATAATCAATTTATAGATTATAATCGTAGCGAAATACTTTACTTTTTTATTATGTTAAGCATTTTGTAGTTTAAAATAGCTATGATAGTATAATTACACTACCATTCAAAACAAAATAACTTCATTTACTAATGAATGAAGTTTCTTTATTATGTTAATATTGTTTATTATAATGTGTATATGTAAAATAATATTAAAAAAATATCAACGTATAATTTAGTAAGAAAAAAAAATGGAATATTTATCATGTATGACAATTAAAATAAACTCGATTTATATGAATTATAATTAATAGTATGAATTCACAGTAACAATTTCGAAGTTGATTAATACATGCTTTCATACTACTAAAGTTTACAATTGAATTCTTATATAGAAAATATCTTTAAAATAACATATCCGTGTGTCAATATATATATATATTTAAATTATTTGATTGTGAAATTCTAGTCTTTGAGAAAGATAGATGTTATATTAAAATTTAAAGGATATACTATTACAAAAATATCATTGCAATGATCGTCAATTTGTGTAAATCTGTTTTATCTACCACTTGTAGTTGTATTCAAAATGATTTGATTGTAGAAACTCTATTTCGAATAGTTTATTTAAAGCATTGCTTCAATCTATCTTTCCATGCTGTAACTCCTTTCATAATTAACATCGAAACAATTGCAAGTTTTTTCTCAGATTTCACGTGTAATAAATCTATTACGTAAAACTAATTTATGATCTCATCTAGTTTGACTGCAGTTATTGGTTTAAATGAACAGTACAGAGGTTTTATGTTCAATAATATGCAGAAAGTCTTTAAAATAACTGACATTCAGACATTTTTCTTTACAAATCTTAAAAAACAGAGCCTGATTCCACCATGACTATGTCATAATGACTATTTTAAATACAGAGTAGTGAACTTCTAGTCATGCATGTTTTATCCCCACAGAAATGCATCGGGAGCTTGACGTGCCTTCTTGTTAGCATTGTGAAACTGTATAAATGACATTTTTATTAGTTTCTAAAAATTGGCATGAATTACTAATTTTTGTATGGGAATTATATTTTAACATAGTTTGGCTGCGCTTCAGACTATTTGTAAATGTTTTTAAACTAGCAAGTCAAGTCTTACACTTTTTGAAATCTCGAATGAAATTTCAAATCCTTCTAGTTTGATTATTTAACTTTGACGAGGAAAATTTATTTTAAATTATGGTAAAGTATGCAAAAAAATCTTAATATTATAATAAATTCATCATATAATTGGGAAAAAGCTACTTTTCAAGAATCTATTAAAGAGTCGACTTAAAAGAAAATTGAAACTGATGATCGCAAATTGATAATTATCGAATTCGTCCAAAAATTTTATCGTTTGACAGCAAAATGATTATTATTATTTATTTTTTATTCATTATTATTATTTACTTTTGATTTTTATGCATGTCTATTTCAAGTACTACTTAATATAAATTCAATGCTTACAAGTAGTTGCATCAGTTTCCTAGTAAAATTTAGAATTACTTATCTCGTCAATTAATTACTAACTCCACAAAAATTATTACGAATGCAAATCAGATCTGGTCGATGTAAATGTAAATCAGAGAAAAATTATTTTGCTTACAATGCTAATCATGACATAATATCCAAAAAATAATTTTAAATCATTTTTACAAGGTATAAGAATTTTAAGTTATGAAAATCCTATGTGAAGCATATGAAATAACTTAATTTTCTCGTATGAATATACATTTGATTTGAAAAATGTATACGCTTAAATTAGTTTTACAAATTGTAAATTTAATTAATTAAATTTTGTATTAAATAATATATATATATATATTATTTAATAATATATATTAGTAATTTATACATTTATCACATCAATAAAAAGAATTATTAATTAGCAATTATATAATAATGTAATTAAATAAATTTATAGTTTAAGTAACTGATATGGTAGTGTTTTGTTGTTATTTTTATTCAATGCAATAAACATTTAAAATTCCTTTTATTGGACTCGAAAATTCTATTAAGATAAAACTTATCTTAACTGTGTAAATCATTACTTTGTTTGAGCGATTTTAAATATTTTATTTTTCAAAGATATCTATTTAATCAATAACTTAATAAAACCCCATTCTTCTAAACCCTATAATTAATCATCAGTTATTTATTAAATAGCATACTAATTAGATTCTTCGGAAGTTGTTATATCGAAAAATTGTCCTTTCATGCATCTTGAACACAAACCTCATATTATACCAGAAAATTTAATTAGATTTAAGTTGTCTTAAAATATATTTAATTTAAAAAAGATGATTTGATTCTGTGAAATAATTTTGGTTTACGTCAACAAAAAATTGAAAAATATGGCAGAAGATTTTTCTCGAAATGCCTCTATTTGCGTTAAACATTAATTATTTATTAGAAGATGAAATTCAATAAGAGAATATTTTCAATGCTTACTAGTGTCAGCAAAATTTTCATATTGTCCAAAAACTCTACAGAGATTTTAATTTGTAAAAAAAATTATAAACTGCTGAAATCAAAAACAAATATGAATTTTATAAAATATTATATTCACTTTAGTGAACATTTCTAATACAGATTTCAGACACTTGAATAAATTATTCAGCGCAATAAATGCACATGTATTTTATCCAATTTTTAAAGTATACAACATAATGATATTATTTTTATAAGAATAGTACATTAAATATTTTCCTTTCCTTTTAAGAAATTTTAATATAAGAAAATAAATTAATAAATGTATGCTTTTATGTATTCAAAAATTATTATTCTTGAGGTTTGAATTAGGATGCATAAATTTAAAGGAAAACATATATTTAAAATTAAAAATATTTTAATATAAATTTTCATTTCAACACAATTATTCTATTATAAAAATTATTGATATTATTGTATATAAATTTTTTGCTGAGGTGTTTCATAGGAGAAATATTTTTCTTTGTATTTTAAATAGAATATATTTAAGTTTAATAAACATTAGAATCTCCCTAAGCAATAAGAAGATAGCATGCTATTTAGCTTTTGTTAGATTATTTAATTTTTCATTAGTTGGAAAAGTGAAAATTCTCTGTAGGTACAAAATAAAAACATACGGCTATTTACTTTACAGTACATAGCCGTATATTTTTATTTTGTACCTATTTTATTTCCTGAATTTTTTTTCACAGTACTGTTTCGGTTAATATTTTATCTTTGTGAAAAAAAAAACAAAAATTAAAGAAAATATTTATTAAAAAGAAAAAAAAATTAAATTTTTACTTATTTTCATATGTAATTTTGTAAATATGGATACACGATTTATTCAAAAAATTAATGAGCAAGCATATTTAAGCTTAAGTGTTAAATATCTGAAATATATTCTAGACTTTACTAAAAATTCATTAATACATTTATTTCTTTATTATACACAATAATTGTAAAATCTGGACTACTAATATGGATCTTCTGTATTAAAAAAGGAAAACATGATGAGATTTTCAGTATCGATAAAATCTTTCAAACAATACAAATACAAAACTGAGAATAATTTAAAATATTTTTTTAGTTAATCACAATAAATCGTAACTTTATATTGATTGACTAAATAATCGGTTATAATCACTATAAAAATAACAGTAAACTATAATTATTTTTAGAAAATGCATTTTTCATGAAAATAAAAAAAATATTTTATCCTTAAACTAATAGTTTTAACATTTTTTAAAATACAAAAATAAGCAATAAGGAGACATTTAGGAGTGATTTTTGTTCATTCATGTGTTGACAACGTATTCATTATATTTTCATATTAGATAGTTATATAAGCAATTACTAAATATTTTAATAATGCAGGAAAATAGATTAAAGAATCTAAATCTGAAAGTCTCACTCATAAGAAAAGCAATGTCTGTGGTCCATGAGTCTTAACATTACTTTTAGAAATGAGTAATTTCATTATAAATCACATGAAAATAAAATAGGCGCTTGGAACTTATTTACTTTTTTATAATTAACAAAATAAGTTAAGTACATATTGGGTTAGTTTAATGTCTGTAATACAATAGGTGTGTATATGTAAAAAATTCACATTTCCTTTAAAAATAATTTGTTTTATTTCATAAAAAGAATACTACGGTGTTTATTATAAATTCAAAAATGTTTAAAAAAAATAAAAAATAAATTTTTTAATATTGCTGCAAGTGAGTAATCTCTGTATTTATATGTCACCAAAACAAAGGCGAAATGTGAAAATTCTCCTTATTAACTTATAAGACAAACAAATTTTTAAGTAATTCTTACTAGTAAGAAATAAAATAATGAAACAATTAAGTTTTATTCAAATAATTAAATGTGTGTGCACACACAGAATTGAAAGATAGAAAAATGAAATATATCAGGCATACTTATCTACGCTTCTTGTAACTTGTATTTTAAAATTATTATCAATGTATAACCGTATTCTTAATATGCATTTTTACAATTACTTTAGCATTTATCTTTTTTTAAAAAAATTTTCTTTTAAGTATGTGTTTTTTGTATTCAGAAAAATATGTACTCATCACTGTCAGTATTCAGTGAGCAATTTTGTCATATAAACTTATTCCATAACAGTATAAATTAATGTACATACGTTTTTATCACTCTGGATATAAATATAATAATATATTATGTGAAATTGAATATAATATAATGCAATATAAAACACATGCATTATTTGTCATTAATGTTATATTATATCATATTAAATTGCCCGCAATGTGCAATATTTTAATAAAATAATGAACTTTTTTACAGCACATCACCATGTAGAATTATACAATTTTAAGTAAAATCATACACACAACTATAACTAACTAAAAACTGTAACTAAATAGATTATTTAACTAATAATTTCCAGTAGAACAAATTGACGTATTATAATATTAAAAAAATTACGTAAAATATTTTACCCTAAAATATTTTTGATATAATTTATTAGTAAGATTATTAGCTTCAAAGGTTCAATTATCGGATAAATTATTTAGTCATGCGTAAATATTTAAAACACATTCTCTTTTATCTATTTAACATAAGCCTGCCAAGTTATGAAGGAGATGTTTGAGTATCCAATCAAAAAATAAGTTAATTACCCAACCAGATACCTGCCAATTAGCTCCCAAAGCGTTCTGTTGCCGTCATTTATCGCGAAAAGTCAAAAGCAGATGTGAAATTTTTTTTTTTTTAAATTATCAAACAATTTGACTGCGTCACCTGACAACTGCAGAATTGGAATAGCCGGGAACTGCGTACGAGACAATTGTGATTATGCAGGCATTTAATTTTATTTGAAGGAATTTTCCGATGTTAATTAACAATATATTTAAATTCCTTGGAAATAAAATGTAAAGAAAGAATATTAAAATACATTGAACGTTTTCAATGCATTACATAATGCGGTGCTTTTATTTAATTCTGTTTACGCTTATTGATATATAAATTTCAAGCTTGGCATAGTTCTTTAAAAAATATTCTAATAATAAAAATTAACATTAAAAATAGCTATAGCGCCCCCTGTTTACAACACCAACCATGACATCATCAACTAGGAAGCGAGTCCCTCTCCAGCAACCGTAGGAATGAGACGTATATCCATACGACTCTTATGTTCACCCTGTCCCTTTAACTTTATATGTTTAGGTGTAATTTTGTTTTATTTGTAGTATATGTATCTGTGTTGCACTCAAGTTGTATCCTAAATTGAAATAAATTATTTTGAGCTACTTAAGGAACTTATTTCTTTGTTCCTATTATAAACCAGATAAGTGCTACAATATAAAATATTGGCTGCCCAGCGTGAGGCCCGAGTTCGAGTTTTTTTTTCGCTGTTAAAAAATTCTACCTAGAATTAAATTTTGTTGTTGGAGGGGAACTCAAAAATTTTACAGGTTATCTCCTGATGTGTTGTGGTTTATAGATTCATGACAAATATAATCTCATCCGAGATTTCGAGAGAGTGTCTCCTTCAATTGGAGTATCCCGTTTTCGATTTGAGAATTCCAGATAAGATTCTGTTACTGTTTTCATATTTCTAATATCTCCTAATTAATTGTGAAGAATTACAATTAAGGAAGTAATTAATGAGTGTTAATGATTAAGAGCACTTATGAATATAAAACTGTATAAAAAGTTTCTTTTCGATAAAAGTGTTATTATTTTATGTTCTTGAATTCAGAACAGTATTATTAATTGTGAGTATAGTTATTTGATTGATATTTAGATATGTTTCAAAACTTATTAAATACATAATATTTTGTATTAGAGTATTGAATTAAAAGAAACATTAATTTTATTATTATATTTGAAGTATTATAGTATATGTGCGTGAATTATATGTAAAGAACATTATGAACAACAAGTAAAGTATCTGTTACTTCTGAATATTATATTTATTAATTCTGAATATTTGAAAATAGCTTCTTTATAGTGTTTTAAAATTAAGTATCTAACAGAATTTAATTGTCTGATGGCTGTGCATTTTCATGCGATAATACTTTTGATTTAAAACACGAAACAAGGCGTCGCAAACGACCGTTGTTATTGCTTTCCTAAACGCCTCTCAATATCTACGAATGCTACGAGTTCAGTATATATTAATGCTTATTTTTATTTTATTTTTTTCGTCATTCATTTTCTGTTTAGAATCTTTGTGTTTTCTTCTTTAAGTAAGTGATTTCATTGAATAAAGAAAGAAAATATATATATTTTTCCATGTATATATAAGGTTATATATTAATATAACAAAATAATTATTAATATTTTGGTAAAAGGTATCAGAATTGATATTTTAGAAATTTGAAGAACTGTAAAGTTAAAGAATTAAAAGTCAATAAAACATTTTTGTTATTTATAAAATATTATTTGAATGCATATGATTAAGTTACCTTAATATATTTTGATTTATTGAATGTGGAATCAAAAGTATTGATAAAATATAATTTATAAACAAAGGTACATTTAGTGATTATTGGTAATTGTAAAGCGAAAGTAAAGAGTTATAAATGAAACGTAAATAAAAGCTTCATGGTAGAATTTTGAAATGCTTTATTTTGGCTTTGTTTGATACGTATATAATAAGAGTGAATTCTTGTAAAGTATATAATAAGAAGTATATAATAAGAGTGAATTCTTATAAATTTAGCAAGATTAATATAATAAAATTGATTTGATTATTTTAAGATGGTGAATATCATATGAATATTTCAAGTATATTTACAATATATAAAGAGTTCATTTTATTTGGAATTAATGTATGAATAAATAATAATAGGTTACACTTCACTTATATTTAAAGTTAAAATGTTTATATTTTAACATAATATATTGTGTACTTAAGACTGATGGTGTTTAAATTTCGTTTTAACTAAATTAAAGAACCACATATTAAAAAATCAGCATTTTAAATTCAGTTTAAAATTATTCAGAACTATTAACAATAAAACACATGCAAAAATGTCATTCCTTGGGAAAGGGAAAAAAGAGGATTTGGGAAACCTCGCTACAGAAATGGGGCTAGGGGTAGCAGATGATCTGAAAGTAATTCAACTGAAAGATATTATAACTAAAACAAAAGAGTATGATGAGGAATTAGTGAAAAATATGCTAACTAATATAATAGAGGAACGATTTGAAACAAAAAACAAAACAAGCTGAATTCGAAAGAATTGCCCAGCAAGGAGCTGCTAAGGAAGAAAACTAGCAAAAGAAAAGGAAGAGGAACAACTATGCATTGAAAAAGAGAGAGCGTATGAATTGCAACGTTTAAAACTTCAATTGGAAGCTCAGAAGGTACACTTCTTCACTGCCACAGTTCCAGCCAGTGAAACTGAGAAAACAAATCTGAATCTGAATCTAATTCTCCCAAAATTTAATCCCAATAAAGATGAAATAGGACTTTATTTGACAGTATTTGAACGTCAATTAAAATTAGTGAATATACCTGAAATGAATTGGATGCCGTACTTGATAGGCTCATTGCCAGCCGAAATAAATCAATTAATTACTAGAGAAAATGAAGAAGATGTTAAAGACTATTCAAAGGCGAAAGCGATGCTCTTGAAGCGTTATAGACTTACATCAGATAGGTTTCGGCAGATGTTCTCACAACATAGAAAAAGTGCAGAAGTAATATTGAAAGACTTCTATACTGAAATTAAATCGTATTTCAAAGGATGGGTAAAAGAGTTGATTATCATCACTTTTGAGAAATTGCAAGACTTAATCATAGCTGACCAGTTAAAGAAAAGAACACCTCCAGAGGTTAGAGAACATTTTGTTGATCAATGGTTAGAGCTGAATGATCCTTTAGAACTTGAAGAAAAGATTGACAGTTATGAAAATGTAAGACTGGGAATGAAGAAAAATTCCCCTATCTTTGCTGAGAAGCCAAATTTCAAAGACTATATTAAATCTGCTTCAGAGAGAAACTATAAGCCTCCTAACGCTAGGGAAAAAGACAAAATCAAGTATTCTAACTATGAAAGTCCAAAATTTGCTAAAGACAAGCCAGAAAGAAGATTTTCTGTTCATTGCTATGGATGTGGTAATCCTGGTATTATTTAGTCTAAGTGTCCAAAGTGCAACAAACTAAAAGAAAGGGCTAAAACAATTGTTAATGGTGTAATGTCGTATACCGCACACGCTTCAGATTCATTGACCAGCTCAATTCTTTTAACTGTTTGTGGTGAGAAAGCAGCTTTTTGTGTCGACACAGGTGCATCAAATTCCATTGCGGGGGAGATATTTTATACTTTATTTAAAGAGAAAGGTTTCAAACTTCAAAAGAAGAATATTACAATGCTACTTTCCGATGGAAAAGAAAGAAATGTCCTTGCTTTGACAACAGACGTAAATATTAATGTAGAGGGAAAGAAAGTTCGCATGAAATTTATTGCGTTACCAAACGCTAAAGGCAATAGAACATTGCTTGGCACTGACTTTCTCCAGGCTACTGGTATTGTGCTTAAAATCCAAAATGGCACTTGGCATTTTAGTGAATATCCACACAGACATTACCCATTTTATCGTGAACCATGTGAAACCGTAAGTACTGCAAAAGTAAAAATGTCACAGAAATTAACTTCTCCTAATATATCTGCTGAAATTTCAGAAACCTTTAATTCCGTGAAATTGAGGAATGATGAAGGAAAACACTTGACAATAGAGCAACGACTCAAATTAAATTCATTGCTGGAAGAATTTGAAAATAACTTCAAGCCAGAGGGAGAACCTACTCTTTTTATTGAACATAGAATCCAGACTGGAAATAGTCTACCTGTTGCTGAACCTCCATATAGAATGACACCTGCAAAGAAAGAATTGTTGAAGAAAGAGTTAGATTCCTCACTAACAGAATGAATAATTGAGGAATGTGAATCTCCTTATGCAAGTCCTGTGGTATTAGTACATAAACCAAACGGTACCAACAGATTGGGTATTGCTTACCACAAGTTAACCTCAACGACTATTCCGGATAACTATCCACTTCTTAGAATGGATGATTTATTGACTGAAGTCAAGTCGACGAAATACATGTCTATGATAGACTTAAGATCTGGTTATCATCAGGTCAAAGTTCATGAATCAGGCGAAGAGAAGACTGCCTTCATCTGTCCATTTGGAACTTTTAAATTTATACGTATGCCTTTTGGGTTGCGCAACACACCCGCAACTTTTCAACGTCTCATTGATAAATTTAGATCTGGTCTTAAAGATATATTTGCATTGTCATACCTTGACGATATCCTTAACTTGTCATAAACTTTTGATGAACATTTATCAGATTTACGAAAAGTGTTTGAAAGACATCCTATATTTAAACTGAATGCTAATAGAAGCAAATGCAATTTTTCAATTTTTCTTCTGACAGAGTGAAGTATTTAGGTCATTGGATAACTGAAAAGGGTATAGAAGTGGATGCTGACAAAGTATCTGCTATTCAAAAAATTCCATCACCAAAATGTGCTAAAGAAGTCCAGTCCTTCCTACAGACTTGTTCCCGGTTCCGAAGATATGTTTCGCATTTTTCTGAAGTTGCTAGGCCCTTAGTGACTTAACTAAAAAGAGAAAACAATGGACATGGGGTGATACAGAGCATATAGCATTTAAAGAGTTAAAAAGACGGCTGATCTCACCACCTGTGTTGTCGCAGCCAGATGGATCTAAACCATTCCTCATAAGAACCGATGCGAGTAATTACGCTCTTGGAGCAGTCCTTATCCAAGGAGAAAGACCGGAAGAACATGTGATTGAGTATACCAGTCAACTGCTCATTTCGGAAGAAAGAAATTATTCAATTACCGAAAGAGAAGCACTTGGGAAGTTCCGTGGCTATGTGGAAAATCAAGAAATCATTATTGCATCAGATCACCAACCCTTGAAGTGGCTTATGAGTATTAAATCGCCATCCGGACGCTTAGCTCGAAGGGCTCTTCAAATCCAGTCATATCACCCGAAAATTCTTTACACTCCAGGAATATCTAATGTAACATCAGATGTTCTGTCCAAACCATTTGATACAGAGGACTATTTTTTTGTAACTTTGACACTATTTCCATAGATTTACCATCCCGGAAATCGAAAGACATTCGCGAAAAACAATTGTAGGACGAGGATGTAAGAAAGTTCATAGATTGCTTTGAAAGTGGACGGAAAGATTAAAATTACGTAAATTGGACTAGTGGAGGTGATCTGATGAATCAGGGAATACTGTATCGATATTCGCCTGAAACAGAGTCAGAAGAAGCACAGCTAGTTGTCTCTTGTCACGAGCGAGAACGTTTCCTACAGCAATATCATGATTCTCCCACTGCAGGACATTGTGGAGCTGAGAATACGTACCATAAAATTGTTTCTAGGTATTTCTTTCCTGGCATGAAAATGTTTATCGCCGAATACGTGAAAGATTGTGCTGAATGTAACCTTTACAAATCTAACAACCAGAAACCTGCTGGATTACTCAGAACGCCTATTTATTCACAAAGATTTGAGACGTTGGCAACAGACTTGTTTGGTCCTCTCCCAGAGACCCCAACTGGGAAAAAATGGATATTTCTTGTTGAAGATACCTGTACAAGATGGGTCGAACTTTTTGTCCTAAAAGATGCCACAGCTATCAATTGCTCTAAAATATTGATAGAAGTCTTCTTACGCTATGACTTACCTAGAAGACTAATCAGCGACAACGGTGTATATTCGGACATTCAGTGCTGTTATGCAACAAACTTGTAAGATCCTGGGTATTAAGCAAGATCTTATACCTTTATACCATCCTCCAGCAAATCCTGCTGAAAGAAAAAATCGAGACCTAAAACCCAAATTAGCAATTCTAGTTGGTGACTCGCATGATACTTGGGAGGAAAAACTACCCATGATACGCTTTGCTTTAAACACCGAAAAATGTGATTCTACGGGTCAAACGGCAGCTTACCTTCAGCTCAGAAGAGAGCTTCGAACCACAGATGATGTCAATCATGATATTAGAGCTGTCATTGATAAAGATAACTTCGTCGCAGAAATAACACCTTACTTGAAAGAATTTGCACGCTTTACACCCATAATTAGAGAGCGTGTAGAGCAAAAACAAGATGCTAGAAAGGAGTGCTTTGACAAGGGGCATAGACCAGTTTATTATAAACCAGGCGATGAAGTTTGGATCACTTTACATCCCGTGAGCAAGTCCAAAACAAAAACAAGTAAAAATTCATGCCCAAGCATGAAGGATCTTATATCATATTAACGAATAGATCACCAAATACATATGATGTTGCAGGGCCAATATACCCTTTGAAAATTAGAGAAAGACCACGTCGACAACCTCAGAAGCTTCCAAATCTTAATGCTGTCTCTTCCCGGGACGTCGGTGGAGCCAGAGGGGGAGTCTATAGCGCCCAATGTCTACAACACCACCCATAACATCATCAACAAGGAAGAGAGTCCCTCTCCAGCAATTGTAGGAATGAGGCGTATACCCTTACGACTCTTATGTTCATCTATCCCTTTAGCTTTATATGTTTAGGTGTAATTTTGTTTTATTTTTAGTATATGTATCTGCGTTGTGCTCAAGTTGTATCCTAAATTGTAATACATTATTTTGAACTACTTAAGGAACTTATTTCTTTGTTCCTATTAAACCAGATAAGTGCTTCAGTTCTTAGTTTTCCTTAAATAAAACTTTTTATTATTGATTTATAAATTTCTCTCTTTTGGTATTTGTATGTAATTTGTAAATATTTATTGTTTTGTTATAATATTTAACTGAAATTTCGCAATTTTGCTTTCAGAACTGAAATTTACTTAAAAAGATGAGTTGTGGCAATACAGTATCCCGCATTTCCGTAGGGTGAATTTTATACACTGAGAAAAATAATTTCGTGACGAAATTAACAGACCATAATTTCTTTTGCCTGTTGACGCAGTATCTATTTAAGACGATGTTAACGATTCTAATTAAAATGTATGCATTTTTTTACTAGTTTCATTTTCTTTTGTGAGGTATTTTTTCTCTAAAATTAAAAGCATTTTCTTGGTTTTATGATAGTTTTTCATCTAGTAAATGAATCACTAATGAATAAAGAGTAGTTTCTCCTTTCTGTCTCTATTTTGTTATTCCCGTTTGTAATTAATTTCTATGGAAGTCTTTACTTTTCAGGTAACTGCGTGCAATATTTTTTAATTTCTCTCTCAAACAGTTTTAGTACACCATTTAACTATTTAAAATCCATTTTACCGAAATTTCCAGTAAATTCAAAATAAAATAAGAAAACATTTATTCGGTGAGATAAGTATTTCAAATAAAATTGGATTTCGCCAGTATTATACTGGCTATTTTTATTTTATTCATGAATTATAAAATTTTCATTGTACAATATTATACAATAATTAGGTTTCTTCTTAAAGCATCTTATTGAAGGAAGTCTGCATATACTTATCTTTAATGATAGCTCGCATCTGAAAGGATTTGAATATGAGGAATTAAATGAAAGGGAGTATTGATTTTAAAAAATGAACAAGAGGGGAACTAGAGAAAGTGGAAGAGAGTTCAGAATTTTTTTTAATAAAATATGGTTTAATAATACATTCCAGATGTGTAATGCACATAGTTTGCTAATAATACATGATTTATAAAAAATATCTATATTCATCAGCAAATTGCAATATGTACTTATTCTTTCCAGAAATGAATCGGGCTTAGAAATGAAAAACATAATAAAATAACAATTTTTAACAAACTTCAATGTGTGCACAAATCTTAAAACACTTGTTATACATGAAATACACTTGTTATACAGAATAAGTATTTTATAGAACAAGTATAACAATTTTTAACAAACTTCAATGTATACACAAATCTTAAATCACTTGTTATACCGTGTGATGCGGTGAAAGTAGCAATACGTGACTGATTATTTTTTTCATTTCGAACACAAAGCATGATTAATTTTCAAATACTACAAAAGTTAAAATATGCAGTATATGAACCTAGACTTCTTTTCATTATCTCTTATTCAAGAATCAAAATATGTTTATTCTGTTGGATCTGAAAAGAAAAACTTTAATTTCTAATTGTTCCCGTACTATTTTATGAAATGCTGCTAATGCAATTCTCTATAAAAAATAAGGAAAAAATGTTTCATTTTTTTAAACAAAATAAATCAGTGAATGGTAGAGATTATTATTTTAAAATTGTTTTAGTTCTGGCACGCAATGAATTTTTCAAGAATCATTGTTTAAAAATGAGCAACAATTGCGGCTTAATTTTATAAATCGTGAGTAAAATTCCAAACATATTTCAATGATGTGTTGAAATTTAAGTGTGTGGACTATATTATTATTCTTTCCATCATTAATATTAATTTTCTATTTTCAAAATTATCCCTATTAATTAAGATTTGTTAAAATTTAAGTTTAGATTATTAAACTGAGTAAATATAAAGTATATATTATAAAGTATATATTAATGAGAGAGAGAGAGAGAGAGAGAGAGAGAATATAAATTCTTAAACTAAGAAATTAAATATAGATCTATAAATTGTGAATTGCCTCACTTTTAATTTGATTATTAATTATACATAATTCATTTCTGTATATAAATAGATTGCCTACTGAAAAGTAAATAGTTAACATTCATTATTTTTTAATGCTTTTATTTTTGTTGATTTTATTTTTCATTTTTACGCTTATGGAAATATATGCTGAATATAGGTTTGCAAATTTTTCAGAAATGTTTGCTAAATTTTAAAATATGAATAGTTAACATTCTGCCTTTCCATTCAGTTAACACTACGAGTTAAAATTATTTGCAGGCTAATGACTTATAAATATTTTTAATATGCATTTTTTTTCATTACTTGATTTCCAAAACACTTATAATTTTTATTGTTTCATATACTGTTATCACAATGTGAGACATTAAAAAATCTTCCAAGCTCTTAACTTTGGTTTGCATGAATGTAGAAAGCAGGCATATAATTAATTTTACATAACGCAACAGTGGCTGTTAATCAGAATGCAATCTTCTTCAAATTCAAAACCAGGAGCTAAATCTTATAATGAGATCCAATGGTTTTCAGACATGCAGTATAAAAGTTTAATTTTTATTTTAGACATGTATATTTTTCAGTGGTTTAGTATTTGAATAGAATTTTCAGATTAGTCCTCTTATTTAATAAGATTATACAGGGAATTAAATTAAAATAAATTATTTTGTTTATGTTAATGTAAGATATTAAAATTTTAATTTTAAGTTACTCTGACATTTTCTACAAATATATAATTTCAACTTTAGATCGATACATGGAATTCATTAATACAATTACGATGATAATAAGTTATGCTTCGTTTTTGTCATCGTCCTTAAATAAGGATTCATTCAAGATGATATCTTCATTGAATAAAACAATTTTCGGCCTAAAGATATTACAATCTACGTTTCTTTCTAGAAATATAAAGTTTTTAACTTGCAAAATGCTTAAGGGGCTTGTCTTGATATATGCTACTGAACATCTGAGAACTGTAAGGGAATGTTGTTGCTGTGCTTGAAAAGAAGATTTTTAGCGGTATTCATAGTAGTGTAGGAGAGAACAATAATTGAAGAACCATATTTGATTTAGAATTGTATAAAATACATAAAAGAGCTTGATGTGTGTGTTATTAAATATATAAAATTAAATAGAATGAACATGATGCCTCGAGAAAAAGTTCTGGACTTTAGGTAGACCTACTGGAAATAGAAAGGGAGCAAGACCGCGGTTAAAATGGTCTGACTTGGTGGAGTCAGATTTTCTTACAATAAATGAGAAAGAATTGGAAGTCAAAGATTTTTCTGGGGTTGTCATGGAGAAATCTTCAGAGGAAATCATTAACTCACAGTGGGTTGTTTGGCCAGTTATAATGATGATTCAATAAGTTTGTTTCTTCATTAAAAGAGGTCTTCGTAGATTATTTCCGTTTTGAAATATACTTTTTTGATAACTTGCAATCTAAAAAATGTATATTAATCTTAAAATACCATTTTAGAGTTACTGATTTGTGCTCTCTCTTTATCTCGTTTTTTCAAATAGTACTAGTATTTTTAGACTGATTTTGCTTGCAAAATACAAATAAATTGAAGAAATACTTAAGTACTTGTAATATATTTTGGTGACTAATCATTATTTAATGTTTGATATATATGCAATTTTTGACAAATATGCACAATAGAATATTCTTTTAATAATACCTTATATTAATTAATCGCGCAATAAATTCAAATACAAAAGCCTTAAATCTCTATAAAGCATTTAAGATAAACCACATAAGTTAAATAAAATAAATTAGACATGTTAGATAGTTTTGTTATTAAGTAAAGTAAAAAACGGATGAATTTTTATTAAGGTTGTTTACTATAGGTATTGAAGCATTTTATAAAGTAAAAATTATTTTCTAATGACATCAAAAAACATCCGTTTTTTGCAATCAGACAATTAAATTTAGAATTTTGCAAAAAAGAAAAAAAAATGAAAAATACTTAGATTTCTCAAATTTTATTTCATTCTCCTGTTTATGCTCAAACTCTCAGTTACAGTTTCAGACAAATATGATGAAAAAAAGATCAAAAGTCAAATGGAACATCCATTTAAAATGAACAAAACATAATGAATAGAGAATTAATATGCAAAATGCAACTTGAAGAGATTTTCTTCTAGAAAACAGTTTCAAATTCCAAAGGGAAAAAAAGCTCAAACTTAAATTATTTTAAAATTAACTTGGAAATACAGAGATAAACGCTTATGTGTAAAATAATCTTATTTTGTATGAAGCGTGGAAGAAAATGATGAATATATGATAAATAGACTTGGAATTATGTGGGCAGATTAATAAAAAGAAAACAATTACTGTTAAACTACCTGCTATTATATGCGTTTCGATTTCATCTTTGGCATTTTCATCCTTCGACGCTATAACACATTCTCTTGAGATTTTGACTACAAATTTTTCAATTTGATTTCAATATATATAAAAAATAAATCTCACCTCGAATAAATAATAAATTATTTATTATGGATTTTATTAATTAATATTTATTTCACAAGTTTATGAAAATTCAAATGTTTCACAAATTTCAGAATTGTAGTTAATTTCATAACATAAAATTCTATGAAAATAATTAACTATTAAATTTCAAAAGGCAACTGAAGCTTTGACTTTTACAGAATATATATCTATATATATACAAGGGCTGATGTTGTCCTTAAAAAAGTTTTATGTTTAAATGTTGGCTTAAGTAATCTAACCGCAATCAATAACGACATAGATGTGATATAATCCGTGATGCCAAATTCTAAATTTTTTTGGCGATGAAGAAATGTTTATATAATCTCGTATATATATATATATATATATATATATATATATATATATATATATATATATATATATATATATATATATATATATATATATATATATATATATAAGATTGAAATCCTGCGCGATGATATGTTTTTTTTTCATATCATCGCTCAGGATCCTGTGCAAATGTGATATGCTTTTTGTAAATAGAGTTGTAAATAACTAGCTTCAGATTTGAGTATTTTATGTACAAATGAGTAGCGTGCATTTGCCGGAGCTGGCTCACCGACTGTTGATAGCTCCCAAATCCACCATAAAATTTCCACTCACTTTTTAAAGCAATGGTCCAAAAACCCACACCTACTTTTAGAGTAATGGCCCCATTTTAGCCACTAAAATCGAAACCACCTTTTAAAAATCAATGGTATAAGAAAACGCCATAATTTTTCCACCCCTTTTAAAAAACAATAGATCGCAAATAGCCCATTAAAACTCCACCCACTTTTTAAAAGTCATACCAATTTTATAAAACAATGGTTCAAAACACGCTATTACTAACTTTTAAAAATTAATAGTTCTTTACAAACTATCCGCGAAAAGTCGCTGAAACGGCTGGGTCCCCCTTTGGCACGCACCCCCTTTATCTCTTTTCAACACACCTTCTCTGCTGCATGGGATTAAACAAAGTTAAAGAAAAGTAGTCTAGAATAAAGAAACACAATGGTAAGGGGAGCTGCTATTAATGCAATTGTCATAATACAGAGGATACAAAAATTAGAAGAAAATATAGAGAATTTTGAACCTTCTCTAGCTAAAATTCCGCTTGAACTAAGCTAATGCTTAAAGTTATATTCGAACAGGAAAAGTTGTATTCACGAAAATGGCAGGTTATACAAACACTATTCTGCTTGCAATATATCGAATTGTTCTTGTTTTCATATCGACATTCAAGCTAAAAAAATATCTGGTCGAGAGCAGCTTGATACTTAATCGTGAATTCTAAAATATATTTTGGAAGTCCGAAAACTATTAAAACACTTACTTTTTAATTGCATAGCCCCAGAGTCAAAATGCCATCTTCCAATATGTGTCGCTTGTCATCCTCCCCGGATAGGGCAATCTTATTTATTTGTAAAGAATGAAGTTCGTGTTTTGTGCTTCTGATCAGATTCATGGTTCTGTGCTGTACTTCTTTCTTGAAAAAGCAGTTCTTGTAGTCCTCGAAGGAGATCTTATTTTTGACAACACGCTTTTTGACCCCTTTGGATTTTTTCACCAAGTCTGCTTCAGTCTTGCAGGCATACATTTTTTATCTCAATCCGACGAATTTTTCCTGCATTTTCATCCTTCATTTTCGCCAATACCTTTTTGTTTAATCGAGGGATTCCATATATATTATTTTTCTGATAATCTGAGGTGTCGAAATAATCAATCACCCCTTTCATATCTTCATAGAGATCATCAGTTTTTAAATCATAGATGAAACTATCTATATCCATGTACAATAATTTAATGTTTCTCCCATACTTGGGCTTCATCACATTATAATGAAAGTCATACATTAAATGCTTGGATAGATCCAATATACGCATCCCAAAATAGATGGGTTTATCAAAGAGTACTTTAGTTTTGTTCATATGTATGGCTACCAAATTTTCATCAAATATAGTTCGACCTTTAAAATTCGGTTTTGCTATAAGTTTCTCAGCCTTCTTGGGGTCGCACAATAGTCTGATATCAAGTCTTTTCCGGATGTTCTCCATCGTCTTACCAAATACTGAGTTGTTCATGAGCTTGCAAAAGTCCTTTTCGAAGTCATTGGCTGTCTTGGTCCTCATCTCTGTGTTTAAGTCAATGTACTTCTGCAGCCAGGGTCCTTGCTTGAATTTGAAAACTCTATGGACTTTTTTCAGTTTCATCCCCATCTTTAAATATTGCTTCAAAATTCTATAATGAACAGCATAATGCTCTTTATCATACAGAGTTGTCAATAATTTGGATTGTTTTGAGCCATCAGGAACTTTGTTCTCAGGTGCTAATGGTAAGTCTGAATGGAGATCATGTAAATATTCAGGATACTGGAGCTCACACTCTAGAATGTAACTCTTATCGGCATCATCTTCTATTTTGGCTACATCAATGTCGAAACTTCCCCACTTGAAACCACCATATGGCAGAAATTGGCTCATTGCCCAACCATACAAATTATTGGCGTCTAGGTACATTAAGAAATTAGACTCCTTACTCTTATCATAGTCTTTCATGTATTTATTATTTGCTTTTCCATACCTATTACAACATTGAGAAACACCTTTTCTGGTGCCCTTCTCTAACATAAGTATCATATCAAAATTATCCAATAATTCTAAATTGACTCCAATGCTTTTAACGTTTATCATAAAATCATTTGAAAAACCTCTATTCATTCCTGTTCAGATGGAGAGTGTTCACAGAATCAGAATGAGAATAATGAACCATAGAGGTGATTTAATTCCCCTCAATAAGCAAGAAATACAATGCAATTTTATTTCCCTCTAAATAAAGAAATGAATTAAGATAGACTTCAAAGGAAAAGTAAGAAGATACAAGGAAGAGGGTTCTTTTCAGATGCCCTTACTTTTTTACAGGATCACTTTGCATTAGAAGGTGAAGCCAAACAGTTTGTACGTGATAAGTTGAATGAAATATTTTCAAAGAAGAAAAAACATGGAGCTGGACTTAAGTTTCTGTGAATTTTGATTTAATAGTAGTAAAGCAATTAAATTAAGAAGTTCCTCTATTTACTATTGTTTTGTTGTTGCAAAAGTTGCAGTTTATTATATCTATAGCAATTAATTAAGAAGAGTAACAAAAAATTGTTCTTATAATAAATGAATAAAATATTTGATTTAAATAACACCTATTATTATTACGATGATGATAAGTCTCGAGTATAGAGAAGTGAGGCATGAAAATGGCGATAGTTCTACTGAGAATGCCACTTACCATTTTTTATACAAGGCACTAACTCCAATAGCTTATATTCTAATGGATATTTACAACAAATGTTAAAAATTGTTAACAGTAATGAAACGGCAATAGCGGGTGATTATGTAGCTTTCGTGAATGGAGGTGGTTTAATAAACGCCAACAAATTTACATTGGGCAACACTGAAATCGAAACCAACATTAATTATTCTGCTCTCATGCGACATGTGTTAGGTCTAATTCATTTCACTCCTGACTATTCTACTTCGGAAGCTACGAATATGCTCTTCTACGTAGATACGTCGAACACAGCGGACAGAAAACACTTGAAATATGATGGGACTTTGGTAGATGCAACTAAGATAACGGAGTTTTTCGAAAAATTAGGAACTAACGACGAGTATAATCAAAGATTCAAAGAGAGATGTAAACTTACTCAAAATAGCAAAAATGTCACTATATGGATCCCGTTAAAATACGTATTTGATTTCTTCAATGAATACAAAAAGTCATAACAGAGTTCCAAGTCAAGTTTGAGTTTCAGAGAAATCATAGTCAGAACATGCAGATGAGCAAAATAAGGATTACAATGTTGTTGTGGAAGATTTATCACTTTTGCTTCCCTATGTTAGATTTAAGAATTCAGCAACTCCAAAACTTAATGAGTTAAGATTATCTGATAAGCCTGTGGAAATAAACTGGAGCCAACATAGCATTGTAAAGTCAAATATTTTCTTAAAGAATTCAAGCGGGTCTTACTCCATAAATGTTACTTCAGATGAAGTACTGTCCTTATACGTCATACCACAATATACTGAAAGATATGAAAATGCAAAACAGAACAACATGCTTTTCGACAACTTAGATATGATGGAGTATTGGCTGATGGTTAATAATGTACCATCATGTAACTAACAATGAGGGTACCAATTGTTAGTTACTTGATGGATTTTGAGAAAGGTGATTACAATCGGCTATACACAGCTCTTTTGGAATCTGGACTCAACATCATTACACCAGAAACAAGAAATGCTACTTAAACATAAAGAATCAAGATATTACCATGATCAAAACATTAAAGCTATAAATGGCACTGAATTTTAATTTTAATAGTGTAAAGACTATTGAAATTATTCATGTTAAAATAAAGAAATGACAGCTTACTATCCACTTTTTGAGGAGGAACTCAAAGAAGGACTACCTGGTATTCCAGGAATAGGGTTTAAACTGACACATGATGGCAATTATGTTATGGAAGAAAATATATTAAGGAATACTGGATAACCTTTGAAAAATAATGATGTAACTACAAAATCTTACGTAGACAGATGCATGAAAATTCTAAAGTCATCCATTCTAGATTTGTCCAAGAAAAGTTTAGTTCTTTCAGAAAATGATCAGAAGTATGACGCAAAAGTGAAAAGAATTATCAATCTTTTAAATTCAGTTGACAAGTCTGATTCTGCAACTAGGGATTATGTAGATACAGTGGTTAATCTGTTGCAAAACAAAAGTTTACTGCATTCACATCAAGGGAATTTTGATGCGAAAGGTAAAACGATAAATAATGTAAAGGATCCAGAATCTGAGAAAAATGCCGTGTTTTGAAAATAATGCTTTAGTAATCCATGGAGAGGCTTACGATGCTAAAAACAGACAAATTACAAATTGCGGATCCAGTTGGTGAGCATGATGGTGTCAATAAAAATTATGTAGACTCCAACTGCTTAACTAAAACGAATGGAATTTATGATTTAAAATATATTAGAATTACAAATGTTCGACATCCTCAACATATGAAGGATGTGGTCAATAAAAATTATGTAGATAAAAGATTAAAGATTAATGATAAAAAAGCAGATAATATCTTAATTATGGATAATGATGGTCTTTAAGTACCATCTTTGTTGAAGCGTGGAATTTATAATTTTGGGAAAAAAAGACTCAGTAATGTTTCTGATCCATTTACACCAACAGATGTTACGACAAAAAATTATGTGGACAATCAAGATTTCTTTGCTATATTAGGAGGTTATGGAGTTTTGAATGTTCCACGAATACATTTAAAGATGTCCAGTTCGATTGAATGAGTTCCAAACTACTAAATGAAAATTTAGCATTGTCATCTAATATGCTAATGGAAATTACAGTACATGTAATACCTCAATCATGTCACCGAATAAGTCATAAATATTTTCTATTTCTGTTTATTATTACTCACATTTCTTTAAATCAATAAAATGAGGAAGCGGTTTGAAAAGCTGTGACCTTGATTCGTGATAGAAACTGGTTCTTCTTTTTTTCATGTCTCGACTCTGAATGACGCAAGAGACGGTTATTTTAACTATAACTGGAGCAATATAATTTTAACTATAGCAGGAACTGGACTTGGAATCTGGTACAGAAAATTTTTCGTTTTAATTTCTGAAGTGTTTTTAACGATAATTTTCAATCAGATAAATTGCAGTCTTTGATATTTTAAAGATTTTTCACACTCTGAGAGAGAAATGACTTGTTTAAAGCTATATTTTAGCGTCTTTTCGTCTTCTGTGACATATATATATTAATTAGATGTTCTCTCTCTATCGGGTACCCAGTAGCTCTATGGCAAAGTCTAAGCTTAGCAACCATAAGATCGCTGTTTCGATCCCCAGCCTCGAACTGCTAGCAACTTTCGTGAATAGTGTAAAGCTATTTGCGATAAGCTGACTTATGGATCAACCACGGAGCGAAAAATCAGTGGTGGGTTGAGACTTGTGGTCTGTATATCCATTTTGATGTTGTGTTTCTGTTGTCCTCAATGTAATATGTGCAGGCCCTGTTTGTCAGGTCAGTGATGCTGGAACTACGGTTCTAAAATTCGTAAACAGCTGTTGGAACTGGACTTCTGGTATCTCTGACCGCACAGGCTGTTTTGCTATTTTTTTTTAAGAAATTCCCTAATTGAATAAATAATTGTCCAACGCAGCAAAGAGAATGCGTTGAAATATTTCAATTAATATTTTAAAATTATGGTGCTGTGCTCCGGGCAAACTAGAGGCTACATGGGAAATATATTTTTTAATAGTTCACACTATTAAAAGATAATAGAATTTGTATAAGATAACATTCAAGTTTTCTATTTTGTATTCATAAAACAATATTTTTCTTCAGCTCTCATCAAGACTCTCAATTATTTTTTGAAACTTTTCTTCTAAATTTCCTAAGCTTTCAATAAATTCAACCCTTTCACATGGGGTTATTGATGAAAGTATCATTGATTGAAGCTTCTGAAATTCTGCTCGAAAGCTATAAATTAATGAGATGCGAGTACATACCTTAATCAAATGTTCAGGTGTGTTTTTACGCATTACCATTTGTTTATATATATATATATATATATATATATATATATATATATATATATATATATATATATATATATATATATATATATATATATATATATATATATATATTATTTTTTTCCTTTAAATGCAAAAATACCTCACTAGTATTTCCTTTTTAAAAGTTTTAAAATAAGAGGGCGTGGCCTCTGAGAAAAAGGGAGTGCTCACTTAAGAGGGCGTTTGGAGAGTTTTTGATAAGGGATGTCTTTTTCTTAAAGTGGATAGAATTTCTATGGGGGTTTCAAAACGTGGGTTGGAAGACTATTATTTTTTAAATTAATATGGGAAAATGTTCCTTATTACTTTTTAAAAGTGGGTAGAGTTTTAAGAAGGTCATTGTTTTTGAGAGGGGGCGTGACATCCTAGAAAAAGGGGGTGCGCGCCGAAGGGGGGACCCTGTGGTCTCAGCGACTTTTTGCGGATAATTTGTGTAGAGCCATTAATTTTTAAAATGGGTAATAGCGAGTTTTAAACTATTGTCTTATAAAATTGGTATGGCTTTTAAAACGTGGGTGGAGTTTTAATGGGCTATTTGCGATTTATTGTCTTTTTTAAAAAGGGGTGGAAAAATTATGACTTTTTCTTATACCATTAAATTTTAAAAGTGGTTTCGATTTTAGTGGCTAAAATGGGGCCATTACTCTTTAAAAGTAGGTGGGGGGTTTTGGACCATTGCTTTAAAAAGTGGGTGAAAATTTTATGGTGGGTTTGGGAGCTATTAACAGTTGGTAAGCCAGCTCCGGCAAATGGACACTACTGGTATTGACTTCTCGTATGTTTATCTGAGAAATGTTTCTAATTTAGATAAAAAGATATAGATTAAGAGCTTTCTTTATATAGGACATAGTATGTGGAGATAATTTTATTGCTCGTGTAATATATTGAATTATGTTATCATTAATATTGCATAACGTTTTGGCCACATTTGTAACAAATATAAATGTACCATTAGCAAGATTCGAATATAAACAAAAGTTTCAAATTTCATTCTAAGTTTATTTTTGAGTGATATTTATCATTTTTATCCTACATTACTGGTAGTTATCCTAAACTGATATTTATCCTACATGCTCTGTGTAAATATTACATATACTATGTACATAAAAATTGTAGAAAAAAGAGATTGCAGATTCTTGCTTAAGAATTATTTTTTTGTTATATAGATTCAAAATGTTAAGAGTTACAACTTATAGAATTGAAATCATGGAAACAATTTTTCTGTTTACAATCTTGCTCATTTAGATTAAGATTTCTTAGCAATTTTCCTTCATTGAGTAGTACGTTTTCTAATCGCATGTACTATCAAAGCAAACTTTTATCTAAACGCGAAGCATAATTATATCATACTTGCTTATGCGCTAAGTGTTTAGTACTAAAGCTAATCATTTACAAAAAAATTTTCTATTATATTTAAAAATATGGAAATGCAAAATATATAATTTTAAATACTTTAAAGTTTAAATTTTGAACCCAAGAATTTCACTTAAACGGTAATAACTTTAAATTATAACATTTTTTATTTTTACCCACATTTTTTATCATTGATATGAAAATATTTAGTTTTGAAATTTATTTTTAGTTAATATACATTCGAAGAACTTTATAATCGGATTAATGTTTTCACTGTGAGTAAATATATACCAGTGATATTTATTTCTATGATATTCAGGATAAAACTTAATAGGAAAATATTGTAATTCAAAAGGTGTATTAGCTCATTATACATATCATTTATTAATTTACAAAAAGCTGGGGATTGTTATTTAAGTCCTTAAGTCTTTTCATTTATGAAAACTATAATAAGAGTATAATAACATGATTAACATATAACATTTTTTTGTTAAGTAATGTTTCAAAAACAAGCTTTTGAGTGAAATTTGTGAAATATAAAAATAAAAAAAATAATGTTTTGTAAAATATTAGCCTTTGAAATTGTAGTCATATAACTTCTAAGAAAAATTTCAAAATTAATTATAATTATATATAAAATATAAATAAAAATGCTGCGCACTTTCGTAAATCTGTAATTGCTTAAAAGAAATATGTTATCATAATATTTAAAAGAAAACTGTTGTTGTTAAGATTATATTTAAATAAAGGAAAGTATGTTCTTACATTGTATTTACCAAATAAGAACAATTGTGCGCTTTTTATGATGTTTAATTTAACTGACCTCTCATTTCATAGAAATTGCTATAACTAAGATGCAAATATTGTTGGACGAATTTCGATAATTGATAAATGTACTTGTAACTGCTGATGGCAAAAATAAGTCCTACTTCAAGTAATAATTAACTATATGTTGTGCTGACTAAGTACATAATTTCATTATATTAAATATGTCGTAAATTGGTGATCAAACTGTTAAAGGAAAATGAATCAATTTGGTAACTTAACGAAATTTTCCAACACAGTCTTGTTGTTTAAAATGAGGTACAGTACCGCCTAGTGTTAAAACTAATATTTCATAGTGGTTTCATTTTAGAATGTTTTTATTTTAGCGTATGTTAATTAATATAATAATAGTTCAAACGAGAGTTATAATTAATTCATTTGTTTTAATATTATTTAAATTATATATATATATATATATATATATATATATATATATATATATATATATATATTTTTAACAATATGCGTGTATTTGATATACATCTATTTAAATAAGTATCAATATTACTAAAAATGGATTTATATTATTTGATTTTTTTACATCTTTCATAATTTGTTTTAAATTTTGATATCCGTAAAATAATTAAATTAAAAAATTATAAACGTTGTATATATAATGATATTTAATTAGTATATATAATGATAATTAATATAGTATAAATAAATTAAAATACAAAGAGATTTAACTTTAATTTAATCATGGTTTATAGCTTAAAACAGTATTATTGGTTTATTTCTGGTTATATTATCATTATATTTAATTAATAGTTTTTTTTAAAAAGTAACATATTTATTTAAAACATAAAATATTTGCAGAAAACATAATTATGATAATGGCAATTTATATAAGTACTATAGATACCAAAATTCAACGTTAAATTCAATGTTATCTTGATTTTTTTTTTGTTATGTAAAAGTATCTAAGAAAAATAAAAAAATAATTATCTAAATGTGATCAATTAATTTATAGGATTAAACTGTGTAATAAATTTTTCTAAATTATGACACTTATTTAGGAATAAACAAATAATAATACTCACACATTAGCTTGCTTCTGTGATGCTTTTTACATGTTTATTAGTAGCAAAATTCTACACATGTACGACTTATTTTATTCAAACTATAAAAAATTTCCATCTATTTTTTCCTGAGGAAGCGTAAATACAAAATGCTAGAAACAATTACTTTTGGAAGAACATTTCCATTTTTATGTAATTTCCTTCTTCTTTTTTTTTTTTTTTTTTTGCTCCCAAATACCTTTTCGAAGAAAACTAAATAATTGATTGCATTTACTAGAAAGTAAGGATTTTTTCATCCTTCTAAGATGGCTTAAGATCAATTGATAGGATATACGATTCTATGTTAAGGACTGGGAGTGCTGCTTACAGATAAGAAGCCTTTTTGGTGACCGCATTAACTGCAGGAATTGTTTCTTGATATTGATTACAAATCGTAGCATAAAATTTGATGAGAAAAAAATTATTATTATACAAAGGAAAGGAAATAAGTCTATAATTTTGGTTCAAAAGCGTGATGGATTTTCTATAGTTGTTATAATTAGTTAACAATGCGTATCTATAAAGTATACTAAGGAAAGTAATGATTTGTTAATGTGGATGGGATTTAGCGATTTTCTCTTTTGTGAATATGAGTATTTGATTTTTATTATGGTGCATGAGTTTACAAAACTGGAGTGAGTTTTCTGGATGTGGGAGGAGTTAGCTTTAAATTATTATGTATATTTTATATTATAAATAAGTTCAATTCTAGAGACAATAAAAGATAAAAAAAAATATTTAGTTTAATTAAAATTGGACAAATACTTAATTATTTTTATCTTCGAAATTACATAATAAATTTAGTACTGCATGCAACTATTTTTGAATTATTTAAATATGTATATTTATTAAAAAAAATTTCGAATTTATTCGATTTAACAGAGTTGTTGAGAAGCTTGGAAAGTAGTTTTGACCTCTGCGATTTTATGTTTCTCAATATGTGATTGAAATAAGTCGGTGATAAAATAAGTAGGTGATATCGGACTTGTACAAAAACTATAAAATTTATGTTTGATTTCTAAAGTGTCCTCCAATTTTCTTATAAATGCCCCGAATTGGTCAAATTTATCTTGAAATTCGTAAAAATACTTTACATTTCAATTCCTTTTTTTATTTAAGAATTATTGTTCTAAATATAGTTAAGGTATCAAACTCATTTTGCTTAGGACCCATATTTTTGGGATATTTTGGAATTAAAACAAGATTTTGAATATTATCATTCCATAAATTATAAACAAACTATAATATTAAATACATACAAAACTAACAATTATTGCTATTAAATAAATTATTTAAATAATTACGTGAACTGTTAATAATTATTGTTAACTATATTATTATATTACTTGATTGATTTAATTGAACAGCATATACAAATCTATATTTTCTTTTATTATTTATTTTTTCAGGAAAATCAATGGGCAGTATGTGACATCAAAAATTGAGAACCATGTGACAAATTGAATTCTACAAATGCACATATTTGACAGTTGTTAATATCAATTATCAACACTTTTAAATATTATTAAATTTCTGTTTAAATAAAAATGGATTTTCGGGAAATATTAATAGCTGTGTTTGTTCATAATAATGATATGATTAAGTATTAAAGAAGTAAATTAAGATTAAAAATCATATAATAAAGTATTGCTTTATATGATATCATTTTAATGCAGAATCTTAAAATTGATTCCTTACGTGATTGATAGTTACATTTACTATCATTCGTAGGAGTTATTGTGCTTCTTTAGGGTTTTAATTACTTTGAGAGGAAGAAATTGTTCTCAAAAGCTGGGAGAATTATTCGTCATGGCTAGAAAATTGTTTTAGTGGTTATAGATTTGATGTCTAATAAAACCGAAACACGCCATGAAGAGAGGGCTTTGGTTGATAGTTCTTTAAAAATCTATATATCTCTGTTGACAAGGTTGGCATAGAGAGAAGAATGCCAGCTAGGTTGTCATTTCACCATGTTTCAAAACTATGAGACCGTTTGCTTTTTTTTAGCCAAATCAGGCAACCTACAATATACTAGAGTTGTCTTTATTACTTTGATTATAAAATATATCAACGAGTAGCACACGAGGGACATAAAACGAATAATTAATTTGATTATTTAGAATCATAATTGAATCCCCAATGAAAAAAAAAGTGTAAAGCCTATCTAACAAGAGAAGCATATACTAAACACAAATCTCATTTTGATTGAATTTTTATTAGATAATGATTATTAAATATCTGTTTGAAACTTGCTTAATTGCAGTATAAATAAAAGTTTTACTGGTATATATTCAGAATAAAAATTAGTATTTAATGTTTCTTTTGTGTGAATAAATAAAAGTTCCACATCTAATTCTCCACCATTTGGATTGCAAACTTAATAATTTTAAGTTTTAATGCGATGATTGCAGAATGCATTTGAATCTTTTGATATTATTTACCACTTACGGATATTGGACCACGTTATTGAGAATGCAATTGTTAAGTGGAGTGAAATAATTCCCTTTTTACTTCTTTCCCAATTTGAATGCAGGAGACGATGAACTTCCTTTCTTGACTTGCTAAGAAGATCGGAGACCACCAAACATATGGCTTTGACAACACAGTAGGGTTAATTTCCTACTAATGGAGATAGATGTTACGGTTCTCCTCTCAGCTTTAGGACACTCAAACTATAGAACGTTTTCTAACTAAGTTTAGGGAGGATAATACCCTCTTTTTTTTGCTCACCCAAATCAAGGGGAAGGGTAAATATCCGCAGTAGGGAAGAAATAATGTGATTTTGAAAAGTGTGAATGAAATCTGAATGTAAACTGGATAATCCTATGTGAAGGAGATTACAAAATTTCCCCAACCATGAAAAAAGTAAACATGAATAGCATCATTAAAGGTCTTTAAAAGTAATCATATTTCTATAAATTTAATATTTGTGACTAATTTGTGTGCATATAAATTCTCTGCTTCAAAGGATAAAATATTGAAGAATTAAAATGTATTGATTTGATTAATACTTAATCCGAAGAATATTTTAGATATGGGTTTACTCTAATATATAAATAATTATCAAAACTAGCTAAGATGAAATAAAAATGTACAACGACAAATGTTTTAGAGCAAGATGTTGTTTTCAAGTAAAAATCAACTTAGCATAAAAAATAAATTATATATTAAGGAATTAATTTCTACTGTAAATTTTATGAAATTTTAGACACAATTTTTGACATATTGTTGGATGAAATAAATTTCTATTTTGCCCAGTCGTATAATTATTTGGATTTTCAATAATTATAACCCTTTTCAAAAAAATTTAAATAGTAATACAAAGTTTATTTTTATATTTTGTTCACAAAGAGCTCTTAAAATAGTTTAATTTTGGAAGTTTGTAAAATATTGAATTTTTATTAATTACAATAATTTAAGTATTATATGCATATAATATAAGTAAATTATAATTCAAAAGTATATTTAACTGTCAAAAGATAGTTTTAAAATTATTTATGGTTGTAAACGGATGATTTTATTTTATTCATTTATATATCTTGTGAAGCATATGTTATCAAATATTTTAAATTATCTTGAATTTACATCGTAGTAATTACTTCAATATCAAATAGAAGGTGAATTTTTTTTGTATTAGGTTAATTGCATATATTTTTACTTTACTTAGTAAAAAATCATCAGTATAGTTTTAATTTGTTTCATGCTGTAACTTTCCAAATAACGGCCAAACGGAATAGCAAAGTTGAAATAAGTAAAGCTTCATCATTTTTAAAAATTGTGTTGAATAAATATATGTATATTAACCAAAGTTTCATATGATAAAGTATATAAACTGAAACTTAAAATAGTTAAAATTGTCAATATTAATATACTCTTTTTACCCATATTTCATCAAACTTTTTCAGTATAACAAAATATGCATTTCCTTGTAATAGTAAAACATATTTTTATAACAACCTGTGTATGAAATTATGACACTATACGATTATATGTTAATGGCATTTTTTCATTCAAAATTGAAAATTACTATGAACCAAATTGTTTGCCCTTTTTGAAATTTTGTGCATATACCAGTTTTTATTGCAAACTTGAATGTTTTTGTATAATCTCATTTTTTTTGTTCAAAAATTATGGTTTAAAAATTTATTGAAATAATTCTTGTGGATATACTTTTAGTTCACTTCCCGAGTTATATTACTGATACTATTTGGGGTTGCATTATTATATTCTTGCTAGATTTCTAACAGGAACATATAAAAATTTCACTCGTAGAAAGCGGTAGGCATTAATTTATATTTAATGTATTTTATATTTAAAGTTGACGTTTTAATTATAATCATAAACATTTTTCTTCAGTTATATGTAAAATTTCTAAGATGTAAAAATATTTAGATGAGTTATGTTCTGTATTTATTTATAATTTTTTACACACATTTTATAATGTGTAATCTTAATATGAGCATACTATATAACTTCTCAAAATTATTCTGAAATTAAAATTTTCGAAATAACATGACCCAACCACTTCCACTTCATTGACTTTGTGGTGAACTGAACGCATCGCTTATACCGCCCCCGAAGTGGAGGGGAGAATTCACGAGAGAAAAGAAGTTGCAATTTCGAACGGTAGGCGGTGAGGAGTACGAAGAATATCCGTTTTCTGTGATTTATAGCAAGGCTTGTCGCACGAGGGGATCGCATGGTATTTTTCCTCCCCGTCCTTATTAGGCACATTTAGGGGCCCTGCTGCACTAAAGCCGTTCTTTAACGCAAGAATTTATAATGCCAGTGACTGAAAAGAGCCCGGCTTACAGGAAAACGCGGGAAATTTCCTTTAAAAGGCGGGAATGTAATCGAACGTGATTACAGAAGCCTTTTGATGGATATAAGATGCAATGGCCGATGATCTCCTGGAATTGAAAATACTTCGGGAGACTATCAGGTTTTAACTTAAAACTGATAACAATAAAGCTTTTCGCTTATGGCTCACTATTATGGACATCGCTGCGTTGGGTTTCACTCTTTTAAATATTAGCGCATCAATTCATAACATGCTGGATGCAAAGTGTGCTTTCTTGAATGATAATTTATTATAATTCCTGTTTTTTTTTTTTTTAAACTTAAATCTTTAGTTTTGTCAACTGAAATTACTGTGAAACAATTTCTTTACATGTTTTTCAAAATTTAAAATAATTTAAAACGAACAAATGTGATAACAAAACATAAATATTACTATATGTTTGAAACATACGTTATTTTTAGTATATTTTTATATCAAATAATTACATTGATTTATATAACTGGCTTCTTGTTAAAAATTTTAAAAAATGTTATAATTTGACAGTTACTTTTGGTTAAAATAAAATTGTATATAGTAACTTAACATACAACCTAAGCAAAATTTTTAATTCCTTAAAATTTACAAAATTATTTAATATGTTTTTTTTTTTTAATTTTTCAGTTTAATTGCTGAATACCCCCCCCCCAAAAAAAAACAAAAAAAAAAATTGAGAAAATTTATAATAAAGATTTTGCAATATTTTTTGAAAGGATATCCATTAAATTTGATTTGCTACCAAATTCCGAGAATTTTCTTATTTTATTCATTTAACAAAATTAATTAAAAAATTTATATATGATGTGGGATTGCTGTTAAATTGTATCCTCTTATGATTTCTTTTCACCACTTTCTTCCCTATGCTAGTATTGATACGAGTATAATTTCTTTTTCCTACTTTCTTGTCAATAAATTGTAGCTGTACATAAAAATTCATCTATAGGAAAATGATTTCAATTTTGTTTCAGTTCTGCTTCATGTCATGTATTATAATCATTACCATGCATTTGAGTTTGAGATCGCAATAATTAAAATCTATCAAAATTTTTTATAATTTTATTTGCTTTACGTAAAATGTACTTGTGCATACAAAAAAGAATAACGTTAAGAAAAGCTTTTAAATTAAAATACATCATCTCATTAGTAAACATACTACTAAATTAATTAAAATGAAATAATTTTTTTAATATGTATTATACTGTTACATAAAGTAATACACTTCAAATAAATGTATTATTTATATTTTGTTAAGCAATTTTTAAATTTTAATCCTTCTAGAATTTGATTTTTAAAATATTTTTATTTGATGAAATTATTAAACTGTACTCACTACTTATAATTCATAATTCACTTATTTTATAAAAAAATGTCTTACAGTAGAGGTACTACGAGAATATGTTTGTGTTACTCTGATCTTCACTTCTTCTGAATAGGATTTGTACTAAATAGCGTAGTTGAAAGCTCGCGCAACAGCATGTTTTGTAGGGAGCTGCATTTAGTAACCAGGGATTGAAAGGAAAGGAGTCAGTTGAGCAGTACCACAGTTTTTATTGGGTTGGGAAGGTGTGCTACGAAGACTTTTGAATTGTTAAAGCATGTGTACCGAAGTGAAACCTTATCCAAAATGCTAACTTTTTGGGTGGCATCATCGTTTCAGAGAAGACCAGGAAAGTGCCGAAGATAAATAATGCTGTTGCGGTACTGTGACTTATCTCGCCCGGATGAAAACGTCAGAACGGTGCCAGCGGCGGTACGTGAGAACAGGCAGCAAGCAATTTAGCAAATAGCAGAATCAGTCGAAATATCAGAGGCCACATGCTAGCAGATATAGTCTAAGAATTTTAACTTGTTCTTAGAGTGTATCAACAACTAATCCTCCACTTGTTAAATTTTAGTTCGATAAAAAGTTAATTCGCATGGAAACGACGAAATACTTAATCTCTGCTGCTGTCAAAAATCTTTCTTTACTTGGCAAAATTGTTACTGGAGACGAGAAATGGTGTTTTTTTTTTTGGTGCGACTTGCTACTCAATGTGACAATCACCTCAATCTTGCCAAGGAAGCAGAATTTTTTCCAAGAGCGCTCTGAAAGAAATGCCATGTTAGGGATATTCTTCCGTTTCCTGAGCATTGTGCGAATGGAATTTTTCGCTGAAGATCTCACTGCGTACAAAGAACTCTACATCAAAACTTCACGTCGTTTGTATGAGTCAATCAAGAAGAAGAAATTGCACACCTTCACATCTTGTTATTTCTTCTTATTTCCTGAACTTGCAAGATGTTTGCAGGGTCGTCGATTTCAATCTTCCGCTGAAGTGGAATGTGTATCACAGTCTGAATTATATTAAATAGCTCAAAATGTTGATTCATAATAGTTTTTAAGTTATACATTCAGTCGTTAATTTTTGAAAAACACACACACACACACACACACACAAACACACACACAAACACACACACAAACACACACACAAACACACACACACAAACACACACACAAACACACACACACAAACACACACACACACACACACAAACACACACACACACACAAACACACACACACACACACACACACACACACACACACACAAACACACACACACACAAACACACACACACACAAACACACACACACACACACACACACAAACACACACACACACACACTGACATTATTCTTACATTCATTAAATCATGAAAAGTGTAATGTCTTATAACATAAACTAAAAAAAAAGTCAAAACTTCAAATGAATGAAATAATATGCTCTCTTTATACTTATAATAATCAATACAAAATAGAATGTTTTTTTAAAAATCTACAATAAAGTTCATAAGTCAATTCTTTTTAAATTTCAAAAATATAATTGAAATATTAGATATTTTGTAAGAAACACGTTAATTCTAAAATAATAAAATGTGTCTCAAAATTACAAAAATATTTTAATATCTATACTTAATGATATAAAATATTCTAATCATATTCTTAACAACATTCCTAAATTTTACGGGTATAGGCTAATTAAATGAAAATGTATTGTAGCAGTTGATTTATGTTTATTATATTTTTGAGAATTTATAAATCGAATCCGGTTACTTTTTGCCTGAACCAGTTCTAAAAAATAACGATCGAAATGTGTGAGCTAATTTTTTAAGAATGAAATGTCGTATTTATAAATTGAATTTCAATGGTTAATTATTTCAATTTATTTCTGGTAAATTTCAATCTATTTAATCAAGGCTATCTCAAGTTATGCTCTTCTAGACATTATAAATTAAAAGAAAAAACAATGTTTTAATACATTTCTTTTGTGAAATTCATTATTCTATCAACAACAAACTACGTTTGAAAAGTGTTTTCATTATTTCTATAATTATATTTATGAGTTTGAAAATATATGATTACGTCATTAAAATGTTTAATTAATCACCTTCATAATTGCTTTTGATTGTTTAATTCTTAAATCACAAAACGTTTTAAAAATTTATGGTAATTTAAATTTTCAATATTGAAAATTTAATATTTCTAATATAAATTTTTATCAAAATTGAAAAAAACTAGAATTTTATGATCCTATTAATTTTCATTGGCAAAAAAAAAATAGTTTGGCTAAATATACTTGTCTTTTTTACTGGATATAGAAAAGTCACTTTACAGATATTAATAGCAATTTTTAATTTCAGATAGTTATAGAATTTGCATACTTTAAGGTCTCTTTGTCTTTGAAAATGCACATATTTTGCAATTAAAGAGATAGTTTTATTAACATTCTTCTGTTTTATTACACTTCGGTACTAATAAACATTCTGTTTATACCTATTTGTACAGAATGCTTGAAATTCCAATATTCTGTATTTGCACCACTGTTTCTAAATTTCCCAATAAAACGATTAATTTTATAAAGATTTTCAAAATTAGTTTTCCATCATCACCGAAGAGTAAGAATTAAAAAATGTTTTGTAACAATTACTTAATTGAAAATATTTATAAAATCTATATTGCTATTGAAACTCTCTCAAATTATTTTTTATAATGGACATTATGATAAATTAGGTTTGAATGTAAGTATACATAGAAAAATTTCTCATTTTATTTAAAATTTGTTAAATTTGTCTACATATCTAGCTACATAGACAAAAATATCTCTGAATTTAAAGCTGATTTTATAAATCTATTTTTAATATCGTCATTTATTTGAGATGTAGTCTCTTTAAATATACCACTTTTAGCCTCAATTGTTATTTTTGCTTATTGCTGATTTCAACCCTTTTGTCATTTATATATTAATAAGAATTAACTTATTCTTTCATTATATAATATAATATAATATGGATATATCATAAGATATTTCCGCATTTGACTCATAGAAGAACGAAATTAAATAATTTGTTAAAATTAATCTGATTTACGCCCAAATTAAATTAAAAAAAATATAAAATATGCATCTTTGTGCAAGAAGAAAAATTAGAGTACAATACTGTTAGTGTCATTTTTATTGGTTCATAATTATTCTTTATTATTGTAAAAGACGTTACGCGATTACTTTAATGAAAAACCAAAAAAATATATGGCTATAATTAAATTATATTTTCGCTTCACTACATATTTTATCGGAAATAGGTGAATATTGAAAGCACATTTCATCATAAGTTCAGTAAAAAATAGAGAAAATACATCTTAAGTATCGTAATTTTTAAAAATTAGATCAGATGGTCCCTTTGAATCACTCAGCAGATGCTCATGATAGATAACCGAGCTCTCTGCCCCGACCAGAAATCAGCAATTACCATTTCTTTCGTGAAAATAGCGTTGAATGTAAAAATAGAGAACTAAAGCCCAGTGTGAAATCTCACGCAATCAAAAGCAGATGACATAAGCTTTGAAAAATTAAGCAATTAATTCCAATTTTTGAAGTGACGGCTGTCGCCCACAGTTGTTTCCAGTTGTTAATCTTTCTGTCGTTTGGTTATTATAGCCATCCATATCGGGGGCGTTTCCTCCAACATCGCTAAGTACGAAAAGAAAGATGAGGGAAGGAATGTTTTTATTTCAAAGTTATTGGGGAAGGAAATTCCCCTTCCGGTGTTGCAACTAATATCTTTAACCATTTATCTCTTTTTTCGAATTCCCCAGTTTAGCGGATTGGGGAGATTTTTGGTTCGATTTTCAACTAATCTTCCAAATAAAGACATGGTGTAAGGCTCGTGTTGCTAAGATTAAATACTGTGTAAGGAGCTTAGAATAGTTTTTCTTTCTAAAGTAAATTCGGACCCATTTTGTATAATTCTTATTTTTACTGCAAATGGTTATTTGGCTGTGAAATATATCCTGCTTATTTACATAGGAGATATTCCGTATGGATATTTCTTTCTTCTTTTTATCAAAATATATGATTATGCTTTCCAATAAATGTAAAGTAAAAAAAAGGATATACATATATATATATATATATATATATATATATTGATGATTTTATTTAGTTTTGAAAACTGCTTATACTGCTTATATCAAGATATTTTGGGGAATTCATATTTCAAGGTATGTATTATAATATTGAAAAATTGACTACTATAACTTTTAATTCCGGAACAAAAATTATAATCTAAGCTTTGGCGATAGTTTGTGCTAATATATTGAGTTCAAATCTGTAATTCTTCAAATATCGTCTTCATTATACTCAAATTATGCATTTATATAACTTTACCTAGTATAATTTAAATTTTATTAACTGTTAGTGCAGTAATGATAAGTAATTGTAAGATTAGTAGTTGTAACAGCCATTGATGCAAGAACGTGCGTTCTCTTTATCAGAAAGTAATATGTTCATTGAATAATAGTAATGTGTTCTATTGATGACTGGGATGCGTTAAATATGCAAGTCACCCATATGGATGAAATGCTTAAATGTGTTGTAGGCCAAGTCTGGGGGCTTGGCCTTTGCTTCTGAATTACGAGGACCTAACCAGTTGTTTGTGTCAGGATGGCACACCCTCAGTGCCCCACTATAGAAGGTGCTATCATTTCTATCTCTTTATAGTGTTGATAAAGGATAAAATCTGGTAGTGGGGAGTTATAAAAACTTAAAAAAATTAGAAATCATCACATCATACTCTAATATTTGTAAGCAACTATATAAATTGAGAAAAGGAGTTTTAAACCTCCTCCTCTTGTATTATGTTAGGTTAAAATAATTTCAAATAATTTGATCAAATAAAAGTTGTTATGATTATTTTTCACTTATTTGAACAACAAATGCCTATTATTCATCCAGAAATACTTTTATAAAGTTATATTAGAAGTAATTGTGCATGTAAAAAATTAAATTACCTCAGAAATATTGTATTATACGTATAATATTGTATTTTATTATACGGTACATATTTTGCCTTAATTGTACAAAAACAATAAGTACTTAATTGATAAAAAACAAACAACAGAATGGATGACCGAAATACAAACTAAATATGGACACAGATGGTATTGTTCCCCGTCAAATGCAATTCCTAAGCAAATTCAAAGATTTGTAAGATATAGATAAGTTTTCAATACAATATGCGTGTATTTAAAAATATGTAAATAAAAATTTAATTGTCATGTTAAAGAATAATATGTTTCTGGTATATTTTGTACAAAATTATATATTGGGAAAATTCTACACTATACAATATGCTAAACTCATAATACTTTTAAATACTGAGTATATAAAAATGAAAGGAATGTCTTTTTTATGAAAAAAAAATATTTGCTATGGAAAATATAATAAGATTCACAAAAGGTAAAATAACTTATTTATAATTATATCCAATGCTGATTAAAGGACCTGTGAAAAAATTGCTTCCACATTATAAGTCACTTTATATAATTACAAATGTAAAAATCTTACATATTTATAATTTAAATTTTATGTGATTATATAAAATAACATTTAACAAATATTTTGTATTCCTATGCTTTATTAATTTATGAATCTTAAATTTATTTAAGTTATAACATCATTACAAAATATGCTGCAATAACTACATTTAATTAAGCAACTGTTCATTATGATTTCGTTTAAATTTTATTGGTTATACATTAATTTTAAGATTAGTTTATTTAACTCTAATACGTTTTACCTTTATAATCTTTTTAATTTGATTTATTCTTGAGCAAAATGATATATTAATGGAAAATTTCAGCATTATATTAAAGGTTCAATTTAAGAACAAAGAGATTTAGAAATCAAGACTAGGAATTCTGTCTTAATATGGTGAACAAATTGCTTTAAGTTACATCAGACACACACACTATCAACACTAAACATGATCGGAGGAGCCGTCTCACGAAATTAGTTCTCGCGAAAAGAAAAGCAAAATAAAAAAAAATGGTGAAAAAGAACATTTCTTTTCATTCCAAACTTTCGCTTTGCTTGACACTTCAACAAGGATTTTGTGTCGCTCTTGTTGTCTCTATCTTTCTTTTTGTACACTGGCAACAAAAACTTTATCATAGCTAAACTGGCAGTAACATTCATTGGATTCTTTCAGGTCTTACGATCCGTTCCTAAAAAATTCCAATCTAACTTTAATTTTCTTTCATTTGAAGCAATCCTACCTTATTGCTCTTATTGCTATGTCAGTTGAAAGATTACCTACAGTATTATACTTTCCTTTCAGCTTTTATTATTACTTGAGTGTCATTAACTTTTACTATTTCCGAAAAGCGCTAAATGAATCTAAATTCTTTTAAATGTTTCACAACAGAAGAGAAATCAGTATATCACTGCATTGCTTAAAATTGAAAATAATCACAGTATTTGATACATTATACAAATTATGACTTTATATATGTATATATATAGTTATAAATTTATTATGTTATAATATTATATATGTATATATATAGTTATAAATTTCGTTGATTATTATAAGTATGCATAAGATTCATCAAGTTTAATTATAATAAGTAAATCAAATGTATTTTCAATCAGTAAAATTTTAATAATTCTTTAAAACTTTAAAACTTTATTCAATAAATAATCTCATTTAGATAAAATTTGTTATCATGACAGTGAAAACAACTTGGATTGATTATACCTTGAAAGTCACACTTTTATAAATATTATAATTTGTTTGTTAAAAATAAAAATACGAGATTTTTGCTTAGATTCCTTAACTGCATATTATTTCTGTAGCATCAGGGAAAAGTTTCGTCATTTCTTAAACGCCATTAGCATGTATTCAAGTTTTATTATAATTTTGAACTAAGTAATAGTTTATATATATTTCCTTTTTGTGCTTTCTATTTTATACTACCTTGAGAATGATTCGAGAAAGTAATTATTTCTCAACTTGATGAGTGTTTCTTTTGCTAAAAATAATTATCACGAGAAATTTGCAAAATTAATCATCAAAATAATTTATGATTCCTTAGGGAAGTGAATTGAAATTATTCATGGCAAAGATGCCATATAATCCAAGATACCAAATTCTCAGTTGTTAATTTTTTGGTTGCTTTTCTTATGTGTCTGGCAACTTGGTTTTTATTACGTCATAGATATGGAGGCCTATAAAAATTGCGCACAAAAATTTATTTTGGCATTCCTATTATTTACGGCATTGCATTTGTCTTGGCAATATTTCTACATTGTTAAAAAAATTCAGAATTTGGAATCCTGGATAATACATTATCTGTGCCGTATTCAAATTTAAATATCCAATTTCTATGAATAAATCATTCTTATGCAGCATATATTATTAGAAGAGTTTTAAAGAGGCATAGGAAGAATTAATTCTGTAGTTATACTTACTCAAAAATTCTTTATTTTCGAGTAATTGAACTATTTATAATAGAAAAACTGTATATATTGAAAGAAACACCTTTACAAAACAAAACTTCTGAGATACATTATTTTTGCTCAGGTGCCTTAATTGTTATTTTGTTTAGTTAACAGTATCGTACATGATTATTTTGCTAAAAATGTATATAAAACTCTAAATTTAGTAATCTTAGTTTCAATATAAATTAATTATTAAATAAATACCTGTGGATTTTATTTTTATTAATTTTTGTTTTTATTTACAGACTTTTTAATAATTACTATTAGTTTCATTTCCATAAAGACAAAACTTTATGTAACATAATGGCTTATGTTCAAAGTTTAATCTGTTAAATTACCGGTATCATGGTAATATATATATATATATATATATATTCTAAAAATTGTTAATGTTTATTGTTAGACAAACATATTTTGAAATATGTTCTTTCAATTGTTCTTCTTGTTATTTATTTATTCTCGAAAAAATAACTCCTATTTTATAATCGATTGACATCATATAATCAGTAGCATTTTAGCTAGTATTCAAAAATGGTTTCATTTACATGAGACTGTGCACAAAAAGTATATATATATATATATATATATATATATATATATATATATATATATTACCATCATAATGGAATATAAATAATACATTATACATAGTATATCTTCAACATTAAACATTGTATTTTCGAATGAAAGAAAAAAAAAGGAATTGTTCTCCTGTAATCAAAACAAAATGCACTGAATAGTTTAATCAACCTTGAAAAATATATATTTACTGATCTGAATTACCGACAGCTCTTTCACACTCCTGTATCAAAAAGAAATTATGTACGCTCCAACTCGGTTAGAAGGTAGATTTATTTTACTATTTTGAAATAAATGATTCTGGTAGTGTTTTCTGGGGGTTAAACTTTTCTCTTCAGAGTTCTTTCTTCCGATAGTTCAGCTATTAGGAGTTTGCTTTGTGCTCAACCGAGCACTTTACCCCGAATTGACGGAGTCTCATTAAGGCGGGTAATGAAGCGCGTCTAAACGCGTTGTGACGAAGTCGAGCTTGAAACAGCTGCCTTCAAAAAGTGGAGGCAGGTTTATCAAAGTAAGTAACCATTGATTAGATTCTATTGAGTGCTTGCCACGAAAATTAATAATACGTTTCTATTAATTGATTTGCGGTTGCTGCGAGGAAAAAAACGTCGGTTAATAGGTAGGATACCAATCGGGATGGCGTTATTAATAATTGGATATTGACAAGAGGGTAAAAATTTTAATCTGGTGAGTTATGACTCTCCATTAATGAGTCCAGTTGTTGATATATGTTAATTAATTGGAATTTTCTGTTATGGGGTGCTTGGGGGAATTAATTACCGCAACTATTTTGAGAAAATTTATTCAATTTAAAACATAATGTAGTGAAAATATCTAAAAAAAATTGCATGTATGCAGTATTTATCCATAAAATATTCAATTCTAAACATAAAAAGTATATGTATGAATATAAAAAATAATATATGTCATCACTTTAAGGAAATATAAAATGATAATTCTTCAGAGAAATTAATATGAATAATAATATTTAAAAATTTTTCTCGTGATTTTTAGAATTTTAATGAAGGGATTAAAATTTAACTTACATTGAAAAATTTTTAAGAAAATCTTTATGACTTGTTAGATAAGATTTAAATGAACTTTTAATCAATAGATAAGATTTATATGAAATTAAAAATTTTTTGTGGATATTAAAACAGAGTAGTTGTACATATGTCCTATTCAGATATACATAAGTTAATATTAATTTAAGATTTTGGAGAACTTTAGAATATGCTGCGTCACTCGGAAGCTTTAGATATTTTAAAATTATGTTTATAAAATTATTGAAATTTACGAAATCACATACTTATTAAAATAATATGAGTTATTATAAAAATTGTTAAAATTGTATCATGGAAGTTTTGGTGCGTTTAAAATAGTTTATTCCTGTATCAGTGTTTACTCGTAGGAAAAATTTTTAATGGACTGAATACCCCACAAAAATATACATATATCACCCCCCCGAACCGATAGGACAAATGGATACTTAGCTTCATTATTCTCATTTTCAGAATTCCCGTAAGATGATTTTATATGAAACATTTACAAAATATTGTCGAAAGTTAGATTAGGTAAATAAGGTCGATGTTCTATTAGATTTATAAGTCTGATTTATTCTTTTTTTGATGTTCACTTAGACTGAGAAGAAATCAATAAATGTTTTCATAATTCCTTATGGATAAGTTTAAGTATGAGCCAATGCATGGTTAACTTCTTTCTGTGTCTTTTAGTTGATACAAAGATTATCACTAGCAGGCACATTATCCAGGATTACATGTCAAGGCACATTATCTCGGATTAGCTCCCAACGCATTCATCATCAAGAAAGGAAATATCACCTGTGTGAAATTCTATATGTCATCTAAATTTGGGATCAAGGCAAGGATATTCATTTCCAAATATTAATAGAAGTAGTTGAACACTTCTGTTTGATTTAGCTTTATTTTAAAATTTAAGATTAATCCTAGGTTAAATTCTTGCATTTTACCAATAATGATGTGTCTCTTAAATTAAAATATTTCACGCTTGCAAACTTAATTATTAAAATTTTTATCCCTCATATATCTAAAAGTTTCAGACTGCCTTTCAGTTGAAATATATTTAAACTTGAAATTCAATAGTTTTTTTTTATGTTAACTTTAAATACTTTTGAAGATTGGATACTATATATCCACAAATTTTTTATCTTTATTATAGTGTTTCAGAATCTAATTAAACTTTTTAAATATACGATGAATATGTAAATGATAAGAAGTTATCATTTTAAAATCATTTGGTTTTTGCCTTGATATAATTTATTACCTATATTTACCTATTATAATATAAGCAACTTATCCTTGAAATATAATTGAATATTACTTAATATTACTTATTTTCCTATTTTTAATATGAATTTGAAGTCCATTAAGAAACGCATTACACAAATTTTGCTAATAGTATTTAAAATTATATTAATGGATATAAATTACTTACATGCAAACTGATTAAAAGAATACCTTCAAACTTCATTTAAAAAAATAATAACTTGTAAACATATGATAAATTAGTATTGATTTCATTTAAAATTTTTGATTTATTTTAATATTTATTCTATAAATATAAAATGCAAGAATGATCTTTAATGCTTTTTGAAAATAAACTCATGTTTCTTAATACTATGAAACTGAATCATAGAATCATTCACTTAACTTGAAGCCGTGTATTTTACAACAGAAAATTTAATACAAAATTCTAGAACATTATTTTTATTTCTGTGTTCCGGTTTATTTGTTTCCTCTAGTTCTTTCTTACAGCAAGGAGAGCGAGGTTAAAGGAATGTTGAGGGAGTTTGATCCATTCTTAACTTGAAGGGAAGAAAACGAAGAAATGTCTTCCAAATAAAAGAAATCTCAAAGTAGATGGTTTAGAAATACCAATATTTTTAAAGTACTATAAGACAAAAAGAGCATCGATTTACTTGACTTCATGAAAGAAAGGCTGTTCCTATCTCATATATTAAGATTCTATTTTCATGATACACATTATAATTTGGCAGTTATTTCTGAGTAATTGTATCGAAGATTTTCTCAATATTTCTAACTCATCATTTGTTAAAATGAAAAATGATGTCCATTATTTCCGAAACAGTTTATTTGAAATTTTGACATAATTGTTAAAAGGAAAATCTGGTGAAAGAACATGCTTTTATTGACAGTATTAGAAAAATAGTAAATCAAGCATTTGAACTGTATCATATTATTGAGTTTTCCTACCAACTATTTATTAATTATTTTAAAGTTAAAGTATTTTTCTCGGATTTTATAAAAGGCATCAAAATATTAACCTACAGCAACTCTTACGAATTTAAATGTGTATATATAAATATAAGTTATATAAAACCACAGAAATACATAAAATGTATGTTTGGAGATATTTATTAAATTTTTATATTCTGATTTATATAGTAATATGCTAGGAAACAACTTCAATTTATTTTGTTATTAAAGATGCCATATGTTGTTCATTAAACTGTCATCAATAAAGTTTTATTTAAGTAAGAAAATTGCTACAATGTAGTAATATCAGTTCTCTTTAAGTTGCCTTCAGTCTCAATTATTCTGAAAATGCTGTAAATAATGTTTAGCATTTGTGATGTAACCACTATGTATATTAATTCCAGATTATTTAATAACGCTTAGCATTGCCACAAAATTTGACAACTATGGATTCAACCATATATATATATATATATATATATATATATATATATATATATATATATATATATATATATATATATATATATATAAAAGTAAGCATCGTTTCAAATAATACAAGAAGATAATTCATAAGATTCTGCAACTATCAAACTACTTCAAAATTTGATGGTTAGATTCTTAAATGAAACGAAAATAGTGATTCATAAAAATAAGGAATACTACAATGTTTGGTTAGTAAACCCAGAATATTTGCTTTTATTTGAGTCATTTAAGATCATTCGGAAATAATTACGTTTATAAATATAATAATCTTGAAATAAATACATTTCAGATAGAAATATTGCACTGCGAATATGTTTTTCTCTTTGTTTTTTAATATTTCTGAATAATAAATATTTGAAAGATGTAGCTAAATAGCCAAAATAAAAGTTAACTTATTAAGTTTTTTTCATGCAACATTTGATCTCCAAATTTTAACAAAAAATCATTTCTTACGTACAAATACATTAGAAAAGTAAATTTTCGATTAAATTTTAACTAGTTTTTATGCTTGAATGTCTCAATTACGCTTAATAATCCTTCATATTTAGTTTCAATATGCGGATAAATATATATTTTTCAGTTAATTTTTAGTATTTTTAAATTCGTTTTAGTTTTTCTGCCATTAGAAAACCTTTACATTAAGCAAACTACCAAATCAGTATTTTGTGATATAAGATATAGGAAAATTATTTTAAGGAAAGTAAATTCCTTACTCATTCACAATTTCATTACACATTTAAAACTTGTGAAGTATATTTTCACGAAAAATAATTTATTCTATGACTCTTTTTTCGGATTTACGTTTTTTAACTGAAATTTCCTACACATTGCAGCTGGTATAGGACAGGAAAATAGTATACTATACACTTAAAAAAATTGCCCTCTTTGTTTCTGATTGCATTTTGTCATCAGGAAGTATCGAATTTTTCTGAATTAAATTCAAGATGTACAAAAACTAAGACTTCATAAATTCAAAATTCCAAACTTTTTGTGATTTAAAATGACTTATTTAAATCTTAATACAGCACAAAAATAATTTTTAATTTATTTATTTCAAGATGATAATTATTTAAATCATGCATTTTTCTCTAGATTATTTAGTATGATTCTAATTGCGTAATACTAATTTTAAAGTTATACTAATAATTTTCAGACATCACATACAGATCAATCGTTTAAATAAAGTAAGATTTTTAAAAAATCTATCAGCTTTATTACATTTAGTTAGCTACAAATATGGGTATTAAGATTTTGAGAAATTTTGGATAGAAATCAGGAACTTCATAATTAAGATATAATATTTTAGTAAATTATTAAACATTTTTGAATATGCAAATTTAAAAAAATAAAATTTTTGTTCTATTATATTATTACATTTATATAAGAAAAAATATATTAAAATTTTACTTTAATAAAAAAATTCTCATGTTTCATTTTTATGTTAAATACACACACACACACGCACGCACGCACGCACGCATGACAGACACACATCGCATCGCACGCATGCAGATCACACATCGCATGACCACACACACGCATCGCATTGATCAGACACGCACGCACGTGATCAGACAGACAGACACAGATCGCACGCACGCATCGTGATCAGACAGACACACGCACGCATCGCATGACACACATCGCACGCAGACGCATGCACATCACATCGCATCAGATCGCATCAGACACAGATCACATCGCGACGCATCGCGACGCATGCATCGCGACATCGCACGCATCGCATCGTGCACACACGCATCGCACGCATCGCATGCACGCATCGCGACGCATGCATCGACACGCACGCATGCACGCACGCGCATCGCGATCGTGATCAGATTGGATAGATCGCGTGACGCATCGTGACGCACGCATCGTGATCAGATGCATCGCATCGTGATCAGATCGCATCGCACGCATGCATCGCACACACGCACGCACGCGACATGCGACACATCGTGACATCAGATCAGACATCGCGATCAGATCAGCACAGATCGCACGCATCAAAGCATCGCATCGCACACGCACGCATCAGATCATCGCACGCACATCGCACGCATCGCAGATGATCACATCGCACGTGACCGCATCAGACATCGCACATCGCATCGCACGTGACGCATCGCATCGCACATCACACATCAGCACATCGACGCATCGCATCGTGACCGCACAGACAGATCGCAGCATCGCATCGCAGATCGCACACATCGCGACTGCGCATCGCGACCGCACACACGCATCGCACGCACACGCACGCATCGCACGCACACATCGCACACTGCGACGCACATCGCACCGTGACCCGTGACGCACACACGCACGCATCAGATCGTGCACACACGCACGGACAGATCAGACCGCATCGCACATCGCACATTACATCGCACATCGCACACGCACGCACGCACACACGCACGCACACACATCGCATCAGCGATCGCGACATTCAGATCATACGTGACGCATCGTGATCGCACATGACCGCATCGCATCGCATCGCATCGACACGATCAGATCGCATCGCATCGCATCGTATCAGACACATCAGCACATCGCATCGTGACAGACGTGATCGCGATCGCATCGACGTGATCGCGACATCGCATCAGATCAGACATCGTGATCAGACATCGCACATCGCATTGATCGCATCAGACATTGCAGAGTGACAGACATCAGACGCATCAGATCATCGATCAGACATCGCACCACAGCATCAGTGACAGATCGGACATCAGATCGATCGCACGTGACATCGCACCACGCATCAGACAGATCGCACATCGCATCGCAGACAGACATCGATCGTATCGCACGTGATCACGCATCGCACGCACACGCGATCGCATCGCACACGCGACGTGACGTGATCAGTACGCGGATCGCATCGCAAGCACGCATCGACATCGCAAGCATCACCGCGACGCACATCGCAAGATCGCACGCATCGCACACGCAGCATCGCATCGCACACGCATCAGCATCGCACGCACACACGCATCGCACGCGACACGACGCACGCACGCACGCACGCACGCATCGCATCGCACACGCATCGCGACGCACATCGCAATCACAGACACGCACGCATCGGACATCGCACGATCGCACACGACGACGTGATCACGATCCGCATCGCATCAGATCGATCACGCATCGCATCAGACGATCGCACATCGCAGATCAGATCAGATCATCAGATCAGATGATCGTGATCAGATCACATCGCAGATCGTGATCGCACATCAGCAAGCATCAGCATCGCACACGATCAAGCATCAGCATCGCACATCGCATCAGATCGCACGCAAGACAGACATCGCACATCGCAAGCATCGCGACGTGACATCATCGCAAGCATCGCACGTGCACATCGATCGCACGTGACATCGATCGCGACATCGCAAAGACAGACGCATCGCACATCGCAAGCATCAGACATCGCAGCATCGCACGCACAGACACGCAAGGGCACGCACGACAGACAGACATCAGATCATCGCGACGCATCAGCATCAGACGCGATGCATCGCAGACATCAGATCAGACAGACGCATCGCGACAGACAGACGTGACGCATCGCAGATCGCATCGCACAGATCATCGTGACGATCAGACGCACGACACGCATCGCACGCATTCGCATCGCATCGCATCGTGACGCGAGATCAGACGCGCATCGCATCGCGACGCATCGCAGCGACCGCGATCGCACGCATCAGCACGACACGCATCGCAGGCATCGCACGCATCGCATCGCACGCACGCGATCGCATCGCGCATCGCATCGCACGCACGCATCGCACGCGATGATCGCACGCACGCGCATCGCGACGACCTGACAGCACACGCACGCACGCACGCACGCACGCACACATCGCACGCACGCACGACGCGCACGCACACACGCACGCACACATCGCACGCACGCACGCACGCACACACGCACGCACGCACACACGCATCGCACGCACGACACGCACGCACGCGCACGCACACACGCGCACACACGCACCGCACACGCACCGTGACACGCGCACGCACGCGCACACGCATCGCGCACACACGCACGCGACGCGTCGACCATCGCACGGCGCGCACGCATCACGCACACGCACACGCACGCACGCGCACACGCACGCGCACACGCACGCGCACGCACGCGCACACGCACGCGCACGCACGCGCACACGCACGCGCACGCACGCGCACACGCACGCGCACGCACGCATCGCGCACACATCACGCATCGCGCACACACACGCGCGCATCGCACACACGCACACGCACGCGCACGCACGCGCACACGCACGCACGCGCACACGCACGCATGCACGCACACACACACACACATCGTATTTTTATGCCAAGCTATGTAGGAAGAATATAACGCAGAATTTTGGCCCGCTTTTATAATAGGAATTAAAATATAATAAATAAAATTATCATTACTTTTTAAACAGAATGTTTCGTATGATGTTTTTAAACAGAATGTTTCCTATATATGGACTTTACAAAAAATTCTTTTCGCATTTTGATGTTTTCTTCACAGTATAGTAGTATATTTTCAAACGTATTAAAGGAAAAACGAGTAAAAAATATTTTATTTTATAAGCTCTTTTGTGATATTCTAATCTTCTTGCTGATAAAGGCTGTGCAAAAAGTAAAATTTAAATAACTTCGTGATGTACATAAAAAATGCGGACTTTTCATTTTTAAATTTTTTTTTTATTACTAGAAACTCCTTTGAACTTAAAAGAACAACGTCGTAAGCTTTCATTTTAACTTTGAACTCGTGAGGTCTTTTGAGCTTAAATATTTATTCTAAGATAAATTTGTCCTGAATTTTTTACAATCACGTTGTTTTTATCGCATTATAAAAGATAAAGTTTTCTTAAAAAAAAAAAAAAAAAAAAAAAAAAAAAAAAATATTTTTAAAGATAATAAAATCAACAATATTATTCGTCAAGACTTTAAGACTTCATGTGGATATTCTTCCCTAGAGTAAAATTATATGTAAACATTTTTATCTGGACTTAAATGATAAATTAATGTTAGATTTACTGAATTTTAAATTTAAGCATAATTTATTTCATGAATATTGTTAAGAAAATAAAATATTCTGAGACAAAATTTGCAGCATTAAATGAAGCATTAAGATTTTTGACAGTAAAATGTTAAATGCTTTTCAAAGTATTTCCTATTATCTGATACAAAATACATTCGATATGGGCATAGCCCTATCAGCTATTTGTTTCATAAGTAATAAATTATGTGGTTATACTATTTATGCTAAAAAATTATCATTTTGCACATGGTTTGTTAAATTAATGCTCCTTTATTTAACAAACTTGAATGTATAGAAAGAATTCATATGTGCACGTATTAGGTATTTATTTATTAATCACTATGAAATAAAATAGTATTTGATGAAAAATATAAACATCATATTTAATTAAATAACATTATAATTGTTATCATGTTTCTAAATCAATGAGAGAGAGAGAGAGAGAGAAATGTAAGTAATAAATACTTTTATCTCACACTTTTAAATTGAAAAACTAAGTGTGAGTTATTGAAAATTTCTCCTGATTAAGATGATGGTTGGATGATATTCGATCACATGATATATTATTTAAAATAATAACAATTAAAAAGTGATTGCCCCTACCAACAACGTAAACTCAATATCTCGTCTAATTTCTGCATAAGCAAATTTAAATTTAACTTCGGTAATAATACAGAGTTTTTTTACAGAATTTTATAATGACAGAATTACAGAATTTATTTACATTTGTAAACATTGGCCATGGTTGCCCAATTGGTTATGGCATTCGTTCTCATTATCGAAAATCAGTGAGTTCGAATCCCGTCGAACGAAGTTCTTTCACGTTTACTAATGGCATAAGGAGTTTATAAAATATGTGGTGGTCACAATAGGCACCTTGTAAAACGATATATCTGTGAGTGGCAAGTCACGGCTTTGGGTCTTCTGCTTGGTTCCTGCTTCTAAATTATGAAGATTTTGGGATCCAAAATGACATAACCACTGGGTACTCCAATGAATTAAGTATCATCACTTCCGTTTCCTTATGTCGATCGATGGTTAAATGATTAGATAGCCTAACTTTTAAGCAGTAAAACCCGTGTTCGAATCCTGGTTCAGGCACAGATATTTCTTTAACTCTGTGTGTGTGTTTCTCTATCCTTCTATTTTTGGGGCAAAGATGGCACAACCACTGGGTGGCCCATATTATAAGGTGCCATCAAATTAACCTCTTATAGAGCTAAACGGATTAATATTGAGATCAGTCGGGCGTTGGAAAAAAGTCTAACTTTTTATATTGTTGAAAATGATTTCAGCAGCTGGGCATTTTAATAAAAATAGTATTTATTAACATTTAACTTATTCATCTTTATCCAATAATTCGCTGTTTCAGTTATTTTTCATTATTTGAAAACTCTCCACAAAAACAAGAAGAAGTTGTTTAAGATTTAGTATTTTCTTTTGTAAGACAAAATAAAACAATCGAATTTATTTAGCGAAATGATTACCAAATAAAGACTATATTTGTTTCAAGTGTTTCAGAAGGATTCATAAAGGAAAAGAAAAGCGACATTCGAAAATATAAGTGAAAATATATACATTTGTAAATTACTCTCATCAAAGACAACTTTATACTAATTTCAGTTGAAAATTATGGGAAAGAATCGGTATTCCAAAAAATAAATTATTTAATAATTATCTTTCTAAAAACTACACGTTTGTCTTTGTTGTTAAAGCGTTTTATTTCGAAATGTCTAACTTTTATTTCCTTCTTCTTTGGACAAGAATTACATTACTGATTACACAAACATGTTTTTTTTTTCTAATATTTTTATAAAATAAAATTCTGCTTGTAAATAGACAAATGTGCCTTTTCCATTTTTCTAATATTTTTTTCTCTTTTTCTTTGTTTTAGATAGTCAAGATTACTACTCTCTATATATTATAGTATCACCACTTGGAGATGTTTAAAAATCAGATGCTAAAACTAAATAATGAATATATCATTTCTCTGCCCGATTTTTTAAATTTATAGATTTATATTGATAAAAGTGTGATATTTTTAAAAAGTTACATATATATAGAAAACCTTCGATAAAAATAGTATATATAGAAAATTCTGGATAAAAACAGGTTACGACAGTGATGCTCAACCTGTAGGACGCGACACCCTAGGGGGCGTGAACACACTAATGGGGGTGAGTGCGAGCATACCCAAGAGCAAATGTTATTTAAAAAAATTAATTAAGTGACTGAAAGAAAAGAACACACACATATAAAACAAAATACATTTCGACATATTTAATAATTAACTTATTAAGTTAAAATAACTTACTAAATTAAAAATAAATTTAATAATTATTAGTGACTTCCCTGGGCCCGTCTTTCAGAACAAAGTTTTTCAAGAAGGATTAAATATTAGAAAGGGACTCTTTCTCTTCTTTTTCTATATTTAGCTGAGATCTCTATTTTGTCTTCAAAGAAGCCACCACAGGAAATCCAGTTTCACAAAGGCAAGATGTTGAAAATGGTAGTAGAATGCGAAATGCCCTTGTTTTTAGTGCAGAAAACTCATCATCCACTCCTGCCCAAAATTCAAAGAGTGATTCTCAATTGTTTTTAAGTTTCGCCGTTTGCAGTGAAGTCTACGAAGATTTTATCCTCTTCAATTGAGAGTCCTTCGGGAGTAGTTTGAAATCGATCACTCACCCACTTGTAAATTGATATCAGTTTGTCGTCACAAGAAAGTACTTTTTAAAATTCTTTGCTAGCATTGATAAATAGTATTCAATGGTTACAAAAACAACTTTTACATGTTGTTCTTCAGCCTTGTAAGTTTTAATACAATCATTCAAATTTGCAAACATTGTTAAGTTGTTTACTACGGTTATAACCGTAGTTAACACAATATTCAAACCAAGACTCACTTCTTTGGAAACCAAAGCTTTTCTGTTGATCATGCAATGTGTCCAGACGCACCCTGGCGACTTTTATTTCACTAGTGATTAAATACTTTCAAATCTTCCGGACATAGAACGAGCATCATTGGTGAATATTCCGACGCAGTTTTTTCCATTCTATGTTTGTCTCGTTCATAAAATCATTTAAGATAGCAAATAATACGAGTGCTGTTACTTTGAGTTCTATTGGTTTTCAGAAAAATAATTCTTTTACTACTGACAAATCATCACAAAATTTAACATAGGGAATGAAATGAGCATCTTTATTACTATCTGTTGCCTCATCGAGTTGTATTGAAAACAATTTGTCACGCAACTTCGAAAAAAGCTGACACTCTACATCTTCAGCTATATCAGCAATTCGACGGGCAACAGTATCATTTGAAAGAGGTATAAACTGCAATTGTTTTGAAAAATTATCTCCAAACGTAATTTCTACAATCTCAATTGCGGCTGGCAAAATAAGCTCTTCACAAACGGTGTAAGACTTTTTACATCTGGCTATTATATATGACACTCTGTAAGATGCAATTAACTCTTTTTCAGTCACAGTCAAAGTTTTTTTTAAGCAATGACTTTTACTTTTCATATGATTTTAATTTTAATTCGAAGAATTCTCTGGGTTTATTTACGTACTTACTATGAAGCGTTTCCAAATGTCGTTTAAGTTTATTAGGTTTCATGGCGTCTGCTGCCAACATTTTTGAGCAAATGATACACAGGGGCTTTACTTCTTCATGTTCTTCAGTACTAGTGAAACTAGTTAGTCCCGAATACCTACTGAACTGCATGGGATTTTCAAAACGTTAACTTTTATACAGCCCTGGAGCTGTCCTTAATTATTTTAAAGCGAAGAATGTCTTAGACCTGGTCTCATTCAGATCAGAGGATAAGAAAGAAGAAGACTAGTGAACCCAAAATTTAAGTATTCTTGATTTTATTTTCGGAACCAAGCTTGTCTGTGCACTTGTTGATGCTTATCTATCGTCTAATGCTCGCTTACGCCCGCTAAAAAAATAATCCATGATTCTGCATAAGTCTGCTGCCGTGAATATTTTATACGGTGAATTACAATTACACGAAAATATATATAACATACACATTGAGAAAAGATTCAATAGAGATAGAAAGATAGATTCGAATGAGATTGTCTGGAATTGAAATTGGCGTCATAAAACTCTTTCATTCGCCCTATGAGAAATCATTTGTTCATATCTGCCCACGTTCCTAACTTAACTTTTAAGCTAAGAGCGTGGGAAATCGAAACTTCTCGCGAAATCGTGAGAATGCCTGACATGGCTAGACGCAAGAGCCATAGAAATGCATAGGATTTTTTTTCAATGCTAAGTATCGGTGTTGCAAAATGTCAATAAATTTCCGTATTCTTGGTAATTTGTAAAGTTTAAAATTAAGGCTGAAATGTAGGTTTAGCGCTAAAATACTCAAAATACATTATTATTGTATACATTTTATCGTATGCGATGTGGAGGGAGGGGGGGGGGCTGACGAGATGGAAATTATGATTGAAAATTGAGCCGTGAATACTAAAAGGTTGAGAAATACTGGGTTACGATAAACAGCTAATTGTGAAAAATTAACTTTACAAAATTTACAGATATTAATATGAGCAATTTTACTGTTAACGTGCAGATCCACCCAAGAAGTATATCTGTTTCACTTGCTTTTTCTATTTTGATACCCATTCGGGAATCAATTCTTCGAGATAAGCAATGCAGTTTAAGGGAATTAACCGTTAAAAAATATTTTACTTAAAGCCTTGATCCAACTCGTTGCTATAGCTAATAATATGTTCTTCCTCAATTTTTTTTCATTAAAAAAATTGCTTTTTTAATATTTTACTTGATATTTTTCCTTTTTGAATTATTGATAATGGAGTGTGTGTGTATATATATATATATAATGGAGTGTGATGTATGGAGTGTATATATATATATATATATATATATATATATATATATATATATATATATATATATATATATATATATATATATATATATATATATATATATATATTTGTGTAAGTTGAATATTTATTTATGTTTTACTGACTTAAAGGCTTAAAAATATGTCATTACAAGATTATTTTACTAATTTTCTTTATACATTTTCTAAACAAGTTAAGATTTCGAAATATCCTGATTGTAATGAAGGCAGCAGAGGACGTTGTGCTATTCAAATAGTTATAAATATATTCAATGTCCCTAAAAATAGGCAATGATTTATTAAAGCTGTATAGTATTGTTAAATATAAGATTTTTTCTTAATAAAATTTGGTTAGTAATTGTGTTGACTATATATCTTAAATTTAATTTTGATGTTAAATAATATATCAGTATGAAATAGTACATTTTATATCATATATAATAGTACATATATGAAATAGTACATTTTATATATTTGTTTATTGGAAAAATTTCTCTATTCAAGTATTATTTATATCATAAGTAAACCATATATTTAATCAGTTTTAAATGATATTCAAATTAATGTAAAAGTTTAGGGAATAATCTCTTGCTTTCAATATCGACTAATAATAATTGAATTCGCATTTTATGCTTTAAATTTTTATACTCTTTTGTAAAAATGAAAGAAGTATACGTATTTAAATCGATTCTCTTGAAAGAGGCAATACTTCCAGAAACATTATTAAATGAAATAGGAACATAAAGCGTGCTACTTTTTAAAAAAATGAAAAAAAAGAAAACATATATTTTGAAATTTACTTAAGTTATAAACCTACTTTAAAACTCAGTATTTCCAATAAATATAAAACGTCTTAACATTTTCATAATATTAATAAGCTTAGAAAAGCATGGAATCTTGTCCAAGCTGAAAATAATGAAGTTACTTTATTTTTCTCCGTCTTCATAGTTACAAATTGGGGAAAACACTTAAATCTTCTTTCACGCTTGCAAAATGTTCTATTTCAGCGAATCTTTCATGAAAATACTTGAGTTGCCTTATTTAGCCTCCGGAAACAAATTAAAATGTAGAAAATAATAATCAAATTTAAAATGAATATTTTATCATCGCATTATGTTCGTCGTATTCTTTGAATAGAAATTTGAGCAATGGATGTGTTCAGAATAAAAATTAGGATGTGCAATTTACAGTGGATTTAAGTGAAATTTAATTTTGGGAAAAAAATCTAATGCTGTGCTGCACACTCAATTCGGGACAGTAGTATTAAGAAGCTTATTTTTCATTTCGTTAGAAACTATAATAATTTTTTTAAAATGTATTTCCACGAATCAAATTTACGGTTAATTTGTAAATGTATACTTTACTTTCCAACAAATTTTCTTGCAAATTGAGGGTTATACATATAAGCTTCGAAATAGGTAAAATGGAAAATAATATTTTTTCATAATTAAATAGATACCCTTTATGTAAATGGTGTCCTTTTATAAATTATATGAATAATGTCTGCATTATAAAGTATCTACTAAATGATAATAGGTAAAATGATTTCGAATCCTATAAAATGCTCTATAGAGTTGCAATAAATTATAATAAATGATTTTTAACACTAGAAACTTAATTTTTGTTATTTAATATAATACTTAATATATTAAATAATTATATTAATATATTAAATAATAATATATTATATTAAAAATTTGTTATTTAATATAATATATAATTACTGAATAAAATATAATACTAATATATTTAATTACGACTGCAGTTACCTGTTTGAAAACGCCATTGGTCTAGCTATAGTCTTTTTAACCTAGTAAAAAATATTCGTGCTTTATATTGCTTGTTAGGACACGAGAAGCATATCTTGATTGCACTATTCTCTATGCACAATGATACCTTGTTGACAGGCCAAATATGGGAGTTTTTCTGTTTAGTTTTTAAATAATGAAGACTCAACTTCTTTCAGAGCATTAGTTGTGCATATACTGGAAGGCCATATCATGATTTTCCCTCAAATTTGTCTTTTATTGTGCCGAAAGTTTGTTGTTGTATCAGCATGCTTCTCAGTATTTAGCCCTGAATTTGGCCCCTACGAAATAGATGGAAGCAGCCAGATGAATCTTCTAATTCTTCTCATTCCCTTCGTAATTTATAATCAGCGATCAATAAGAATATTCGTAATTTAGAATCAGCGATCAAACAGAAGACCCATGAATATTTGCTAGCACACCGGTATCATTTTACATGGAAAACATTGCCACCACGATACATTTCACATACGCCAGCCTCCTTCAGAGAACATGATGAATCCTCCATTAAGGTAGGATTCGAATTCACTACCTTCCGGTAATGTTAATGACATCAAAACAAACCTGACAAGAGTGGCTAAGTTGTGCAAAAGTGTGAAATTCTGTAAGAGGCTGGAAATTAGAAAAAGCCTAGTCAATTAACATCATTATTTGTAAACACAGATAACTATGAATTAACCTACAATAAAATATAAACAAAACATTTCTTGATGATTTGAAGTATAACATCTTTTTAATATAGTAAATCACAAAAATTTTATAAATCATTGTTTAATGACAACATTTACTGAATCTCTATAGGCTGAAAGTTTTTTTCAGGTATTACATTATTTTATTTTAAAAATTGGGTTGCTGTTTTATTATTTTAAAATGGTAAAGAAGTTGAATGCATAATGTAAATTTTAATATAACTGAGTCTCGGAAAATATAGTTGGGTATTAAGTATAGAAGGAGTTATTATTCCAATATAATAAAATATCTCTAATGCTATGAAAGTAAAATGAAAATACGTTGCATTATTTTAAAATTTATTGTGTTCCTGTTCGCTTGTAGAAAAATGTTGTAGAAAACATAAATTGATAAATATTGTACATTTAAAAAGCTAGAATAAAATTCTCTTTTAAAAACATTACTTTCTCAGTTTTATTGCTTATTCTTCCTGTACTTAATTTGAGTTACGTTTCAAAATGTACATGCGAAAAACGCTTTTGTGTGGGAATAATTAATATTTGCGTTGAACACAGAGGAGGCAGTTCATATTTAAGGCGAAAAAATGTTTCTCTGATAAATATTGGTAAGAAATAGTATTAAAATTTAAGTATTGAAATAAACTTTTATATCATCATGATTTCACAAACAAATTTATAAAGTAAATAAATCAATTTTGTAATTAATTATAATTTTAACCATATTTTATGCATGGATTTACTTTTCCAAATTTTCAAAATCCCTGATGTTTCATTTCATTAAAACAAGGAGTTTCTCAAGGTTATTAAAAAAATTGATATTTAATATATATATTATATATCTATATCAATATCTATCTATCTATATATTATAATTTGAGGTGTGATTTTTTTTAACTATCAGTTATTTAAAGATTAAAATTTCTTATCTAATCTAATATTTTAAAGCCAAATATCAATATGAATGCAAATTAAAAGAAAATAATATTAGAAAATATTTTAAATAATGTTTTCCTTTCATATGAATATAAATTTTCTTTAATGTGATTGATTGTGTTCCAGTTAGATTTTCTCAGAAAGAGTAATTTTCTTAATTTTCTAGAACTCATAATTTCCTAAGCTTTTAATTAATTGAAACATATGATAATAGAATATACTCACACATGAAATACTTGAGGAATTAATATTTATTTTCAAAAATTAAAAAAATGCAATCATGTACAAGAATTAAAATTAATAATACAATGGCATTTCGATTTTACAATGTAAGTGAAAGTAAAATAAAAATTTCAAAATTTCATTTTTATTTATAATAATTCTTGAAAAAACGCAATTATAATTTTGTTAACTTTCATTTTAGCTAAATCACTATACTTATCAATACAGTTATCGGTTGATTTAACCTGTTTGAGTCCTCCAAATCTAGTGTTAAGTTAGATTTGAAAGCATGTGTGATTGAGTAATTTGTTTTGTGTTCTCAAACCTAAAATCTGGTTTCATATTTTATGTGCATACTAGCAAATCACACACAATTCAAATTTCAATGAAGTATTAGCACACAACATTGCACTGCATAGAATATTCTATATTTGATGAATGACGAAATGCTATTATTGATAATTAAAACATCGTACTTAAAAATACTATTATTAATGGAATTAAAACAAAATCTATAACATCAACAGTGATAATGGGCTTTCCACGCAGTTGATTAAAATCCATCTATTCTTTAACAATAAATATAAATTTATAAGCGAAACGTTTTCAATTGTGAGGTGTGCATTTTAATTACTCTTTCTTTTTGCTGTAAAGTTACTGACTGTTTCAAAAATTTTATATATTTTGCTGTGAGCAAACTCCTTGTAAATATTCGAAGTAATGTGGTACAGAAGAATATGAATATAGTAAACATAAAGTTTGGAGTATTATTAAGTTTATGCTGAAAGAAATCAATTAAAATAAAAAATTGGCATTGTGTTTTTGAATATTGTTTTTTTTTAACATTGAAAGTCTACGCAACATTGATTAATTTATATTTAATTGATCACAATTCAATAAATCAGATTCTTAATGACTATAAAATGTTGAAAAATATAATTACATTGATAAGAGGCTGTCATGCAATTCAAACAAAATTTTCAAAGTAAATTACATTCTACATTTTATGGAAACTCACAGTAAAAGAGCCTTTACATGTTCTTAGACATAATTTTAAAAATAGATAGACTTTTGTAAATTTAAGATTGTGTAACAATTACATAAAAATATTGATGCTATATGAATGGTGTAATAAAAATTCATTAAAATTTATTAATAAAAAATTAACAAAAAATCATATACAATTAATGGAATTAATAAAAAAATTGAAACGAAATTTATTTTATTGTCCATTTTTTCAAATAATATACATTATTCAAATTATAGTCTTTAATTTGATGTTTTTAATTTTATCAAATATTTTGTTATCGAGCAATATTTTTCAATGAATTTATCACAGTATGTCCTTCAATAATAGAAAATACCATGTTTTTAATGATTCATTGATATCTAAAGTTGAATTTTGTAATTGATTAATATCATATATAACAAGAATACAAGTACATAAATAAAAATAATTTTTTCGGCACCTTTATATTTTCTAACAAAAATCTGTTACACATACTCAAAATTTGGATATCAAATTATATATTTATGTTTTAAGAATTAATTTGTTAAAATTTTTGTCACATTAATATTGCTTAAAAAATATGATAAAAAATTTATGTGATTTATAAAAATTGATGAATCAACTCATGGAAACTAAACAGAACTGTATGATGGAAGTATATAATGCCAACCTTACATGAGATTATATTTAAAATAAATTAAGAAATAACAGACGTTGGTTTTTCTAGCAACGGAATCAAACTGCCGTCCTTTTCAGCATAATGAAAAAAGTAATATCCACAATGGAGAAGATTTTCTCACCTCTGTGAGAAACTTTGCTGCTGATTCTTATTTCTTTTTTAACCAGCTCCCTGGAGTACGGGACGCCGATAGAAAAAAAAAAAGCCTACATAAGCATTGTCTCTGCGAGATTAACTTATACCCTAGTGTCGATCCTGTGTTGACACTGATAAAATGACGAATACTTCGGAGCAAAAGCCACCAACGTGTACAGCTGAAATGGGTAGGAAAAAAACTGTTGGCTTAGCCTGAATGAGAAAGATTTTGGATAGTGGACTTAGGATAACCTGGAAAAGGAAGAACGCTTCAGGGCGAAAGTGGTTTAGGTATATACATTTCATCCTTGGTTTAAGAGAAGACAAAAGAAGAGTTATATTCTTGAAATTTAGTCTCTACATTAGAATTGTCCCTGTAGTCATTACTTGCTAGTGATGTATAATATGAATTTTATGATAATCATTTATTAAGCATTTTGATATGCATTCATATATAAATTAAACAATTATTATATTAAGTATATAATAATTTTTAATGAAGCACAATTTCCAATCAATTTTAAGTTTTTAAATGTGAAGGTCATTGTTGTTGGCATAATAAATTTTAAATTTTAAAGTCGGGAAATTTCATTTTATAAGTATAAAATTAGGAAAAAGAGAACTGCACTTGTCACAGAAAAATAACATTTTAAAGCTAACGTATACTATTGTTTTTAGGTTTAACTGTACGTAGATAGCGCTTTTCGATGTAGCTGTAATATCTTCTCTTGCAATTTTTTTTTGTGAGGGACAATCTAAGAATTTAAAAACTAGTAGTTGGAAACATATACTTATCAGTCTTATAAAACGTATGCGAGAGATATTAAATTCTATAACATAATTTATTTATATGTTTATTTTTTTGTGATTTAAGAATATGAATGTACTTCCATGGTTATTTAAGGCTTTAATAAAATATATGTATTCCAGTTATTATTCAGAGTTTAAAGCAATGAAAATAAATCATTTGTTTTAGTTGAAATTTATTTTAATAATCGAAAAAGAAAAGTTAATAAAACGTTCTATATTTATTAGCAAGTTATTTTTCAAACGCCAAAAAATGAAAGAGAGTGAGATGGTTTATACTTTTTGCCAATGTTCTACTATTGATATACTGTTTCCTCTATTAAAAAAACGAAATTCTTTGCTTAGCATTACTTTCTGATTAGGGATACCACTTTTTAAGTTAAGCAATGGTAAACATAAGTATCAATAAACAATATAATTTGTTATTTTATTGTTGTTGAAACATAAAATTGAAAAATAAAGATTAGAATTGGGTAAAATCTCAATATTAATAATAGAAGCCATAAATTTGTTTTCATGATATGCATTAATTTTAGAAAATTTCATCAATTTCTTTTCAATTGATGCAAATAAAATTAAAAATAGGTTTTCTGTCTGATCCTGGTACTGTTTTTAAATTTTTAAAAATTTATAATTTTTTCTAAGTGAAATTAGAAAGCAAAAAATTATAAGATGAAATAAAAATTTATTTAATTTTTTTTTTCCTTTATAAAACTTCATACATTGAAAACACCCCGATCTTTTCTTTAATAATAAATTAAAAGATTTAATTTACACCCTATAACTTTTTCTATGCATCTTTTTGTGAAATATTCTGCAAATGTCAAACAAAAAGATACTCATTAAAAATGCAATATTTCCTTTATTGCAATTAAAATTGAGAAATAAAAACATTGATTTATCACCAATTTATTAAATGAAGGAATATAAATCTAATATTCCAAGGTATATCTACTCTTATGATTCTATTTTTGATTTAAAGGTTGACAAAAAAACATCAATTTCTTTGCAGTCCATAATTTTTCAAAGCATTTTTATTCTTATTTATATACATTTTTTTTAAAGTTAATCTCTTAAGTGTTATTTATTTATTTGTAAAAATACTATGTATAATAGAGAAATCTGATTAAACATTTTTATTTGAACGCATTGGTCAAAACGTTTTTCCATTCCTTCGGATTTAATTTTTTTTTGCTATTCTTTTCTTTGAAGAAATTTCAAATGATTTTAACATATAATTTTATTTGCGAAAATAGTTCTTAGACATTTTTTATATTAATTACACACACATGTTTTCTATATTAATATTAATACAACAGTTAATTGGTAATTTTCTTTATTCTTTAACAAATGTGATAAAATAAAAAGAACTATTTAATAAATAACGCATAAAATTTTTAGAAATAACTAAGTTTAAAATTTGTTATTAATTTAGCATCCTTTTTCTCAAAAAGAAAGAATGATTTATTAGAGAAATTAAATGGAAATGCACTATAGTTTGAGACAACTGGTTAACAATACTAAGAAAATATTAAATATCAATTGAATACTGAAATTAATCTGCTACACTGTTTAAAATAGGAGAGTACTGCCTAGTTTTAAAGAAGAGAGACTAATAATTATATTTTAACTCCTGTTTACAGAAGTACATTGTGGCAGAAATCGGATACACACTGAATCCCAATTTACTGCCAATTTCTTGGAATACATTGAAATAAAATAAAACTACATAATGTAGAAACATGTTTGAAATTTAAAAATTAAAACTTCTTTATGTTGGGCATGCTAAATTAATTTAAATTGTGACAGAGCAAATAAAAGATAGACAGAGATAACAAATTATAACAATATATAAAACTTCAATAGTCTAAAAGACTTAATTGGTATTTTAAGATGAAGGGAGCATATTTTTCTTTAATTTTGTTTTTGAAAAATTTGTGTCACATTCTCAAAAATATAGTCTATAACAATCCGAGGTGACCGAGTATAGTATATAAAAACCATAAATTATTTCTCAACTCTGCTTTCACATTACAATAATTAATATTTTTACATAGTTCCCAATAACAAATGATTCTATAATAATATTTTCACCTTTTAACCCATTTTATTTAATTTTAGGCAAGTAGGGCTAAAATAAAATTTGATTGTGCTTCTTGTATAATTAAAAAAATAACTCATTTGAGAATTTTAAGATAAGAACAACGATTTAAGAATTCCTTTGTTAATTTTGTTATTACTTTTTATAAGAAAATTCAATAAAATGAATTAATCTTCATAGCAGGCTCCATATGCTTTATTTTGTATTATTATATTCAATTTGTGTGTTTTATGCATAATACAGATTTTTTATGAATTTTACTATATTTAATACAGAACGAACAGTATTATAAAAAAGGAAATTGACCTCTATTTTGACAGTTAACATTCAGATTAGGATACTTTATAAGAAAGTTATTTGGGCTTATATAACGTTTGTTAGTAAAACTATTTGCATAGAAAGATAATATAACTGAACGAAACTATAATATAAAGATAATATAACAGAACGAACAGTATTATAAAAAAGGAAATTGACCTCTATTTTGACAGTTAACATTCAGATTAGGATACTTTATAAGAAAGTTATTTGGGCTTATATAACGTTTGTTAGTAAAACTATTTGCATAGAAAGATAATATAACTGAAAGGAATGAGAAATTTGCATTTTTAAGTATATAAAAGCCAGTTTTTCTTTAAGCACTTCAATTACACTGGTTATCAGTAATCCATATATTTTCTCAACTAGAATAGCTTTGATGTGTAAATGTATTTAGTATTTAAATTTAATTTATCCGCGTAAGCTGAATTCAAAATTTTACATTTGTTTGCAAGTTTTATTGAAAATTCTAGTCCAAAGAAAGTAATATTAAAGATAATTTTGGTATTTATTATTAAAATAAAAGCTTGCACACTTTCTGATTATTCTCTTTATTACTTAACAGCATAGTCAAAGACTAAATACATAATTTTTCTGGAATGAGAATGAATTAATAATGATTCTAAAAAGTGCTTTATAAAATATTTTTAATAATACTTTAACTTTTTCTCACTATTCCTATTTATATCGAAATATTGACATATAACTGTTATTATTAAACATACATAAAAATTCCACACTGCACTTATCCCATTACTACCGACACTGTGATGTTTGGAAAAAAATACATGTGATCCTTTGATTGCCCGTCTGTTGTAATTGTCTGTCTGTTGTCGTACCTCATTCGATGCCTGGTCGAATTGGCTATTTTCCTGGTCATTGACTTGGAAATATGGACGAAATACACCGTGTCCAGCAAAGTGATGAAACAGTTATCTATTAAAGAACACGTTCTTCAAAATAAATGAGATTCGGAAGAAGAGTCCCACAACCAATCTGCCAGTTTATGTTATATATATAAAATATTTGCTTCTGTATAACAATCGTTGTTCATATTTATACCAGTTTAGTTTTAGTTTATATATCTTGCCATATAACCTACACATATAGAGTAATGTCATTTTACTTATTAAAATATACGTACTATTACAAGGCTGCATAACTAAATTTGATATGACTTTGATTGAATGAACATTTCTTTTGGGTTACGTAAATACATATTTATGGTATTAAAAGTGTCGAAATACTAATGATATTTTGTTATTAAATTTGAAATGTATTCTTTGTGTTTTATCTTAGAATAAATATTATAGAATTCAGAACAAGAATCATTAATCGATGACTTATATATTTGAATATATATACTAATATCATAACTTTATGTCACTTCGCATAAATGTTACTAGTTATGTTTAAAATGTTAAATAAAATATAATATTTCAATGCTGCAAATGTATTGAAATATGAAACAATTAAGATATTTACGAATATTATAGGAATTCACATGTATGGAATAAAAGTTAATAAAACTAATGTATTAAAACTCTACATAGAAATACAAATATATAAAATTTCATTACCCAAAATAAGTTCAATCTGCAAAAATAAACAAGCAATTAATATTTAAACGAAAAAAGCAGGAATACTTAATAGTAGAAAGCAATAATGAATTTAAGCAAAACAATTCCTTTGACTATGTAAATAAAACTTTATAACACACACACACACACACACACACACACACACACACACACACACACACACACACACACACACACACACACACACACACACACACACACACACACACACACACACACACACACACACACACACACACACACACACACACACACACACACACACACACACACACACACACACACACACACACACACACACACACACACACTTACATAAAGTAAGTAATTTGAATTTCAAATCTTTTAGAAACGTATTATATATATATATATTATATATATATATATATATATATATATATTTATCATTATCCATGATGACAATTAATAATTTCAGGAGTATATGTGTTAGTTTTAAGGAGCTATAATCTAGAATTTAATAGTAGAAATAATGCTACAGAATTTTTCTGGTTTGAACCGGTGTTTATTTATGACATTTATCAGCATTTATTTTTACTTGAATAAAAAATGAATGCTGAAAAAGCTGCGCAATATTTAATTCTTACAGTGACTTCAATGAAGTATTTATTTTTGCTTAATGTAATTGATTTTAGATGTAGTATTTTTTTAATAATATTAATTATTTCACGTAATCTTAAACAGGAAAAAAATTATAATTCGAAACTTAATTATAATTAATTAAATGAATATAAATCTTATTTCATAAATCTTATATCAACGTCATATCTGAATTAAAATAGTATGAAGAAAATCAGGATATTTTTTATATTTCATATTATTATTACTTTTATCTTCAATTAAGATATTAATTTATAGTAAAAACATACTCCTTTTTTATGAAATATTATTCTGAGGCGCAGCAATCGATTATATTTTAATGAGTTTCGATTATCGATTCTATAACATTCAATAATCGATTTAATATTTTTATTATTGCTAAAAAATATCTTTTAATGAGGTTTTATTGCTACATAAAAAATAAATAGTCTAACAAGTAAGAATAATAAACAATAATATAATTATTAATTGGAAATTTTTAGTATATTATGTTACTTCTACATCTCCAAAAATATTATTATTACGATTGAACTCAAATTTGCGATTTACTCATTTAAATTGATTACTATTTATACTACCCAATGATAGAATTATGCAATAGTATTTAAAATATGAGTTTCGATTCCCATTGCTGCCAACTTAATTAAGTCAGAAAAGACTACGTTGTCCGATTATCGAAGCAACTGCAATAACGTGGCGATTCTCTTGCCTGAGAATGATTTGAAATTGTTCTAAAGTAAGGCTCCATTTATTGTTTCCAACAAGCATTGCGTAAGCACCTGCATCTAACTCTGTACCAATTATCGTACTTCCGTCTTATGTGACTGCCACACTTGTCAAACCGGCTGATGTATTTATCGAGTATTTCGTGCATACCACAAGCTCTGATTTTCGAAATTGGAAATTAAACTGGATTGTTAAGGTTAAACAAGTTATATGTACCTCATAATTAACTGATTTAAGCAAATACACATTGTATCATAAGTATTAATTCCAGATTCCCGATCAATATTAAGTAGACCGAATGATATATATATTTTTAACACTATATATTTTCTTTATCAGTTATAATTTTGATCTATGAAAATATTGAATTTGAAATTAGTAAAATATTGTTTAATAGGACGTTAAAAATAAAATCACAAAACTAATTATGTAATTTAATATTATTTAAAATAATTTAAAATATTTAAGTAAATTATATAGGCCAAAATTATAGGACATAAGAACTAATTAAAATAGATATTAATTACACCTATACTTATTTCATTTTCAAAAACTAATTGTTATCATTACTAATTATTTTCATATTTACACAAATTTTGGTTTATTTATATATTCAATTTGCCATTATTAAAAACCTATATGTACAATTATAAAACTTTTTAAAGTAAACAAAAATTTTAGTAAAGTAATTATTATCAGTTAAATTATTTTATAAAAAGTTGTAATAGCAATAATATTTACCTAAAATTGTTTAAAAATACTCATATGCATATTTCATTGTATCATAGAAGGTCATATTGAAACACAAATTTTTCCGAATGGTATTTTATCTTGTCTACTATATTAAACTTTTTAATGCTTTTAATTGCTTAATAAATTTTTGATGTGATGTTAGAAAGGCATGGCAAAAATTTCAAGTTCGTCTATTAAATCTTTCCTGTAAAACTTTGACTTGAAACAACAACTGTCCACACGCGTCAAAACCTTTAAAGCTTTTATGAACGCTATCACGTGATGAACAGACGTGGAAAAAAATTGCATACTTCTTACTATATCCTGCACTTATTTAATTTTTCCACATTTTGCTTCCTTTCATTTTGTGGATGAGAGTGTTATCCGTCCTTAGAAATTGTCCAGCAGTGTAATATTGGTAGTAAAGTTATTAGTGTAGTTATGTATATTACATTTATGAAACCATACAATTGAATGTATTTTTTTAAATATTATCAATACAAATTTTTGAACCTAAATACATTACAAATGCAGTAAACGCAAACGGAAAACAATTTTCCTGCTCTGAAACTCATTGTATACTGTTAAGTAATGAGGGGACTTTACAATAAAATAAGTCGCATTCGGTAAATTTATTTATATTATTCAAAACACTAAAATTAATTTACCCCACTTATTAATCTAACATTATCTTACTATATATAAATTAAATAAAAAAATATTTTTAAACATATAATATTACCATAAAATAACGTTAAATGAATTTGCAACTTCATGTAATATCGAATAAATTTGGAAGATTTCTCATTTTCACCGATGCACTTTAGTATTAGGCTGCTAAATGGTTACAATAGAGACTGTGCTGGAACGCATAATTAGCATCGCAGTGTGCCAGTGTCCATCGTACCCTCCTACCTAACTGTCTAATAGGAAGTTTAATATACTAATTGGCCAGCGCCCGCAGTTACTATGTGTTTGACAGGCGTAATCACTCGTTGCCTATTAGCTTAGTAGTCCCCAATTATACGCTTCAGAATCTTTACAGGTTTCTAATGGAGCGTCAGTTATGGACACGTAAAGTGCAGGTATGTTATGAAAGCAAAATACACCATTTCAGAAGTTCTTATCAGTTTAATCTAGCAAAACGCTGATTAATATTGCATAAAGGAAGGAAGGAAGGATAGGTTTCAAAAGATTTGCGTTAAACAATTTAAAAGCACTTTCATAGATTTTAGGGTGTTCCTCCTTGTATTTGAAAGTCTGAGTTATTCTGACAACTACTGAGTATCAAAGAAACGTTTTTGCATATAATGGTATGTATTCTCATGTAAGTACTACTGAAAGAAATCTTAAAAATTTATTTTTCAATTTTTAATTATATATATATATATCATAAAAAGGTGCAATATTTTTTGTTGTAAACTTTTATGAAACAGAAGGGAGAAATTTTTAAACTTGTGAAGTAATTAGGGAAAACTATGAAGAGAAAATTGAGCCTCAAGAATGTTTTATGAACTTAAAAATTTCATGTTGATCTTCTGTTTAAGTCAGTTTAAAAGCAGTTTTTGTATTTTATGAAATTTCCCCCCCCTCTCAAATGAAACTTTTTTATTACATTATCGAAATTAAAGGAAGCATAACGCTTGAAAGCAGTTTACTTTACTAGAATTTGGTATGAAATATTTCAAGTAACTTTTAAAATTCTTCTTCTTAAAGAAATTTTTTGCAGAATTTCTTAGAAAAGGAATAAAATTTATTTGAAATAAATTTTCAGCTTACAGAATTTTTTTCTAGTAACATTTTGAGTAACTAGTTATCTTAACATTTTGATTTATTTATGTATATTTTTTAGAAATGTTTAATAAAATAATTTTAAGCTATCTTTTTGTTCTTTAGAATTTAAAATTCTATACATACTAATGGAATGATTAAGCATGTTGACTGTATAAAACTAAAATTTAGACATGTGTACCGTTGTTGTTTATTATGACGCTTGGGCAAGCCAAGTTTGCTCTATCAAACGGCTATGCGATTTCAAGTCAGAAAGAAGCGTCTTTCGTTTAATTAGAACTCCACTAAGATGAAAGTACGACTTTGCCATGAATTCCTCCGATAGATGGCACCACCAGTGGATGCTTTCTCTCAATTTCAACATTCACCTGGAAGGGAAGAAAACTTTTCTCCAGACCATTACACAGCCATGGTGACAACTTAACGACTTATCACAGAACGTTTGATTCCACTAATTAATGAACATGCATATCACATGTACTTGGTGGGTCTTTGATGATATTGGGAGTCTTAAGAAATGTGTGATATAAATGATGTGAATAGAACGTCACTCAATAAATTCAAAGGTTGATTAAGAAAACAATTCTTGAGTAAAAGTTTAATTCAGTATAGTCTTTTTCAGAAGAAATGTATTTACGCTGCAACACTTTTTTATCAATACGATTTTTTTCCCCTTTTTTGCTAAATGAATTAATTTTGATTTCTCAATATGCTTCAGTTTCACAAATAACATTAGAGCTAATTTTGTTTGTTTTGGACCATTTGCAGACCTACTAATAGGTATTAGTACCTGGAAGAGAGACCAAGAAAATGTTGAGGAAGGTGGGTGATGTAGGTGGTAATTCTAAGCACAAATTGTTTAACTAATTTATTTTTAGGATCGCTTGGAATCAGTTTCTTCAATATATTTTTTCAAGATAATTTAGTAATTATTATTAAATGTTCTCCTCTTCTAAAAGTAATTGATGTATAAAATAAAATGCTTATCCTAAAATCTTATCAGATGACACTTGCCAGATTACTTTAGGTAGCCTTCATCAGATGACTGCCGCTTTGACTATGACTCTCCACACACTCCTGTATACAGCATTTTCACATACAGCACGAAAAACTCTTATTACACCGAAACACATGCAAACAAAGCTTATAAGTGTTCGTTCACTTTTATTTTTGCTTAATTCAGAGCAAAAATTGAACACATAACTACCTGTGTTTTTCTATGGATAAATTTTATGCAAAACGATGCAGATAGAATCTTTTTGTATCTAAAATGTCAATAATATCTTACAACTTCAATTTACTGACAGACAAAAATTAATTTCTAAACTTTTTTAACAACTGCTGAATTAGGATGACTTACATGTTCAGCATCATCTGTATATTTATGAAGTAACACTTGTCAAGCTACAGCTGCACATGAGCATTATACTTTTCTTTACAATGCTAATCCTAAAATCAATTGCTTTTAAAGTTTAATTCTTTATCAAAAGAAAACTTATATTTGGTTGTTTTAAATATTATAAGAAAAGTTTCATTGGAACCGCAGTAACTTAAGAAATAATAGATAGATGTTTATGAAATTTTGACATCATATTTGTAGAAGCCAGCACTTTTAAATATAGAATTATATCAGCACTATCAAATTATGGGTCTTTTTACAAACATATTAAATGCTGCGTTACGTAGTTAATGTATTCATTATTTAGAATATTGATTGATATAAATGTGTTTTATTCACTAATGGCCACTTTGTTTCTGTGAAAATAAATGGCTTCTAATTTGAAAAATTATTTTTATTGGAAATATTTGAAATGATAATATATTTTGCAACCATAGATACTGCATGTGCATTACACAAAATACGTGAAAATTTTCAGTACCTTAAATGCATGAAAAATATAATTCTGTAAGTATAGACCAAGGAATAATTTGTTAAATTGAACTAGTTACGCATAATGTAATACTGGTTAAAATTAAATTTCTTTGAATCTATCACTAAAATAAGAAATTCTTTTCACAGAAACAATTAAATTTTTTATAATTTTAATATTTTATGTACTTAATTTTCAAACAATATGTATTTTGACACTTTTTTAATGGTAATTTCTTGAGAAAAATTTTAATTTGCATGTAAGAATATTTAATCTGCAATTTTAATATTCCTCTATAACTTATAAAATTTAATCTGCATGCGCAAGTAATTTACATATTATTAATATAGCCGAAATTTTTGTGAGATCACTGTTCTGAAAATTTTCTTTATCATTCTAAAGTAGACAAAGGATTCTGATTTCGTTTGAAAGGAAGATGCTTTAATTGAAAATTCATAGATCACATGGTGGAGGTATTAATTTCAGTACCTGAAATTTTCTACCAAGGAAAGTTCTTTGATCTGATGGAAAATGAGTTCCTCCGCGTTCAGCGAGGAATTTGTTAATTTCTCTGAGAACCGCGCGCTTTCACCTTCGATGAAGGAACCTTGGCATAAGATTTCTCTCCGCCATATTCAAAATTTATTGACTACTAAAATTTCCATTACTGCCCAGCTTATAAATTAATGAAGAAATGCCTGAACAGAGCATAAGTTCACTTTAAGGTGATTGTGGTGGTATATAAAGTTTATTAATTGCAAGATTCCCTTCCATTAAATTAATCACAAACTCCCTTAAATTTCGAAATAGAAAGTATTTTACAATTAAAATTGATAATTAATATTTTTAAAATAAACGAATAACATGCAATTCTGAAAATGTATGAAAGCGTTTCTGATATGAAATTTTGAATATTTGCTAAATGCTTGCGTTACTATTATGTAAAATTATTACAATGGGATGGATTAAAATTTACGACTACAATTACACTAAATCTTACATAAATACAAATGATATTATCAAAAAGTTAATGAAAGCAATGAAAGAATTTAGTCAGTAAACTAAAATGAAAGGTTTACACTTTTGCTATGCGTATAGCTCAGTATACTTCAATAGATGGTTAAAACTGTTAATTGAATAATTTAATAACAGAAACATTCATTCTAATTTTTATAATTTTATCTTTTTTTATAGTTTAAAGATTTTTAAAATTACTTTAATGAATAAAAATGATCTAATTTAACTAATGTAAATATATTTAGCTGAAGATTTGCAAATATAAAGACATGGCAAAAGTTCTAGAAAATATCGAATGAGTAAATTTAAAAGATGACACAAATTTATTTATCAATGAGAATATTGATTGGCATAAATCTTTGATAAGGAAAATCAACATGTGTGTGTGTGTGAATTTAGATATAAATTTATTTCCTCATTAATAATTAATTTCTTTTATAGGAAATTAATTATTAATGAGTGTGTGTGCATATATATTACTTTTAATTTCAAAGTTATAGAATTTAAATATTTTTAAAGAATGGATTCATAATGTGAACTGGTGCTTCAAATTATTTCCAATTCGCATCAAAGTTCCCATGTTTCGGAATAACAGGGTTACTTAGAGTTAGAAAATAAAATGCCCAAAAATGATTAAAGTTAAATTCCATAAGCATAATTCTTAAAGATTAATAAAAATAACTTCGTTTTGAATACATGGGTTACAGAGCAGTTAAGGGCAAATACACCATATAAAATTTCTTAAACAAAAATACTGAAAGGAACAAACAGCCAATTATAAACACAAATTTGGCCATCAACAATTTTTTTTAAAACGAAGCATTTTTTTTTCAGATGATCTTAGAGTACATTTTACTAATAACTAAAATTACTTTTATTGGTTATAATGGAATTAATCTCATAGATTATTAGAAGAAATTGCTATTATTTGGTTACTCAGATTTAATTTTGAAGTATAAGATGACGAGGCAAATATTTTTGATACATTTTGCAGAAAACAGGAATCAAATAATATAAATAAGAATTCTAATGTTGATCAAAAATGTCTGCGAAGGTAAGAACGACATTCAAAAATCTCCAGAAACGTTCATTACAGGAATGTTTGGAATAGTAAAGACTTGGTGAATGCTTGTTAAAACGAATGTAATAAAACGCTTCCTTTTATAATATTATTTAAGCATTTATTAATACTTAAAATAATTCAAAATATAATTTTAAAAGAGTTTATGAATTAAAAATTTCTTGCTATGGAAAGGGAAAAATAAATTAATATTTATATTAAATTACGCTTATATAAAAACATGATATTTATTCTTAGCACTTTTAAATTTTCTTATTACACTTTTGTTATTTCTTACTTTTATTTATGAATCTTATAATGGATAAAAATTGTACTCAAAACATTCACCATTGTAACATAATTAACAATCGAAATGGATATTTTTTAAATAACATTGATAAAATACTTTAACCGAAGTTTTATTTAATTTTAAATGTGATTTTAACATTTACAATCTTAAAAAAATGAATTTGGAATAACTTTGATATTAAAGTCATAACTTTTTCGATCAACATTATTGTATTAGTTTAAAAACATTTTAGTATAAGTAAGCTTTAATCAATCCAATGCAATAAATTAAATAAATTTTTTCAATGAATATGAAAGATAAATTTATATGATAGGAAGCACAATTTATTTAAAAAAACATTTATTATCAAAACGATATTTTTGTGAATCAAAAGAAATTTTACAAATCTTTCTTGTATAACGGTTCTTGTTTATTGTAAGACAAATTTTAGTTGGTGCTTACAGTAACAGTTAAGATATTGTGATGGCTAAAATTGCGAAAGTCTTGAATAGTTTACTATTGCAGCCGTTGCTACAGTCATTTGTCGATGACACATATCTCACTCGCTCTAGCTTCCTTATCTTGGTGCCGTTTGCCCCACTCCATTTGGTTGACGGGTTTCGTGGAAAGCCATTAAAAAAAAGACAAGATAATATATGGTATTTTTAAATAAAAATGAAATTTTCTCAACTTGCTACTATGATTCATAAGTTTTTGCTGAACCGCAAACTCAATGCTCACATAATATAGTAATATATGACATTTTCTTTATTTAATGTATAAGACTATATATTCCAGATCATACAATTTGGATAATGATGAAATATGTAAAACGAAACTTATAGAGAATATGAATTAAAATTATAAATGTTAATATTCATTGTTGAAAAAGAATATTTAAACAATTCAAATGTACATATACGTCTACAATCTTATAATTATTGTTGTGATTTCCATTTCATTTTTTTAAATAAGCTTTGTTTTAAAAATATTTTTTTAAAAATTAGAATTTCTATGCTATGTTACTATTTATACAATTTGCCAAGCAAATAAATGATTTTCTGAGGCATAAAATTTGCTCTAAACTCAGTAGAAAATATCTAAGGCATAATTTGTAAAGTTTAAAAGTGACGAAATAAGGAAAGAAAAACGTGAGCTTGTAATTACTTTGCTTTACTTACATGATATAGAATTTCAGAACAATAAGAATTTCGCATTTATCAGCTAAAAGTAATGCAAAAGATATAAATAATTAAAAAAAGGTATTGGTTTTGAATGGAAAAAAGATTCAAATTATTCCCAAATATTATATTTTTTTTCAGACACTCAATTAGAATTTTATTTAAACTAGAATATAATGTACATATACTCAGTTCCTTATTTACTTAGTTTATCATAAAATATAATTATATTTGTTATAATTAATAACCCAACATAAATGTTAAGTTAATAGTTATTTATATAAAATAATTTATAAATGGTTGTTTAATAGTGTATTTATTCTCTTTATCTGACTCACACACACACACACACAACACACACACAACACACACACACACACACACACACACACACACACACACACACACACACACACACACACACACACACACACACACACACACACACACACACACACACACACACACACACACACACACACACACACACACACACACACAAATGAAATCGTTGATAAAGATTTCAGCTCAGAATCAACTCAGAAGTGTCGATCACAATAATTTTCAAGGCATTTAATCATTTTTACCAAAATTAAAGATGAAAATTGGTAAAGAATATTGAGTATATTTTACATAACAATATTTATTTTAAAATACTTTTGACGGATTATCAAAAAATAGAGAAAACTGGATTTTTTACTTAATACGTGAATTTTCTATACTTTATTGGTAAAATTATTTTCAGTGGAAATTGTTTTAAAAATAACCATAAATATACCTTTTTATTTTATAATTTTCTCTTTCTAGTTATTAATCACTAACATGCTTAATAATAATAATAATAACATTCATTCATGTATTGAGTAATCAATATAAAAATAAATTTTCCAAATAATACTAGAATTCAATTTATAAGAAATGACACAAATCTGTGAAAAAAATCTTAGTGGAGTCTGAAATTCAAAAACATACCTTAAATTATTAATTCTATTTTTCAATATGTAATAGGATTACAATTTCTAATCATTACTCATTCTTAGAATTTAAATGTAAATCAGATTCAAATTTAAAATTCTTTATAAAGTATAAATCTTTTAACATATAAAAAAAAAAAAAAAAAAAAAAAAAAAAAAAAAAAAAAAACTTTATGTGGGAAATTAATGGATTTATGCTAATTTAATTTATTTTCTTACTATTATTTTATAATTACATTTATTATGATAAGTGTATGAAAAAGTATATTCCTCATTTATCAGCAGAAAATAATTTGTTAAAATCTGCATATTTGTGTAATTTTAACTTTAGATATTTCTATTTTTTTTTAATATTTAATGATATTTTATTGAAAAATTTAAGGAATTGTACTCAAAAGATATTATCAAGCACACAAAATTATTATAAAAGTATATCTTTATGAATATAGCATGTTTAATTCTCCTTTTACTACAACATTGCTTTAAGTACCAATTTGAATAAGTTGATCAACATAAGTATTATAAAAAATAAAATAAATAAAACACATTATGGATTGCATAGATATGTGTTTGAGAAAATTTTGGTTTCTCTTTGTATTTCAAAACAAATGAATGAAATATTTGCGTCATTAACAAAGTTTCATCTTTCACATTTCTGTTGCAATTGCTTCAACAAAGTCAGAAACCAATAGAGTTATAAAAAATTATGAAGAAATTTATTATTTAAAGTGAAATTTCACAGTATATTGTGAACTTATATGCATTTATATATAACTTTTTTCTATTTCAGACGCTATGAGCTGCTGTTTATTAAGGATTCTCAAAGCAGAAAATTCGCCTTGGTATTTCCCCTATCTATCTGTAAATCTTCTTAAGATCTTCGGAAATTAAATGGCTGGTGGGGTGAGAAATTGAAGCCGTTGATGCAAAGATCATCTGGTTGTGCAGCGGTCCAAGAGAGCAGGAAAAGACCCTGCAGCTAGTTGAGTTCTTAATACTCTGTTAATTGAGGAAATGACTCCTCGGGAGCAGGTTTCCGGGCTCTTCCAGAAATCGAAGTTTTTTAAGAGGAACAAATCTTTTCCTTATATACTATTATTACTCCAGACATATATATTAAGTAATAAAATTTTATAACTTGTCTTGTAACAACTTTATAGTTCATAAAACTGGAACGTAAATAAAATAAATTGTAATTGGTAAAAATGAAATACATAGAAACTTCATTTGAAACCAGTTGAAATTTCTCACTAGATTGATCGATAAATTAATTTTATACGTTTTTTGTTTATTCATTTATTTACCTTAAAGAAAGTATTGAATGTTCATGCTATGAAATACATTAAAATAATTATTTCTAACAAAATATTTGATGCTGAAAAGCATTTAAGTGATTAAATATGTGAATGAAGAATGCAATGAAATTAAGCTGAATAATAAAAAGTTAAAATAAAATTTTTCAGAAAAACTGCTGTTTTTGTAATTTTTAAGTAATAAAATTATCAATTTCGATCACAGTGCTATAAAGAAAAAAATCGAAAATATTTATAATTCTTGTCACTCAATTTTACTCTTTTACTGTCTCTTGTTCCGAAAATAGGGTTTTATAATGTATAATTGTATCAAAAAATATTTTGTTGTACTTAATATATTAGTAATATTATATTTCCATAAATTTGCTTAACATAAAATATTTTTAAATGAATTCTTTAAGATTTTAAAGTAAATTGTTTAAATTTTTAATAAAATTTTCTTTTTAATTTTCAAGCACTATTTTTATGTCTTACAATAATAAGAACACATGTTGTTTGAAGATATTGTTTTATTGTTGACCTAAATTATATTGCTCAAATAATTATGTATCATGAATTTTCTTCCATGGATAAAAAGTTTTATTTTCAAAATTAAAAAGTAATAAAACGCTTTATTTTTTTGCTAACACACCCTAAAAATCAAATAGCGAGTTTATTTTCACTTAAAATTTTCTTCATGGTTAATTATATGTCTGAATATTGAGAACAAAATTTAAATGATTTTATTAAATTATTCTATTTGTATATATCAAAATAAGGATCATATATTTCATTGTTAAAATTTCTAAAAAAATATTGTCTTTTTATGGAATTTTATAAGCATTAACAAATAAAAAATTTGTTAAATCAACATTTAAATCATTTCATAATCCATCATGAAAATAAACAAAGAATGTTTATTTAAATTGTGCAGTGAACATAGGACTCACGTATTTTCTTTCTGTAAGTTATTTTGCTGACAACGAAAAATTTATTTAATAAGGTTAACATAATATTTAATCTTTAATGTTCAAATAAGTAGAAATTTCTAAAATATTAAGCATGTTATAATTTTTTTGTTCAACTAAATATTTTAGTTAACTAAAATAATTCAATATCCTTCACATCTATGTGTACATTCATATCGTTGTTTTTTATTTCATGTTAGTTAATTTAAAAAAATGCCTATAAAAATATAGTAGAATATATAGAAACAATTCTAAAACACATTAATTTCATCATTCTAAGGTTATTAATTTCGATTGATGTCTGATTAACCAATTGAAATGCTTTTCAAAAATTGTGGAATTTTCTATCGTCATGAAACCACGGAAAATAAAATAGAATTGTAGAAATTTTAAGTCTGGTTAAGGAAATCATTCAAGCAGCATTCTGAAAGCATTTGCAATTAAAAGAAATAAGGAATGGAGAAACTCTAATAAATTTCTCTTTCAATGTAGTTTTCATATTACTTGGAACGTATTACAAGCGTTAATACTGTGAAACAATTACTTTTATTCTTTATATAAAAATTAATTTCTTTTAAAAATTGTTTTATTTAAATAAAAAAAACTTGATTTCTAATAAAGAAATGGAAACATGATAAATTTAAAGTAATGCATTATTTGAAAAATTAAGTTATATTTCAATTATATATAAATTTAGAACTTTAAGTAATATATATATATATATATATATATATATATATATATATATATATATATATATATATATATATATATATATATATATATATATATATATATATATATATATATATATATATATATATGTATATATATATATATATATAATTTAGTTTATTTATTATTAAGCATCAGTTTAATGTAGCCAGGTTTTAGATTTCACAGGTAATTGGCGAAATGTTAGAAAAGTTAATATATCAAATTATAAATGTAGGCATTCACAAGTTTAAAACAGTAGAGGAGAGAACGTATCTAGAAGATGAAGCATTCCACTTTTTTCAGATTCTATTTTTATCTTTAAATGTTTGTTCCCTTAGTTTCTACTTTCCTCATTCTTATGTTGAAAAATCTGATACGAAACTAAAAACAAAATATAAGGAAAACAATTAAAAATACATTCAATGACATAATTAAATTAGTAAGACAACATAAGTTTATAAATTATTTTCGTAAATAATAATTAAAAAGAAATTTTAATATTTTGATTACAAAAAAATGATTGATGTAGTAAAAATAAATAATTATTTATTTACAATATAATAAAATTGGAACACTTATTATTTTGGAAAAAATACATTAATTTAGGATTTTTCCCATTAAGAGAACATGTGTTACATTAATTAGATTAATTATAAATATTTCTGTACAATAACAACAATTTAATATTTGAATTAAATATTACCCGGTAATTTAATTGCTGAAAGTAATCAAAAGACTTTAGTTATTTTTAAATACAATTAAATTGTTTTTAAGAAGGCAAAAATATTCTTGATAGAAGATCCATCTCTTTTTATAAACCTAAAAAATGAATTTAAAAAAATATGAGAGTTAATAAGAGTTTCTTTTTATATTCAACTTAAATCCTCTAGAATGTTTTTTGTTTTACAAAAGTTTTTAAAAGATACACTCTATTCCATTAATTACTTTGCTGAGACACGTCAATTTTTTTCCTTCATATATTCGTTTGTTTTCATTAAATTTGATGAGCGCAGCTAAAAAAAAAAGCTGAATTTCTACTACCCAGATGCGTTAGTTTTTAGTGAGGAAGGTAGTTTAATTGAGTTCATCGCAAAGGTGATTTGATTAATTTGGCAGACTCTCAAATTGCATTGGCGATAGATTGCGATTTGCTTAAACAAGAAATGTTCGAAAGAGTAGCCTTTCTCGAAACGCTGCCTCTCAATGCTTCTTCTAATTGAGAAAAACACTTCTGAAATAATTAAGAAACAAATTAAAATGTCTGGTTATTAAGTTTCGCCCTTGCAGGAAAATCTCATTTAATCAATTCGTTTCCTACTTTAATTTGGTTTAATTTAGTTACAGCTGGGTTGCCCGTTTCTGCATGTTGTTGTAAAGAGGATAATATATTGTGATTAATTCAAATTTAGAAACTTATTTAAAGTATATTATTTACTGATTAAATAATTTTTTTAATAATAGAAAAATAGCAAATTTTTTCATGCAAACTAAATTATTTGTTAATGTTTTCCTTTGTCTTAAAAGTTCTAAGTCCAGAATGAGCTTGTCAATCTGAAGTTTTGTGCTAAACTTTTTTCTTGGAACATTCTATACTAGCATTATCTTGACGTTCAGTGATATGAAATCTAAATTCAAGTGCGCAGGTATCTAAAAAATGAAATTTAAGGCCCAAATTCTGTTCCGTTTTCAAAAGTTGTTTTTTTATGCCGACCAACTTGTCTAGTGGTCAGCGTGCCTGGCTACGGATAGGGATGTCCTGGGTGCGAATCTCGGTTCAGGCATGGATGTACTTTCCCTCTATCCTGTCTTTGTCCTTTCCTTGTGTGTGAATGAGGTATGAATGGTGCCTACCCTATAAACAGGTCCTTATGGCATGTGTGAGGGTGCGATGGTGACCCACCCCCTGTGGAGCACCCGGGGCAACGCTTCGGTGGCAAAGAGGTCGCTGTTTCTGGCCGGCTCCTTGGGTATAAGAGGACAATACATCCCGATATACTCTGATCATTGTAAAGAAAAAGTTTTTCTTTATTAACAAAACATCAAATGCCTACTATAAAATATGCTTTTTTCTAATTTAATAACTACTCAACAAATCGAATAATATAAATCTATAAATTATTTGCAAAATTTGTTTTCTATAGCTCACATTTAAAAAATAAGATCAATGCCTGCAATATATTGAGTCATAATTTTTAAAATTTACGACATTTATTTTATCACATAAATATTAAATATACAAAAAAAATCATTCTACAATTTTCTATAGATGTATATAATATGCGATACATGTACATAATGCACCATTTATTATAATTAAAATTGCTGCGAAATTTATCATTTAAAAAAAAACTACATTTGTTATACTAAATACTTTAAGTTTACTCTTAAGATAGACGTTGAATAAAAGCTAGACGAGTGCAACATAAACTCACTACTGTCAAATAAAAAGAAATATTTTTGTTTGAAAACAGGTTATTTAAAATTATAGATGTTATTAAAATGTTATTCATTTTGAAATAAATAAATTAAATTACAAATTAAAATTTAAAACTTAAAAATTATTTCTAATGTTATTCTTTATAATTTAAAATTTATGTATTAAAATAAGCAAAATTAATATAAAACACTATTTAAATTATTAAGAATAATATAAGTTTTATTAATCATAGTTTTAATTATTAACTCCAACAAAGAAAAGAGATTGTTATTCCAATATTAAAATAAATCAGTTGTTTTCCATTTGAATTTTTTAATCAAATTCCCAAAAAATATCAATATTTTCTTTATTTTAATAATCTACAAAAAAATTTGAGACGAAGGTAAATTGTCTTGAGATCTATAGCTTAAAAGTATCTGAAATACACTAAAATGCCAAACACGTACCGGGAGTTGAACAGGCAAATTTTGGACTAAAAACCATCAAAAATAAAAATGTCAAAATTTTCATAAAAACTCAAACGAAATAAAAAATAATCGCATTTTTATTTTTTCATGTAATTTATATCAATATAAAGAGTATTTTTTCTATTACTACGCTTGTTTTATCAAAAAAACATCAAAGACTAAATTTTCAATTGAGTTCGCAATTGTTACTTTTTTGCATTATTCAATGTGTACAATAATTACTTGACATTTACGTAGAGAAAAAAATTGTGGAAAGTGTCTCGGAAATCTTTATAATTTCAAAAGCTATTTAACTATTGGAGAAAAATTGCAAGTCACCTAATTACTCTATTTCATATTTATAAACGAAAACTTTCTTACAAAGTATCAGATGCCATTTAAGAATTCCATTCGTTTCGAGCAATTCGAGCGATTTTTCATTATATTTCATTGCTTTCATAAACTTTAATACAATTCCCTAGCATCTGTTGCTGACATTGATGGAGTCGGCTGGTATGCTCTGAAAGTTTTTTGAAGGAGAAAATGTAATTTATTTTATGTTCACTTGCTCAATTCTAATGGCCCCCAGAGTTTCCTTCAAATCAACGAGTTACTTTAATTTTATTTAGTAATTTCATATTTCCCAAAAATATAATAAAATAAAGCTGGAATATTCAACTTTTTCCATTCAATGAATATTTTTAATAATGAAAAATGGTTCACATTTAAATTTTTCAACTTTCGAATGGAACTTAATTTATTTTATGAGAAAAAGCTTTTAGAATATTTTTTATGAGTATAATACTTCCACAACTTTTATGAGTGTATTCTTTTCTCGTAAGTCTATGTAAACATTTTTTAGGAACATAATTAAATGGAAAATGCATAATAGGACATTTTTTTAGTAATTAAAGATTTTGTTAAATAATGATATTTTCTTCAGATTGATTACTCTAGACTTTCAAATTGTATTTTTCAAAGGAAACTCTGTTTTATTTGATCTGAAAATGTAGCTGAAGAATAATGTCTAAGGTTTATATTTGACTTTATTTGGTTATCTTTGTGTTATTAAAATTAAAAATAGCAATAAAAGCGAATTTTGCTTATTGTTTTTTTTCACTTGTTAAATTATTTTCACTTGTTAAATATTTGTTAAATTTTTGCAGCGTTATTTATCAAAGAACAGAAACATAACACAAGCTTTCCAAGTTAAAAAGAAAAACACATATAAAAGAAACCAACTTAATATGTGTCTATACGGGATTTAGATGTTTGTCCTTGTTAGAAGAAATACTCTGCTCACTGCTGTAAATTCAATTGCTTTCTCACATACATATATATATACAGTAATTTCAGTTTTCAGTAATATCATTTATTTATGATTGCCAAATAATTGATTAAATTTTTGATTTAAAAATGTATATTGCAATTTGAATTCCTAAGCAATTTCAGTAAGTTTATGATAACAAAATGAAAACAAAATGCTTAAAGCAAAAACTTAATAAAGTTTAATATGTCCCGATATTATTTTGATAGACATGAAACAGAGAATGTTTGGAACACATTCGGAAAAGGTATTATTCCCCCGCCAAGTGGTTTTTTATATTATTCCAGGTATAGAGATAGTTTTTCTTCTACATTCTACATAAACTATTTAATATCATAAAGCGTGAAAGAATTGCAACTATCTTTGGCATACGAAAGGAAGTTACAAAAATTTCAGAAAAGTATTCACACCATTTTAATAATGGTGCTCTGTATTTGCACGAAATGGCTCTCCTGAAGTACGTTTTATATTATTTCACACACACACACACACACACACACACACACACACACACACACACACACACACACACATGTTCAGAATAATTAAATTTCACTTCTGTTTTTTTAATTCTTTTACTTCTTGATATTTTTATCCTGTTCCTCCCAGGTACAATTGAATGATTCCAGGATACACTTCATGCTATTAGGTAAGATAAGTTTTTATCTTGAATATATATATATATATATATATATATATATATATATATATATATATATATATATATATATATATATATATATATATTTTGAGATACAACTGGGTTTTTAACGTTATATATACAAAATTTTAGGTGTGTTCAAAGTAGTCTCCTCCAGCATCAATGTACTTTTGTAGGGGAATTTTCCACAGATTTAATGCTTCAAGCCATTTATTACTTGGAATAAACGCAAAAATGCATTTATAGCCTCATCAATCTCTTCTTCTGAATGAAAACGACGTCCACGTAAGTTCTTTTTTACATTAAAGAATAATCAAAAATTGCACATAGCTAGATCAGGTGAATACGGAGGATGTTCGATCACTTTAATTTGTTTCTGTTTAAAAACTCCCCTGTTAATCCGGCTGTATTTGAAGATGCATTGTCACTGCGAAGCATTAGTCGCCTAACATTCAGTTCTTTTAGAATTTCTGGAAGTCATTTAGTGGTATACCAGTTTGCTGTTACTGTCTTCTGTCCTTCCAACATAATGGCTTTGACCAATTCCGTACTTCTGTAGAGAACGGCTTACATGACTTTTTTCAGTGCGCAGTGTTTTTTCACCATTGGGATCTTCATCAAAGACCCATACTTTGCTCTCTTGACGTGTTGGAAAACGGCAAAAATCGGTATGCACATTTCATCATATGTTACAATTTTAAAAATGATGTGGTGGCCACCATCATATAGAAGTTTTAGAGTTTCTTACACGTTGATTACATTACTGATTCTGGCACGCTCCTCTTTTTGGTGTGTTAGATTATGGGGAACCCAACGGCAAACTACTTTTTTCATATGTAATTCTTCATGAATGATTTTGTGTATGACTGCTCCTCCAATGTTAAGTTCCTTCTGTATTATTTGCTAGGTACAGCGATTATCATCCATTAACATTTTTCGTATGACAGATACATTATTCGGGATTACTGTAGACGGTGGCCTTCCTATGTGTCCTTCATCCTAAAGAAAATTGCGACCTCTTCTAAATTCTTTAAACCATATAAACCAGTAGCACGAGCTGGAGATTCATCACCAAATGCTAATTGCAACCGTTGAATGCATTCTTGATTTAATCCTGCTTTAAATCCGTAGAAAATCATAGCACGAAAATGTCGCGTCAACTAAATTTTCTCTCCTGTTTAAAATTTATTCTACGCTAAACAAGTTGAAGTAAGTCAGTAAAAAATCGTCTTCTGTTTTAAAATACTTTATAATTTAAAATTAAACAGTTATTTTTATTTTGTAAATTCGCGTCTTCGCGTATCTCAAAAATTTCAGAGTAACCCTCGTATGTTTATATGTGTGTGTGTACTAAATTTAAATTGATAGAATAGGAGTTCTTTGATAATGTTATCTATATAATACAATTGTAAATTGCTGAGTATTCCTTTATTTTATTCCAACACTGAAGTCCTAAAACACTGGAGCCAGTGAATTCTCAACGTGATTCTTATACATTTAACAACCCCATAACATACCCTATATAAACACCCTTCAGTAAGAAACAGCACAAAGATGTCTGTTAATCACTATGAGGATCACACTTATGTTTCATATGTACAATTTAACTTAATTGAATCTTATTTTTCAATAAACCAGATTTGGAATGTAAATGTGTCTGCGTGCATTGCACTAACTCTCTGCAGCTGACTGCTTCTAAATTATGAATTTTTATATTAAAAATAATCTATTATGATATAAGTAAATTTAACTTATACAAAAATATGTGTTGACATCAGATGAGTTGGCCAAGATACCTGGTCGGTTTGGGCATCATTCACATAATCGAGAGGCAGTGAGTTCGAATCCCTACTTAACCGAATTACCATCGTGTTTTATGCTGGGTAGGGCATATTAAAACTTGTGGTGTTGTCGCAATGTCTTCCAAGTGAAAGGAGAACTATGGAGGTGGCAGGCCAAGTACTGGGAGTCTTCTGTTTGCGGTTTTTGCTTCAAAATTAAGAAGACAACATCCGGTTGCTATATCTAACTGGTAGAGCCCAGCTCAGGGCTAGTTACAGGGAAGCATGCTGCTGTATCAACATCAGATGAGCTATAAGATTTTCAATGCTTTAATTTTTTTTATAAATATTGTGTAATAGTGGCATACATTATTAAAATATATGATATAAGTAGAATTATTCAAAACTGCGTAAAACCGTCACACATACATAAGAAAGAAACATTTTCCTCTCGCATAAATTAAAGTTTACTGAAGAATTTATTCATCTTATTTATTCCAATCGTTTTCAAAAGTTGTCCACAATATTGCTTTTCTCCCAATAGTAATACACATAGTTATTAATAAAATAATTTTAGGAATAATAATTTTGTCTAAAATGTTATAAACATATATTTCTTGCCATTAATGCTTACATATTTCCAAAGCCTAAAAAAGAATTTAAGTTATTTTAATTAGTTATGAAAGCAAACTATTGAGGAGAAAGATATTTTTCAAAAGGAAGACTGCCTGTCATCAAAGAGCTTCTTTTTGATATTAAACTGGATAGAATTTTATTATCGAGCGGTGGAGTATTTGTTAAGCTCAAGTGACAATGAAAGACCAGCAAGAAAAAAATATCACTTGATTAGGTTACGCTTCATTGCGTCTGCACAAGAACAATATGCTTTCCGCCAAGCAAGGATTCCTGTGATGCCGACGCTAAGAGCTGCATTTTAAATTAAATTGAATTTCTTAAAAATAAGCAAAAATTTGAATACGAAAAGAAATTCATTAGTTATTTAAAAGGAATTCGTTACACAGTAACAGCTGTCCCCGGAAATGTAAAGCTATTTACGAAATATCAAAGTTTATCTTGATTAAGCAAAGCACTATTTTGCCGTGCATTGTATAAAAACATATTCATATATAGAAGATAATTGGATTAAAAACTAGTAAAAGTATTATTAAAGAATTTTTAACATTATTTTTTAATTATATAACGTTTTTATGTAATAAAAAGAAAACTGTACACTTATGAAATTCTTGTAATATTTAGTTGAAAAATTGGCCTGCTCTTTAAGTCTTGCTTTTTGCAAAATTATATTTATAGTTAAGACTGTTAGAGTTTTCCTCTAAATGTAGCCTTGATAGAATATTGCATTGCAAGCAATTTTTTTATTAAACACTGGTGCAAAAAATGCATTTTTACTTCCTATTTCTGTTCATTAGTTACATTAAACATGATTAATAGTATCTTGTTTTTGCTATAAAGAACGTTTAGTCATATATTTCTGAACATAAAAAATTGCCTGGTTTATATTTAGTAGCTGCACAATAAAAACTTTGATTTTATAATTTCAGAAAAAATTTGTGATTTCTTTCAAATTGTTGTAATGTTCAATGACAGAAGTAATTCATTTTATAACAACTAGGCATTCAAAGATGTTAGAAGAATGTTCAATCAAACTTGGCTATAAGAGCATATTGGCAACATAGTAAGCTGAGGTATTTCACATTTACAACTGTGTTGCAACACACCTACTGCACAAAAATTGGTAATTCCATGTATCATAAGAATATTTTCCCCAATTGTTAAAACACAAGCTTAAAATGATATAATGCATGGAAACTGCTTAAAGCTTAAAATATAATTTTCAGGAAAATAATCAATTTCTAATATTAATTCATTTAATTTCTAGTCCATGTTATCCAATCATTTCATTTTTTATGTGATTTTTCCTTCATGTGGTGATTTCAAGAGCTCCTTTGTTTCAGTATAAAAACTCAGTTAGTGACACTTAAAATCTTAAGGAAAGCTCTTCAGATTAGTTATAATTTATTCCCATCCCTTTGTACTTAAACAAGATGTTTGACTCACATGCTCTCTTGAATTCTTCCACGTTATTTTCCTGATTAAAAGTAAATAAACTTGATGTCTTAAGACTAAATGAAATAATTATTGGAGGTTTTATTACGGACTTATTTCTAACCCAAAAATGCTAACGAAGTAGGATATTATATTTCAAGATATTTATTTTCTATTATTGAAAATTTAATAAATAACACTATATTAGATTAAATATGTCCACTTGGAAAATCACTGAAAATTGGGATAAATGATGTTCATTCATTCGTTAGTTGAAATGCAGCTACAAATCCGACTTAAAAGTAAAAAAAAAAAAAAAATAAAAATAAAAAAATGCGAATGATTTACAGAATCTGAGAAAAGTACAACAAGATGTTCAGAGCGTTTTCTGCGTTTATTACAAGCGGAAGGAATGGATTCAATACTTGAAGCAATTATTCAAGAGATATAAGTATACAAATGCACAATGGAATAATTTATCAGATGCATTTTGTAGATTCTCTGAAAATAGTAAGTCTAAGTAGAAACGAAATGTTATGCACAAATTATATTCATGCTCACCAGCTATTGTACTATCGCCTAGCAGAATCATATGATTTAAATTCAGATACCGAAAGAATTTCAGTCTATCGAAATTTTTACAGTGTAAAATCTATGTTTACATCGCTTTATGTATTACTTAATTTAATTTGTTTGTGTATAAGCAAAAGTGCTCAATTTGTGCCCGTTTTCAACATTCCTGGATTCTCATATAGTAAGGCGGCAAGTTGGTTGTTATCGTTTGTATTGTTAAACTGGACTCTACTTCACTTATTGGATGTGATTTCACATGGTTGTTGTTTGATTACGTCCTTCACATAAAATTATTTATTGCAAGAATAATATGTATTCTCTGTAGACAGCAGTAGATGCTGAAGAATACTTTTAGCAGAACTCAAGGAAATTTTCAGAAGAAGAAACACGTGGCGTAGTAGAAGAAACGTGGAACAAATTTTGATGTTAAAGATTCAGATGTTGTTCTTCATACTAAAAACTCTCCGACTTAAATGTGTTGGACATGTCAGCTGCATAAGCAACTTTAAATAAAATCTTTACATCTAGATCATAATACAAGAAGAAGAATTCCAAATTTTTGCTTGCTAATCTAATTGAAAATTGCTTTCTGGTCCTCAGATCAAAGAATAAAAAGAAAGTAGCTGCTTGTAGTCCAATCCAATGCTAACGAATTAGCTTCGATGAAAGAATCTGTTTCAAAGAATTTTTCCTCACCACGCGCTGTAGTACAATGGTTGAAAAAGATGACGTGGGCAACATTTCTCTTTTGATGAAATAACGAATCATGTTCCATTGACATTGGATTCATTTAAAGAGGTATACAGAAACTATTTAATAAGAAAACATTCTATACTAGAGTTATTCATACTGCCATCATAATAAATACGCGCTTATATTTCAATTAAATTAAGTTTCTTTATGTTTTCAAAATTTCAGAGCCAATTTCACTAAAAGGCTGCGAACAATTTTAAAACCTGCTCACAAAAATTTGCGTTGTTGGTCTGGTTGTGTAAATATTACATAGTTGTGTTTTTAAGATCTAACATAAAATAATTGGTAAGGATATTTTTTTATTAATACATTTATACACATAAAATTATTTATACTTTTGTAATACTCTTAAACTAATTGTATTGCTACTGTAACTTTATTGCTACTGTAACTTTATTGCTACTGTAATAATTGAGAGTCAACAAAATTACAATAAGGCGAAAAATATAACCTTAATAACTAAATATTTGCAGCATAATAATTAGAAGTAACTCTTATCAAAATGCAGAATAAAACTATAAATAAATGTACCATTGTAAAATATTGTAGTTTGTAACAGAAAATTATTATTAAAAAAATTGTCTGACAATTGTTTTCACTACCGTAAAAACGAATTCTATGTAATAGTATTTTTTCATGCAAAACGCATTTGTCAAGCATTTTCTGAAAAATTCAATTCAATATAGCAATTACTTCGAAAATAATCATATTCATTTACAAATTAAATTCATTAAAAAACAATGTACAATTTTCAGAAAAGCTGGAAATTTTTTTGAAGTTTTGTATTGGCAAAATAAACGACATTGTTCCTTAAAGCAACGTGGATCGAGTAACCGCATCGTTTCGACGAACAATCCGGGAATTCATGTTATTGTTTTCCCTAAAATGAAATTTCTTTCGCTGAGCAAAAGGAAATTGGGTAACCAGTATAGCGTTTCCTTTCACGTGTGTTTTTATTCTTATCTTGTTCTTTTATCTCTGCGTATTTTTCTAACCATTTATCCCGACACCACTTTTTCCTATTGAATACAATTCCTTAAAACAATAAGAATATTCCTTTTCAGAAATTTGAAATAACAAATAAATAATATTTGTCAGGGATGTAAAGTTTGGCATCGAAAGTAGCTATCTCAGTTGGGGGAAAATACCATTCAGATTGAAATGCAAAGTTGGAAAAATGGTGTTTTTCAATACATTATCTGAAACGTAAAAGTCGAAATTATTCGAATCAAATCCAATAAATGTAATATGTATCTGTTTCTTAAAATAACAAATTACGCAACAAAAGATAAATGAAAACCTCACACAAGCTTAACTAAACTCAAAAGAGTTTAAGAAAATTACTTGACGTGCATTTAAATGCAATACAAAGATTTATCATGTAAAAGTTGCACGCAATAATATGCAAATATTTTAAATGCACAACTTTAAAAGTAGGAAACACAAAACTAGAAAGTAAAAATTAGTATAAAAACAAAACATATTTAATAGAGATAACATTTTGATTGATATGTTTTCAGCTTTCTTATTGAATTTGAAAATTTAATTTAAGGAATCAAGTAAGAGATGTTTTTCTCAATCTATTTACATCTGTATGTTTTAAGACGCTTAAGTATTAGGATATTACTTGGAACAGCATATGCAAAAATGTAATTCATAATTTCATTAAAAAAATAAGCAAATAATCTTTAAATATTAATATCTTTTATCAGTGTGATTAAAATTCTAATAATTTCATTTTGAATTTATTAGTTTTGCAATATTGTTTTCATGATCAAATTTCACAAGAAGCAAATCCATGGCAGTTCAAAATATCTTCTATAGAGCAAAAATAATACATATAATTAAATTTCAATCGAATGAAGAATACTAAAATTATTTTCTGTATTTTAAATTATTTTATTCTTAAGTTTTTCTGCACTTTTTAAATTTAATGACTTGAAATTGAACAATTGTTTTTTTAAATAATTTACAATACTATTTTGGATTGAACATTGTAATTTTCCTTTATATTCCGTACATCAAATTTCTAAATCTACTCATTTTGACTCACTGCCATGTATTGTAAATTTCAGAAATATTGAAAAGTTAGAGTTTTGATGGACTCATAGCCAATTTTCTATGCGTTTGTAATAAATAAATACAAAACTGTATCTTTTCTTTAAAAATTACTACATTTCAGTTAAAAAAGTTTGGTTAGATCAATCTAAGGTATTATGCTTTAAACTTTAAGCTTATAGAGCAGCTTAACTTTAAGCTTATAAAGCAAATTTACTTCATAGAAGTACAAATGCCGTATCTAGTATACAGGTGAATTAACCCTTGTTTGGACAGGTGTTTTGCAAAAGTAAATAGAATTATTACTCTGTGTATCACGCTATCGAAATCAGAGCAGCATTTGTATTAAGAGCGTAGATGCTAAACCAGTCAAAAAGGTCCTTTTTATTAACTTTTATTAATTAAAAATTATATTTTTAATCAAATAAAGTTATTAAATTTTTAAAAATTTGAATTTTAAAATTTTTAAATAAAATGTTTAAAAATAAATTTTATTAATTAAAAATGGCCATATTTTATTAATTTAACTTACAAAAAATACATTTTGATTTAATACACGTCTCTCCTGTGTTGGGAACTGGTTTTATATTATTTTTAATAAAAATGCTGAAATGCTATACAAAGTGAAATGCATAGGGCCATATACATGCAAAAAATGGATTATTTAAGATTTAAATATTTTAATCTTTATATATATATATATATATATATATATATATATATATATATATATATATATATATATATATATATATATATATATATATATATATATATATATATATTAATATATATATATATATATATATATATATATATATATATATATATATATATATATATATATATATATATATATATATATATATATATATATATATATATATATATATTAACGAAATTGAATAATCAGAAAAAAATGTTTAATATTTGCTTGAATATAAAATCGATAAGTCAGTTTAAACTTTAGTTATAAATTGACAAAACTATTTAAGTTACATTACATGAAAATTAATTCATTATCATATGAATCTATGAGCACATTAACATTTTGACTAACAATATAAAATTGAAAGAAAGGATTTTATTCTTTTATAAATATTACTCTATTTTTAAGAAAACTTATATTAAAATTATTACACGTATTGAGGTACATTTTGTCATTCAACGATCACCCTTTTAACACGTGGGCTGGCTATTTATTTAGGCATTTACGATTAAAGTAGCTTTCAAGCCATTACAAACATCCAAGGCTAACCCAAGAATGGAACCCATTGACTGTTGAACTGAAGATAAGAAACAAAACCATTCAGATAAGAATTTGTAAGCAATATTTGCAGCCAATATATTCAATTACCAATATTAAAATGATGAATTTTAACACAAATTGTCAATATCGAAATACTTATAGACTAAATAATTGTCAAAACATATTTACCCGAGGCCATACATTACCATGTATAAAATGATTTTGTATAGAAATTCGAAGAGCCGTGTTCTCTTATTATTTTCTATATTTTATACATTTAATAATAAATAGGTTATTACGAATAGACGAAATTTTTTGTTTCTATTTAAAAGAAAATATTAATTAAAAATAGTATAACATATTATTAATATGTACTTGTATCAAATATTAGAAAAAAATCACTAATACTAATCAGATTAAAAATCTGCTTACAGATTCAGTAACGGAGATAACAATCAATTATGTAACTACTACATTTTGAGGAATAATCATATAATATAATATAATATAATATGATATGATATGATATAATATAATATAATATAATATATAATATAATATAATATATTATAATATAATATAATATAATATAATATAATATAATATAATATAATATAATATAATATAATATATATATATATATATATATATATATATATATATATATATATATATATATATTCATCTTGATTGACTGACATAATAGTTGTTTCATATCATATTTCACAAATCAAGTTTAATTCAATATTTTAAGTTATTTAAACAATTAAAATTTCCATGATATAAGCCAATGATAGGAAAAAATGTTTCAGATTTTACTCAATCTTCTTTTTATCATAATAGGTATCCTATTTCCTATTTCCGAATTCTATTTCCGAAACCCTTGTATTTATGTTAGATGTATTGAGTAATTCATAATTGTCTTAAGCTACAGACCCCTTACTACAAATAGCTCTACATAAATAACTAATTTATCCATAAAAATGTAAAAGTAGCATCAAATTAGCATATATTTTCTCATATTACAAGCAGATAAAGTAAGCTGTAATACGATTTTTCAAAAATGTAAAATATACACTCATTAGAATTTAATTTGTTGAAAAACACAAATTTAAGTTTTAAGAGAATATTTTTTAAAAATATTAATGAATTTTCCAAAACTATTTTGAAGAAATGACTTTTTATTTAATATTAAAAACAATTAATAAAGGATGTAAATATTTTAAACTCTCTATTTGACACAATTTTTTTCTATTCTCATTATATATATATATATATGTGTGTGTGTGTGTGTGTGTGTGTATATATATAGTTTCATTTACTTGCAGTAGCATTTTTAATTTAACTTCTGCATTGCTTTTGTAATTAGCTCTTGTAGATTGACGATATCCTTGCATCACTTATACCGATAAAGTATAAGGAAATATTTTTTTTATACATGACTGAAGTAAACAACATTTGTAAAATAAAAAAAAAATACTTTTGTCTCATTTAATTAAAAAAAATCGAAAAAATGTATGCAAATTTAATTTTAAGCAAAATAAAACAAACTTGTTAGATAATTAATTAAGTTTGAAAGTAAATGAGAAAAACAAAAGAACATCAATACTTTAGTATTTCGATATTTGCCTCAAGACAAAGTTTTCGTTAATAAGACGAGAAATATTTATTTTAAATTAAGTTTCTCTCTTCCATAAAACTGAACTTTCTTCTAGAATATCAGCTGTTGTTCCAATTGTATGTCGCAAATAAATATTGAAAATCTTATTTAATTTAAGCTGAAGATTTATTCCTATAAAAGCAATAAGTAAATAGTTTAAACTAATTTACATTATTTATTCTAAATCTGTCGTTTACTGAAATCTATATTATGAGTTATTTATAATGTAACATAGAGTTAAAGGAAAGTCAAATAAGTTTGAAATTTACTCCACCGCACGTGCGAATTAATTAAGACAAACGCCAGAATTTTCAGAAATGTTGTTTAATAGATTTTAGGTTAACTTACATACAGAGCATAGCTATCTATTACGAAATGTGTCCACGTCTACATTGAATGAGAGTGTATGCATAGTTTGCCTTGGATTTTACAAAAGCATTAGATTTCGTCATCACGAATTCAAATTTTTATAACATTCTCAATAATTGTTAGCTTTGTAGCGTACTCCAATTTTTGATACGTCTTTTCATAATGCTCCACAAATTTTCGATTTGATTTACATCAAAAATATCAGGCTAGTCTAAAAAATTAAATTTCTGTTTTATAAAAAAATCCTTTGCTGGCTTAGAAGTATGTAAACGGATCTTGTATAAAACTATCGACACCATTAGCAGACGTTGAACTGTTTTCAGTTGGTACAATTTTTCCCTCTATTATACAAATGTATTTTGTAAAGTCAATGATTCCTTCAACTGGTTTTAAGCTGACAGGTCATTTGGAAATAAAATAACATCAAAACATCTGTTTCTGAGTGTGCTTAATTGTTTGTATAAGATATTGTTCCTGGATGAGTTCTCTATCATTTCGTCTGACAAATCTTAGTCAAAACCTTTGCACAAAAAAAAGTTTCATTGCAGAATGCAACCCTCTTCCAGTCTTAAGTGATACAAAATTGATATTTTCTATCCCAATCCACGCGTTTATTATTCATTGCCGACATTAATGATTATTTGATTTTCGATCTTGCAAATTTCGCAGATTCAATAAATCTTCGTTGAACTATCGATGAATCTACAATTGCATCTGAAGTTAATAACTCTCTCTGAAGATCTGTTCTTGTTTTGCGAAAGTACACACTTTATTATTTAGCACAAAAAATGTGCTTATTCAGAGCGTTGTTTTGCATTTGCGGCCACATTTAGTCTTTTGTTTTGGAGACACTGCCCCAAAATACTTTTGCTGATTAATAATCCTCAATACCTTGTATTTTCTTACTTTAACCACTGCAGCAATATATCTCTCAGTCAAAGAAGTATACTAATTAAAGGTAAAAAATCCAGTCCTTTACCTGGTGTTGATATCTTTTCTGAAATACTCGTCAGAAGCAAATGATTCACCCCATCAACTATTTCTCACAATATATTGGGCGCAAATGATGTGGAAAATTTTTGGTTGGTCATGATCACTTGGCCAAATCGGATAAGACTAGCCAATTTTAGTCACACATTTTAATAAACTGTTGTAGAAACTAATTTTAAGTAGAAATTTTTAAAAAAAAAAAATGTTTGTCCCGAGTAATTCACACAGTAGCGCATGCAAAATAACCAACTATAATTGTCATTGTTCAACAAAAATTTCACAGTAGTGAGCTATTTAGGAAAACAACAAAAATTAAAAATTTCTATTGTTGTCTCAACAGGAAGAAAAAAATTAATTTGAAAAATTTCATAATTAGTGAGAAATGACAAACGTCAACATACTTTCATTATACACCAAAATAAAAGAATAGACAAAATATTTTAATTATGTAACACCTTCGAGATAATCATAATAAATTAATTCAATTATAAGCTACTTCTGATTTCTATCCGTTATGTTGCTAAATTATATCACTTTATAAGGGACTTTTCTACACTTCGATTTTTTAATAAACGGATATAAATCACAGTTATTCTCCTGACAGAGAAAGAAGAGCATGAGATTGAAAGAAAAGAAGACATAACATTGTGTTATGCCAGGAAAATATTCTAGAATAATAGGAATCTAAAGAAAACATTTCTTAATAATTGTAGTGGTAAAGATTTGAAAACATGTCCGACATCCTGAAAGGAAATTTATACCACAATTAAAATATGAATGAATTTTTGTAGGAAAAGCAAAGGAAAAAAATGTCTGATAACAGAATGATGCAGCAAAATATACATAACGATTTCTCAGTTTTCTGTCTTCCTAAAAATATTGCTTGTAAAATTTAGTATACCACTTGCTTTAGACTACAAGAGAAAATTACGCTTTAGTAAACTTACTAAATGAGAAAAAAAGGCAGTGGGGTTTGTTTTTCTCGTAAAAAGGAAAACATTTAAATGTGAGTAAAATAAAATAAACAAGAAACAAAAAATAACAAAACCACAATATCGAAATCTTTTCAGAAAAGAGAATCAAAATTGTCATTAGGTATCTTTATTGTCACAATAAATGCACGAAAAAAAGTATTTTTAACATTGATTTTTCTTTATTTTATAAACAATAATATCAAATAATGCATTATATGTTAATATTTCACTATGTACGTATAATATGTGCATGGTGCACACACACAGATATGTATATATGCATATCTGTATATCCTGAGATTAAAATTTTCTGCTATTTTTTTAAAATGTGTGTTACTATTTATATATTTTACTTACATGCTAACAAATTGACCAATTAATATAGCAAAATAAGTATAAAAATTTATTAACTTTTATTATCAAGAAAACTAGTTAAATTTTCCGTAATGAATTTCTTAAATTCTTCTATTTTTGGTTCAAAAAGTTTGAACTATTCTTAAAATTAAAATAAATTATTAAATGCTTACTTAAATAATTCTATGAAAAGAAATAAAAATTTTAAAGAAACGTCTGTAAATAAAAAGACAGTTTCAAACAAAATATACAGTTTTACGATATTCCCGCTCAAACGTTTTATGACAAGCTTCTTAAAACAATTTAGATATAAGAAAAAGAGCATCTTTTTTAAAATTTTTTTAGTTTATACTAAAATAGAATAAAACTGCCTCAAGCATTTTCTGCTGGTTATCCAACTTGATAAAGCGTAATTCTTCTTTAAAAATTTTTTTTTTCTTAAAGAAACAGACATCATGTAAGCTTCATATGTAATTGCTCACTCTTTCTAAATATCAAATATATTCAAATGCTTTTTATAATCTAATTAAAACTTTGATCTTTTTATTGCCCCTTTAAAACACAAGTGATTAATTTAATCAAGGGGATTACATACAGCAGCAACAAAAGAATTAGTTACCGTATACAATTAAGTACTGCTAAAAAACATTGAGATTGTTTCGAAAAAAAATTAAATATATAAAATTATAAATGTAAAATAGAACTCTAAATCTGATGAAAGGTACGTATTTTTAAACTGTTCTTTAGAATAATAATTGAAACAATCTTAACATTTTAAAGATATTCTAGTTTAATCTTGCGGGAAAAATAAAAAAATAATAGCTAAAAAATTCTAATAAAATGTGAAGTGAGTTAATTCATTAAATGTAAAAGTGATAAAAGTTAATAAGAATAAAATAAATGAACTATTGTGAAACGTATTATTACTAAGCAATGCAATAAGAGACTTTGTGTGCGTTAAATACTATTAGTATAAGTAATATTATAATATGTGAAATATAAACACTTCATTTATTTAAACCAGATAAAAAGATAAAAAATTACATAATTTTAATTATATGTGTGGCTTCGCTGTCAGATAGCATTTGCTATTACAACAAGGAAATATTTACTGTATTGTATTTTAACGCTGAAAATATATCTTCATGTTATTATATCAAATCTGTTTGAATAAACATTTAAATTCTTTTAATGCTGTTTTTTACCAATCTATATGTTTCTATTGATTATATTCGATATGTCCTGGATATGGAACCTGTTACAATATGTTTGATTAAATCTTCTTCACACACACACACACACACACACACACACACACACACACACACACACACACACACACACACACACACACACACACACACACACACACACACACACACACACACACACACACACACACACACACACACACACACACACACACACACACACACACACACACACACACACACACACACACACACACACACACACACACACACATTGTGTTCTCGATTTTTCGGGGATGAAAAATTATATCGAATAATAGAATATGTGAATTTATCTGATAAGCAAATGAGGAAGCCCCGAATACTTTTCTTTTGGTTTTTAAAATATATGTCTTTATCTAAAAAACTATTACTTTGTACCTACAGTTTGTAAGTGTGTGTTATACATTCTTGTGTTAATAATTTAATACAAAAAACCGTAAGGCACTGTTTGAATCAGTGCGGTCTCAGCACCTCACACTAATACAATTTGAGGAATACATTGTAAGATTGGACATGTAGTTCAATGCTTACTGAAAGAAAATGTTTTTAAGTCACAAAGCTGGGTGTTTGGATTGATGTAATTTTAATTATGTATATATATATATTTTCATTTCTGCCATGAATACTATAAGCATTCATTTTTTATCTCCCCTCTAGCTAGAACAATGACTTTTACGATATCTTTAAGATTTTCTTTATCTTTAGGGGTTTTCACTCATATTTATTTAATACATTCGTGTCCATAAATTAAGGATAATGCAAGTTCGGGCAAAGAAAGAGACAGAAGCAAAACAAATGTGACTCATTGTAAAGCCTATTTATTAAACAAAAGTTAAAGAACAAAAAAGAAGCTATATGTTTGACATGATTAATAAAAATTACAATTTTTCTCCTTGGAGCAAATTTCAAAAAAGAACCTATTTACAAAAAACAATATAATATGGTTGGTATCATGGTTAATATATAGCATGCTCCCTAGACGATGCAATACAACGCCTAGGTATGCTGAGCATCAAATTATAGATCTGATCTTGGGGAATATTTCACCATTCATGAAGCAATGCTCTCCAAAATTCCAGTACACATGTTTGCGGTAACTGACTGGCAGCAATTCACTGGCAAAGCATGTATCACAAATACTCTATTGGATTCATACTCGGTGAGTATTCTGGCCAGTCCTTATGGGCGATATTCTTCGATTGAAAGCATTCGTCTACAAAGTTTGCACAGTGAAGACGGGTGTTGTCATCCATAAACAGAAATTCTACATCCATAGCGTCCCAAAACAAATGTACATGTTGTTCCAGAATGACATCCTGATTGATGTGACCTGCCATGGTTATATTCTGAATATGCAGGTTAGTTCTGGAACCCAGAATATCTCCTCCCCAAGCAAGCAATCCTACACCACCGTAATGGTGTCATTCAATGGTGTTCTCTTGGTTGTAAGGGGTAATCCATATAAAAGCAAATGGTTGTGTGTTTGGCCCTCTCCATATGAAAGTTTGGTGGGAATCAAACTGAAAGCTAAACCTGGACTCGTCGGAAAACATCACACCAGACCATTGTCATGGTGTCCTCAATGCATGCTCTCTAATCCAGGCTAACCACAGGCGACAGTAAGTCGCGGTATGTGGAACACATCTGACAGACCTATGAACATATAGACCAATGTGCCCTAAGCGCCTGTACACGACCTGCCTTGAAACTGTCTTACCGGTAGCTAACGAGACAGGTCTGATGTTGTGCTCCGACAGTACTTCTCTGTTCTTTGGAAGTAGCTGCCAAATACCCGCCCTCATTCAGAGTTGTAATTCGGGGGGTGGGACCTATGCTGTAACGTCTACTCACATTACCATCATCTTGGAACCGTTGCCAAAAGCCTAGAGATGACACTCTGGGCAAATCCTCGGATACTTCCACCTGGGTAAATCCACATTCCAGACGGCCGATAATTCTACAACATAAAACCATCAAAGAAATGCTTCCTTTGTGCCATAACTATGCGGTTATAGCACTGAAAAGCGCTTGTGAACAGTTTTACTTCCCTACAACCATTCCTTATTTACTTCTCTCTTACACTGTCATCATTGTGGCGTAGTATCGGCGCCATCTAATGATTTTTTGTAATTTGCATATTATTCTTCAAGATGTATGTGATAATTCAACATGTGAAAATTTTATTTCAGAGTTCAATTTCTGTGTTAATCTGAATTATCCTTAATTTATCGACATAGTGTAGAATGAAATATTGTGAATTTTTAATTAATTTTTAAAATCCAACAAACACCAATGTTTATCATAATAATGTAAAATAATTACATGTTTTACATCAAAAAATCTTGATCAGAGTTCAGAAACGAGACCTTCGAAATCTTATGATCTTGCAGATTTTACCTTTGATTGGGAAAGATGATTTTCCCTATTAAAATTTGTTTGCATTTTAATCAATTTCATTTTTACGAACAATAAGTAACCATTTCATATTTTAAATATCTATAGCCTTTTATCTTGGTTTTGAAATTGACCAAAGATTCACATGAAATATTTTTAGTAGAACTGCTATTTATGACTATTTTCATTAAAATATACGATGTAAGATATTTACTTAAGAAAATACACCAATCAAACAGAATTATTAGCTAATAATGTTAGTTAAATAATAATTTACATATTTTCATCTTCTTTATAAATAAATAAAAACTTGCTGTTCTTATGGACGCAATAAATTTTGAAATAATAATAAACATGATTTTTACTTTGAATTTAATTTAATTTCAAAATTGAGGAATAAGTATTATTTTACTTCTAATTTATTTAAAAAAACTTTTATACACGTTTTAGAAGCATTAATAATTAGTTATATATATATATATGTCAAATTATATATATATAACCGCTGTGTGTTAAAATTATATCTTGCTTAAAGATATTACTCAACAAAAGCGTAGTGGCTAATGCACGGTAATCGTAAAAGAACAGAGTGTAAGTTTATTAAAGAAAATTCCAGGTATAAAGATTTTAGATCTTCAATTGATACGTGAGTCTAAAGTTGTTTATAAAATGCAACGAAAATAGAATCTTTGCTTCCATAAATCTAATTTTAACAACTTTAAGGGGAAGCATATGTTTCTCCCATCACACCACAGCATTAGCAAATCTTGTTATGTGTTTCTGTACACTGCAAAAAACTTCTCAAACTATTAGTAAGTGCTGAGGACTATAACCACTTAAGTATCGTTTCATAATTGAAAAATAACTAAGAATTAATTGAACAACGCAAAACTTATTTTTAAAGCATGTTTTCAGGTAGAAGAGGAGAACGTAAGTGTTCCATGGGAGCATTACTAACAAGTTTAAACGCGGAAGCCATTAATCAGTCCACCAACTGAAGAACTTAGATTCCAGAGTGGGGGGCACTATTACCTCCGTGAATTTAATAAACTCTTTCCTTTTACCTCCCAGACAAATTGACTTTACTAAAGACGTCTAAAAATATGAATAAATAAGAGTAAAGAAAAGGAGGTGCTCATTTCGGAGGTCCCGCTGTAAAGGGGGAAATAAATTTCTGCAAACTGGGTACCCAAGTAAAAGAAGCAATTTGCATAGATCATGTCCCCGTCGCGTCAACTTCACTAACAGTTTCCACTTTATTCTTGAGTCACTTTAGGGGCACTTATTAAGTTTCGAGGGAACTCTTGCTGTGATTATTCACTTTGGTTCTTGCATTAACTTGTTTCTGCCACTTTCTAAATTCGTTTCTTGCTGGGATACTCGCCTTCTCCTCCGCTGCAAATGGAAAGGAGGCGAATTTAAAGTGAAATTGGCAAAACTACAAACGGATTTGTTTTGAAATAGGATAGAGTGAAATCCTTCTCAATAACTGCATTCGTTTCGTATGTTGTAAAACGAGGGAATTTTTTCCCTTCATAATATGTTTTAGATTAAAATTAACTTTACATATTCTGCATTTTTAATATTCACTTATTATTTTTATTTAAATATAAACGCTGCAGATTGTATCATATATGAACGAAAAAAGGAATTTTTTTCTTATCTTTTTATTTTAACTTTAACAACGCAGTTATTTTTGCTGTAAATAATGTTACCTTCGTTGATATTTGTGAGTTTATGCGATATTTTTGCTTTTAACAATACTTTCAATGATTTAAATAAGCACACTTTCTGTAAACATTAAAAGAAACTTATGTGATAAACTTAGTTTTAAAATTATTGGGAAATACAGTTGCCCAAAAAGAAAATCAGTAATAAAATAAATATCATTTTGCTTAGTACATCTCATTCAGTTTAATTTATTATTTACATTTAATATTCAAAAACCAGTAAATTTTAATTTTTTACTTTTCTATTGCGTAAAATATAAAATTGAATTTAAATAATTTTAAATATCAATTTAAATTTAAATTAAAATAATTTTATTATAATTATCCACAATTATAAATAATCCAATTTAAATAATTTTAAATATCAATTATGAAGTGAATTTACATTCTGTTTGAAATCTAGCTCTATTTCAACTGTAACGTATAGTTATAAAGTGATCTTTAAGAATTAAAAATGCTCAAGAATAAGGTGAAAATAATCCACATACTAGCAATCTAAAATTCAATTTTAAGGACAATCAGCAGCTTCATCAGCTACAGGAATAAAAAAATAAAGAAGTAATAGCTTTAGTTTTTATTATGAAACAATACAAATAATTTTAAACTTTATTTTTCCTATACCTAGAAGTATTTTACCATAACCTAATAGGAAGAAATAGAGCAATATATTAGAAGCAAATAAAAACTACACAGTAAATTACTTTTCACTTTTATAATTTAATTATATACAATTAAAAGAATCTAAAATTATACAAGTTATCCGAAAAATATTTTTAAGTTGCAAGATACATTTTTATAAAAAGAAATAAGCAGTACACCGCACTAAAAATGTTAAAACATCTCTTTTAACTAAGTTGCATCTCATTAAAAAGTACAAATACTTTTTAAGCTATAAATAACAATGAATTCAAACTAAGGATTACTTTCTTAAGCTTAAATTTACAAATAATTTTATTTAATTTTTTCTTAAGCTTAAAAAGTACAAATACTTTTTAAGCTATAAATAACAATGAATTCAAACTAAAGATTACTTTCTTAAGCTTAAATTTTTTGAATTATAATATAATTGCATATCTAAAATACATTCTAATTTTACATACAGAATATTGCACATTACCAGAAATAATGCTGAAGATTAATTTATGTATTTTTATAACCCTATTTTTCATCTATTATAAAAATAAAACTGAGACAGACCATTATTGCAAGAAATCAGCTTTTTACAAATCTGTATTTTTATTCATAACTGCTCCTGTACTCTTGAGTCAGGAAAAGTTGGCGGAAAAAATTAAATGGGGGAAACTGAATTTTCAGCTGCGAAACTTTATATTATATGATGGATTGGGAAAATATTATTATTGGATTGTTTCACATAAAGCTATTTCATTTCTTCTCCCTCCCCAGCTGAGGAGGTTTAATTTAAAACCAATACATCACTTGCGCTGGAAGGGAATTAGGAACTTTTTGACAGTAGAAATGGACAAAAAGAGGAAATCTGGTTCTTATTAGACGACAGAACATTGTTTTGATCTGAATGTAGAACGTCCAAAGTAATCATACATATTATATAATCATATTATTTATATATATTATGAAATTCTAAATTTATTAACCTTTTGAGACTAAAATTTTCAGGTAATTGCTTGAATACTGTAGTTACGAGGAAAACAATTACGTCTATCAGATAACGTTTTGGTTTTCCTAAATTTAAATTTTTCATATACTGGTAAATTAATTGAAGTCTTTTTATAATTCCATACATAATACACGGTATTAACTTAAACATATAAATTAAATTTAACGTATAAAGTATTTTTAATAAGATATTACTTGAAATTTTGATTGAAATTATAAACTTTCTGTATTTTATTATTAAAAATATTACTTTTTCCTTTTTTTAGAATTTTTTTTTTCTGAAATAGGAAACTATTGCATTTTATTTAATATTTGTACTACTAAAATAATTTATATCTCTTTCACATTTTAATATGAATAAAGAAATCCTGAAAACAAAAATTCTACATCAGATAAAAGAACTATTGTTTTCTTCCATTCTTTGCAGATTTCCCGAATTTTTTATGCACTATAAAGCAATCAATTCACATTTTTACAAATAAAAACACAAGATAATTTTTTAAAAGAAATTATTTTTACCTTCAGTTAAATATTTTTACTTTTTGTGATGCACACTTTAAATAAATAAATAAATAAATAAATAAATAAATAAATAAACATATATATATATATATATATATATATATGTATATTAAATATCTTCAAAATTTCTTCAAAGTATTGTGGGGACGAATTTGTGTTTATTATGGTTGATTTACTATATTATTATTCAGTTCACATTATTAAAACTATCAAAGAACATCTAAATAAACAATGCAGCTAACTTTAATAGGAATTTCAAATTAAATTTGTTAGTTAAAGTCAAATTATATAATTACTAAATTAAAAAACCAATTATTTTCTTAACGTAAAATTAAACAAACCTATATACTCTTGTTTGCCTGAATACATTCTTTGAAAATGATTCCAAAAATATTCTAGAGATAGTAATATACATGTTTCAAATGGGAAAATTTAACTAATTTATGACTAGGAAGAACTACATATAAATATACTATTTTTAAACATTTTTAAATACTACATCTCTGAATGGAAGATATTTTATGCAGTTGCCTGGAGAAACATTACTTCTCCCAATACATAAACAGTAGAAATTCCTTGAAAAAGCGTTTCTTCCCAGGTCTTCTTTTTCTAGGTACCATATGGCCAATAACTTTTAACTAGACTTTCCAGCATGATAACAAATCAAAAAGTTTTCTGCTGAGGAAGCAACTTTCAGTAGAATGTCTTCATCGATCTCTTAAGTAGTACCTCGGTTTCCAAAGAAAAAGGATGGGAAGGAAATGGACAAATCATTCATATTGCGTTTAGTTAGAAATAGTAATGCTTTTTCATTGTACACAATATTTATTTTTCGATTATAGTTTGTTAATGCTTGGTACATATTTATATTTATTTATTAATCTTAAAATGGAATTATGACTTTGTAAGTTTGTTATGCAAGCAATTTACTTTAAAGAAGTGCAAGAAATAAAGAGTAATTTGAAATAAGTTTATATGCTGAAGTTGAAGATCAAGGAGAATGTTAGTGCCAAATAATGGACAAAAATATTTTCTAAAATAAAGATGTGTATAAAGGCCTATAAGCAAATAACAAGCATACAATGGTTTATGCCCTTTTAAAAGCTGACTGACAATGAATCTGCTCAGTTTTATATTAATGTGGAGGAGTAAGGAAACTATTCTCTGGATTGAGATAATAACATAGAATGATCCATATATTGAAACTTTGTTCCATCATATTGAACCATTTTTCTATCATCAAGTAAGTTTGCATATCATTAATTATTAACTATAACTATGAGTTTGTTACACAGGATATTCACTTGAAATAAATGAGAACAATATATGGTTGAATTTAGTTTATGTTTTGAAGTAGAAAAATCATGCTTAATACTAGTCCAAATAATGGAAAACATTTGAAAAAAATATGTATAGTAACCCATAAGCAAATAGTAAGTCTAAAAATGCAATTTCCATTCAAATGCAAAATTCAATGACACTGAATTTGCTTATATCGATGTGGAGAGGAAAGAAACTATTATCTGAATTAATATAACAGCATAGAATGATGATTAGATAATGGTTCAATCATCAAGTAAAGTTTTCTTGTCATCAATCTTACCAAATATCAATCTGAATATAATTAACACTGATGAGAGATATACATCTTTATCCATTCAGTTTGAATCTGCATCATGAAAAGTCATGCCACTCGGAAAGTGTGGCAAATTGGAAATATTTGTGATTTTTCTTCATTATAATTACACTAAGTCTTTCATTTGAAGAAGTTTTCTTACATATTTAGAGATTAGATTAATTCGACATCCAAAGCAATATTAAAATTCCCCATAAAAACTATTTAATTATGCAAGTTATTGCTCCTTTGATTATATATACCTTTCGATACTCTCAATATTTACATAAAAAAGCACGAGTAATAGAAATATTGAATTCAATAAATATATTCAATGAATAAAGACATTCGCGAACATAGGCGAGAAGCTTAGAAAACTTTTGAATTGCTGACAACAATTATTCTATTTAGATAAATTTTGATTTTGTATAAATAATTCAGTGGCTGATCAATTTTAATTTCAGCAATTTTTAATATAAGTGTAAATATAAATGTTAAAAACAAATTAGTAAATTTTAACTTTGTTATATAAAAATCACAGATAGAGAGTATATTGAAATATTTAGATGTAGACACTAAGCGAAAAATAGCTTCTAATTTAGTTATATATTTGAGTTCTTTTAAATATTCAAAATTCATAGAGGAGAGCTAATGATTTTTAAATTTAAAAAATCACTTATATAATATTAGTTTACACTTATATAATATTATACACTTATATAATATTATACACTTATATACTTAATAAAAATCACTTATATAATATAATAGTAATATTTCACAAATTTTATTTTCTGCCACTCATTTTTATTTGTGGAGAAATTTATTTAAATTCTTTCTCTTTAAAATGGTAGTAAGTTAAAAATACAAAAGATATAGCTTAAATGACTTTTGAGGGCATATAACAAACAAAATAACTTATTTATTTTCCTTATTAATTTCTAATGAAATAAATAAACTGATAATTTTTGAGTGATGTAATCAAAAATTTTTTGTGCAATAGTGTAATGCACACCTTTTTTGACAGTTTAGTAATTTACCCCTAGTTTATTTCGCAAATCAACCCAATTTTGCTGATAAAAAGCAAATTCTACACATATTAAAAATTCTCTTTGATTAACATTAAAAATTACTTCAAATATTATTTTTAAATGTAATAATAATGAATGCAATTGGAATGAAACAGATTTTAAATAAAATATTTTGAAAGAAGCTGCGAACGAATGCAATGACAAATGAGTGTAAAAATGTCAATCAAATAAATATTACATTTATAAAACTTCATCTATTTGCGTAACAAATGTTTTCATGAAATGAAAGAGTTTTTCGACTTTTCAATTAAGATGTGAATGTCTACAAAATAGCTACTTGTTTTGAGGATATTTTCAATATAAATTTAAGTCTGAATCCTTATTAATAAAATGCTCTGATTGTCTTCATCTATATTTTGATACTTGAAAATAAATTATAGAAATTAAACTAGATTTAATTTATATATTAAATAAGATGATAGGATAATACGATATTATATATAGTTTTTAGGAGATGCGTGTGTTTGTTACATGCAATTGTATGAAATAGTAATATTTTGTCTTCAATTACAAATACAATCCTCTTAAGAGTATTTTTTTCTTTTTTTAACTTTTATAAAAAACATGGTAATTTTTGATTTTTATATTATTTATTGTTAAAAGTTACAATATTGGTTACGGATTAATAACATAACATACTAAATGAATTTTTTCTTTTTAAATTATCGTCTTTTATTTTAAAAATATTTCTCAAATTTTGTTACAAAAAAGGACTTATTTTTGCCATCATAGATATACAAGGCATGTACACATTTTAAATTACTAAAAATATCATCGTATGTAAAACTTTCATCTCAAATGACATAAATGGAAATGTTGAATACATGCATCGAGATAAATAATAACAATGAATGCAAAAAAAAAATAAATCAGTTTTTACCGGAAATAAGTACTTTTAAAATAAACCAAACATCCTGTTACATGTCAATTCTTGAATATAAAAGTAAATTTTTGATATACTGATTTCATTAAATTCTTAAAATATTATTGAATATACTGAATATACTTAAAATATTATTGAATATGACATAAACGGAAATGTTGAATACATGCATCGAACTAAATAATAACAATAAAAAAAACAGTTTTTACCGGAAATAGGTACTTTTAAAATAAAACAATCATCCTGTTACATGTCGATTCTTGAATATAAAAGTAAATTTTTGATACACTGATTTCTTTAAATTCTTAAAATATTATTGAATATACTATTTAAAAATATTTTATTTCATATAAAACATTTATTTATTTGTCTTTTAATTAGCTACTGCAAATTAAATTTTATATGCAATAAAATTTGGATGAAATTAAGTAGCAAAATTTTTTTCCTTAAGATTGTGCAGTTCATATAACACTTTAGAGACAGTCGGCAAACTTATTTTCATCTGAAAATATCATTACTTTAAGTGCAGTATTCATAAATTCATTAAGATAGAAATATTCTTCATAATTCTAACAAAAAAAGTTTGTAATGATGTAAATTTTTTTATCTACTTTATTTTTCTAAGCTTCTTAAGTTACCTAATTTTAATGAATTTTTGGAGCATTTATTATAATTATTTACAGCAAAGATTAATAAAGCAAATTATAACATAATTTTAGAGTTTATCATGAATACTTTTAAATCAACTAATGTTCGTAAATTTCGTAAGACAGGACATTTAAAAATGGATAAAATTCTAATTTCTCATTACACGAATTTACAAAAAGTTAAAAAAAAATCTTTAACTTTTCCTATTTCAAAAATAATATGCAGATACTCTAGACAAACTCACGTGATGGTGAATTATGTTATCAGCATGTTTAATACATTCTTACTCCAAAATTTAAAAATTTACAGAAAATAAATTTGTAAAAAATTTATTTCAGCTTTTGGGAAACAACTAGATTTTTATAATTGATACTCAAATTAATATTTTGGAATGAAAGCTTTGAGCAATATATTAAATTTACCAAAAGTATTTAATTATAAATACATAAAATTTAACTTATATAAATATGCATGAAATTATATTTTAATGAATTAAAATTTTATGTATTCCCATTGTTTTTAAAAAATAGAAATATTTTATAATCTTTGCATTATTTTTTTAAAAAATAAGGAAACTAACATACATTAATATTTCATAAAATCTGATACTGATAAATTTATAATCATAATCATTGACCTAGTTTTATGTGATTTTTAAAATTCATTTTTTATTAAATTAAATATTTCTCTCATAGCTTTATTTCTACTTTTTATTCTTTTCAATCTATTCTTCAATAAAATTTTGCCCTTGAATCTATTCTTCAAATAATCAAAAAGTAAAAAGTATATATATATATATATATATATATATATATATATATATATATATATATATATATATATATATATATATATATATATATATATATTATTTGAAGTTGTAAAGTAAAACTCACAGAAATAGAAAATCCAATCATTTGTTTGACGAAAACACGAAAACTCATTTATTTTCCTATAAATTTGATAGCAGAAGTTTTTTCTTCTAGTTTAATACAATGCAATAATCTTATTCTTCTTAAAACTTCGTGCCTTAGATTTCAGAAAATGCATGTGGCATGCTGTAATTTATGTAACAAAATTGAAATGCGTATGGAATGTTTCAACTGAAATCTATCATCCGTAATCGAAATTTATTTATAAATAAATGCATCTTACATGTATTTCGTAATAATTTACAATACAGTTAAAAACATGACAACTTAATTTTCATTAAAAGAAAGTGTAAATGATATTTATATGAATTTTCATCAAAAGACATGTTTAAAATACTTATTATCACAATTGATGAGGTATGGTCTATAATCAAAATTGATTAAGAAACGAATTAGTAAAATCGAGTATTGTGCTACTTTTTAAATGCCGATCTAGAAATATTACATTTTAGTATTATGATAAATTTTTTTGTCATAGAATAGTAGGAACTGCTAAAACAAGTTTATGGTAATGAGTATGAGCAAATATGAGCAATATATGAGTAATTTTTATGATTGTGTATTTTTCTCATATATTAATGATTGATTTCTTTAATATGCTAAATTTCCTTTTTTTATTCATAGAAATAAAAAAAAAACAAAAATAAAGTTTATATATTGATAAACACAAAAAGAATAAAAATGAGAGAAAAAACAGTAAACTAAATAATTCTTATAAAGTGATATATCTATTTTTGAATTATATAAAATAACTTTTTAAGTATATAAATGTTTAAGTTTTCATAGATATTATATAACTTTACTATCCACGTTAAATAAGCACATTCACACACACAGATATTGCAATATTTACAGTTGTTAGCAATGGATGAAAAATGATTATGCATGTGAAGATATACAAAATAATTTTACTTATGCAATTCCTAGATTCATGTATAATTCATAAATAATAATCTTCATTTAAGTACACTTCATTTTATCTATATTTTACTTAGTATACAGCTTTGTAAGAACTGAGAACAATTAAAGTAATTTGAAAATGTAATATAGTAAAAGAATATTTTTAACCATTTTAATGCAGTGAAATGGAATTATATATATTCGGAATATATTCAAATATATTCGCAATATAATTCTTAACTTGAAAAGACATTTTGAAAGTAAATATAAAGGAAAGTAATATAAAAATGTAATTTAAGCATGTACTTTTTCTAAATAATTTAATTTTTCTCATATTACTTTACACGTAAAAGTTGGTAGAAACACATTTAACATCGATTTATCTCGCTTTTTCTGAACATGAAAAAATACACAGATTAAATATTGAAAAAATACATGGTCCAATGCAAAAAAATGTTCTAAAACAGGCAATCAATAACATTCTAGGTAGATTAGCAGGCATTGCAATTTTCAGTGGGACTCTACGACACATTGTATTTACCACTTTAATTAACATTGTAGTGTTAAATAAGCCAAACACAGAGACAAGTTTCACAGTAGTTTTTTGCTTACCTATATCATTTTTTTATTTAACTATATCGAGGCAATACTTATAGTTTATACTTTTTATTCTTTGCTTAAAAAATTTTTAAACTATGCATATAAATTTTTAAATTTTTATTAATTTGAATAAAATGTTATATTTTATGTTTACATGTTTATTGATAAATATCACTAAACGATGCTTATAATTAATGCAATTAAATCTCGAAATCTGCATGATTGATAAAGACTGCATATACTGCCAAAAAATCCTATTGTTTCAAATATTTCCTACTGTGTAGTACGCTGAATTATATTTATAGAAAGACTTGGCAATTTGCTGCTAGAATGCCTAGATATTTGGTTTATATATATAATTTTAATTCTTCGCTTAATCATGATAAATGAATAAATTGAAAAAAGTATATAGTGAAATTTATTTTATGGAATGTATCCAAGATACATTACATTTTTATTTATCAAGTATACGAATTATTATAAAAAATATACTATAATATTTGTTCCATATGTTCATGTTAAAATATCATTTTTAAAAATAAGTTATAGCACATTATTATTTAAAGAAATACACTCTTTACATCTATTAAATTGAATAAGATCTCTTACATTCCATCAGAATAAAACATCAAAAATTGCTTAGATCAAAATCAACGTCTTTTTTAAGCGCTTAGCATCATGATAAATCATTCTTAGTTTAACATTCGTTATATACAACTTAGGTATGCAGTTTTAAGAACTAACAAAAGTTTAGTTAACTGTTGGTAACAATAGATTCTGAATTCCGTGCCTCCTTTCGACCCAGTTTCCCCTTTCCTCTAAAACACTGGTTATATAAACCAATGATTGATGCATTAATGTAAAGTACAGCGCAATGTTATCCACTCGATGTAAAAAGTAAACTCGAATACATTACCCACGAAATGTTCGCGGTCAGAAACACGTTTACTAACAGCAATCTTCCACAGTTTCGAATTGTTCCCGCGTTTTAGGCTTAGGAAAGTTTCGAAGCCTTAAGTTTTCCAAAAGCAAACTAATGACGTATTTTCCTCCTCGCAGTTTTTTCGTTCCTCTTTAGAACGATTTAGAGTCATTAGATTGCGTCTGGAATGAAGGAAGATTCCTTCTAAGTCTCGTTGATGGATGTCGTCGTTACTGCGATGGCTCAATTTTTAAAAAAAGAATAAAAAAAATGTTGAAGGTTAAAAAAAGAAATCCCATCTGATTGTTGCAGAAAAGATATTTTTAATTCGATTTTGTAATTTAGGGTTCTTGATTTGTATAAATCTGATACGAAAAATAAAGCGGAATCGATTTCTAGTGCCTTTTTTTCAAATTTGCGATATCAGTGATCTTAACAATCGTTACACTAGGCATATTTGTCCTTCATCTTGATACATGAAAACCATTATATTGCGATTCCAATTTTCATTTTTAGTTAAAAAAATGAGAAATGTCTTCCCAAATGTTCACATCTGCATATAAAATTATCATCTCTTTTAATTAAACTTGAAGCAAACTACGTCAAATATATTTAGTTAACAGTATTTTTGCCATTAAATGTTATAAATTATTATAATTAGATTCTATAAATTATAAGCAATAATTGTTGTAAAATATTTTCATTTCAATTAAAGGCATCGAAATCTTGTTGAATTTGATGTAGGAACAATTACCTTAAAATAAATATAATTATTATTAACAAAATATTAAACAATGTTGAAAATAGGAATTTTGAATAAAATTATTATAAAAATGTTTTAACATAAAATATATATAAAATTAAATGCTAAAAACCTTGAAATATTTTTTTCTGATTTCAGTTTTAATAAAATTTAAGAATTTTTAAACTAACAGCAGCAGCTCCATGATAAAACAAATTTTGATTATTTATCACATTGAATATATATATATACATACATATATATATACATATATATATAAATATATATATATATATATATATATATATATATATATATATATATATATATATATATATATATATATATATATATATATATATATATATATATATATATATATATATATATATATATATATATATATATATATATATATATATATATATATATATATATATATATATATATATATATATATATATATATATATATATATATATATATATATATATATATATATATATATATATATATATATATATATATATATATATATATATATATATATATATATATATATATATATATATATATATATATATATATATATATATATATATATATATATATATATATATATAATGTGTCATGTACAAAAATAGAAGATTAAATTAATAGTATTTATTTAGTTTTATGTTTTGGTGAATCTTTAACTTTTCTTTTGTAATATATTAATGAAATTGATACTTGAGATTGAAGCACTTCATCAGCAAAAAAGGAACATGTATGTAATCTTGACTAATGATTCATCGTGGACGTACAAAAATTACCCTGTTCTGAAATTTTCTTCATTTTCCAGAGCATATATCAAATTTAAAGTATGAAATGTATTGCAACATGGTTAATAATTCAATAACCTAAATATCTTTTCAGTATTCTTAAAATAATCTTGCTCGATATTTTATGTTCATGAATTAAAATATTTCAATTTTATACCAATTTATTAATTTGTTTTGCTGCTTTTTATTTGAAGATATTACACAAATAATAGAAATCCTGCATATGATCTGAAGAGAATAATTTTGAGAGTGGTCGTAAGTTTAAAACTAATAAATATTTATGAGCCGTAGTCATCGATAAAGAACTCATCATTGTAAAATTATATTGAAACATGTTGTAATTTTCATTTTTTTGGAAGTATGTGGATTTCTTGAAAAATAGATAAAATGTTTTTGTTTTGTTGTCTTTGAAAATTCAGGGAATAACTGTCGTACGTTTTTATTATGCATTGTAAAAAATTAAATGTTATCTCTTCGAATTAAATACATGGCATTAAATTCAAATAAATAAGTGTTACTTAAATTTCAAAAGACAAAATATGTGTGTGTGTATTATACACAGTATTTTATGAATTTTAATCCCAATATTCACATATTTTATCACACAGTTCATTCTCAGCATTTATATTTATCAAATTGAGAAAAGTCATTGTAATACAAGTTCAAAAATGGTGATCAAATTATTTAAAAAAATGAAATATAATTCCTTTTTTTTTTTAAAAAAAAAACTATGTTATAAAATTAAGTATTAATTTAATATGGTTTAAGTAAATTTGACATAAAGTTAAAAGTACATATGAATTTATTATTCATGATTAAAAACTTGGCACAAATGAGTTGTTGAATGAATTGTAGAATGCAAAAAAACTTATTTATTGAAGTGAAGGTTGAGTGCAATATTATTGCTGAATATTGGCAAATCAATAGTTTCTGAAAAAATAGGGGATTCAGAAAAAAGTCGAATAAAGTAATTAGTTTTTTGGTGACAACCACAGAGACTTTAGTTGTTTGGTTGGTAATTAAACTTCGCTAACATAGGTCTCAATGGAAATCCTTTTAAACTTCTCATTGAAATCTTTTTACGAATTAGCTGGATAAAAATTTCTACGATAGTTTTTATGTAAAGTAAATGATAGATGATGTCATTAAAATTATTAAAATTTAATTAATAATAAAAATTATAACTTAATTCATAATAAAATTATAAAACTAATAAAATAATAACGTGTTAGCTTAAATAAAATTGTGTTGGTCTGTGTTTTGGTGATAATACATATTTTTTGGTTTTGAATTATTAATTTTAGAACAAAATATAAAATGAAATATATAAATAAAGAATAGATGGTATCACTTAAAATATTAAAATTTAGTTAATGAAAATAATAATTTAGTTAATATAATAAAATAATAAAAATAATAAAATAATAATGTATAAGATTAAATAAAATTATGTTGGTCTATGTTTTGGTTATAATACATATTTTTTGGTTTTGAATTATTAATTTTAGAACAATATATAAAAGGAATTATATAGATTCACACACACACACACACACACATTATGTATGTTTAAAAATATGTGTTTTATTAATCTTAATACTTAAAAAATATATATTTTACTTGACGATTTTTAGACTATTATGACTATTTGACTGACTATTTGGAGTTCATTGTATGCACCACCAAACACGCTTGTGATGATTAGCGAAAATGAAAAATATTCATGTGTGTCAGCATAGAATCCACAGTGCCTCGATTTAAAAAGATATGCCTTTCCCAAATTCGTCAACATGAACGCACATATTAATAAGACATTATTAATAATTTTCTTCAGTTTTTATTAGAATTCAAAAATATATGCGACAAATCTTAAACGTGAAACGTTAAACTAAAAAAATAAATAAAACATCACCAATTTTGTAAATACAAAAATATTAACACGACATATACTTTGTTTGAATATGTTTTTCGCTATTTCTTTTAATGAGACTGCAAAAATATAATTTTTCTCTTTCCAAAATAAATTTTTTAATAAAAATCGAAAAAAAAATACGATGTATACTGAATATTTTGATATATTGGTATCGAGTTTGTTAATTTCCTTCATTTTGATAAAGATGGAGTAGCATCTAAAAATGGACGGCCAGCAAGGAAGCTCTGAGAGAATTATTCGATGACATCTTATCAAAATTCAATAACCTTCTCGGGACATTCTCCATCATTTCATTTATCTATTTGTGGTATTTCCTAAATTTAATGAGCATACGATTCTATCTAGATGATTTACAACAATGCATTCATTGCAGTATCACATATGAGGTGTTGTAGCAGTCCATCAGAAATTTCTATAGCAAATTTCAAGAACGCATTGCAGCAAAGAACGGAATCAAAAGGATTTAAGATTCAAAAATTGAGGAATTCCATCCATATTTCCCATATGGTATTTCTTGATTTCAGAGGTTAAAGGTTCATTATGATCTACATGTTTTGTAACATATTAGGGGGTGTTTTTCATTTATGCATTTCGTAAGTATAAAAATTAATTAAAACCATGAAGCCCCTTGCGATTCATATAAGCTTGAATATACTATTAGCAAAGAGTACTATAAGTTACATGAAAATAAATGAAAATTTTTGTAATAAAAAAAGGTTTTTTAGGTCATGTCATCTTGTTGATATTAAAAAAATGTTTTTTTTTCCTAGAAATCTGTTTACAAAAATAATGACAGAAGCTCACATTCTATTTTAGCTAAATTAATTTGTAGCTGTCCATATTAATAAGAGTAAAATATCAATGAAATGCTGCTATGAGATAAATAAAAGCTAAAAAGCCATGGTATTTTATGAAACTAAAGCTATTTCTTGTAATAATAAAGTAGATTAAATTACGAAATTTTTAAAAATTCCTCTTTTTAATTAAGTGATTAAGCTGTTGTGTGATTAAGTGATTTAAATATGGGATTCTTACGTAGAATCATATTATATTTCTTTAATCTTAAGTAAAATACTCGTGACTCATTAAAATTTATACTTTTATTATTTGATTTAAATGTAACTTTAAATAACAATTTTTTATGTAATTTCTTTACAATAAAGAGTTTTTTGTAAAATATATTTAAAAAAAAATACATTACTATTTTCCGAATAAAAATGAAAAAAATATTAGAAACCCTATTTAAAACTCACCAAATTAACTTATGGCAACATACAAGTTCCCCTTATTTTATTTATTATTATAAATAACATCAATAGGAAGTAATAGTGAAAATAGTTTTATTCTTTTTGTTTAGTTTACTCTGTGAATGATACACTTTCTTTCATGCATTTTAAGAGGTTATTACAATGTAACGCTGTTCGTAAAAACTCGTGTTACTTTCTTAATATCAAAGTCATTGTTTTTTTCTTGGACTTTTAAAAACATGCATTATTCTGAGCACACATTACTTTCCCAATATCCAGACTTGGAGTGTTCTCCGACTTCAGATCAAGAATAAGAGATATGTGCCATAAATATCATGAATAAATCATGTCAGTTTCAAAAATACTGATTCTGAATCTTTGAAAGAGACTATATATTTTACTCCGAAAACCAGCAGTTGAAAATAGGATTCGGTATAAATCAAGTTCTATATTTCGTAAAAGGCATAAATGCATCTTTACTTTTTTTTCTCTGCTTTTCTCAACATTTCTACAATTCTTGAGCGAGATGTGGTATGAGGGCTTCAATCCGAAAAAGATATGAGACCGTTAAACGTGTTTTATAGCTTCTGCGGTTACTTAAAAGTTTTTAGTAGATATGTGGAGATCTTTGGCATCGTATGCTGCGAATTTCTATTTACATTTTCTTTATTACAGACTAAGCTATAGCTGTGACTTTGAAAATGTTTTATTTTATAGTATTAAAAATATTTAAGTGACATATTTATATCTTTCAAGAAAAGGACACTGGTTGAATACAAGGTTTGAGGGTATGGCGATGCAGCTTCTTTAGGTTACAATGTTACAGATAGAATTTATTGTGACTAAAATACCATCAAACTTTGTAAGTTATATAATATTTGGCATTTATAAGAAAAACAAAACAACTTTATAAATATTACATTACAATTTTATAAAATGAGTGAAGGAAATTTTTGATTTATGGAAAATATTTTCAAAAACATATTATGAAACTCAATTTTCGTTTTGAAACAGAAAATTAAAAATATTTATATTGGTGGTAATTAATTCTGTTTACAATTTATGAAAAATATGTATATCGAATTTGCTACAGTGCTTTAATGAATAAATATGCAATGATATATAACATTAGTAAGATTATTGATAAAATAAATTAACACTTTGTTAACTGTTTAGTATTCTCACTCACAGTCTTCCACATTAAGATTAAATTAATCCTAAAAAATTACTTTTTATTAAAAGTAATTTTTTGGGATTAATTTAATCTTAATGTGGAAGACTGTGAGTGAGAATACTAAGCAGTTAACAAAGTGTTAATTGCAGTGTTTTCATGAAACTTATATTATTTAGAAGCATCAACGAAAGTCTTGAATAGTAGAAAAAATTTTCAAGGTTTATTAAATAGTTTTTTTACAATTTAATAAAAATTGTTTTGTAATGCTCTTAAAATATTTAACGAGAAAAACAATTTTAATTTAGTGTACATTTATACTGAGTTTGCAAACATGAAAAATATATTTTTTGTTTTGAGATGGGTCTATGAATTAGATCAGATTTTCTCTTAAAAGTTTAATGTTATGCTGTAAAATAATAAATCTGCAAAAGTAAAGCAAATTTATTTGAAGTTTAGAGATTAAAAAATAATCAAGAAACCTCTTTCTTTTTAATATTTGAAACCCAATATTCTTATAACATTTTGCAAATGATTTTAGTCAGTATTATTAGCATTTGTAGTATAAAATTATAAAAACTTAAAAATATTCAGTTAAGTTATTTTTCTTCCGTTATGTTATCTCATAGTACGCATATTTGAATCGCAGGTATTTTTATAAGAATAATAAAAACTCTAAATTGTGTGTTTCTCTTATATTTTTGATTAGACATCACTATATAATATAAAATTTTATGATGTATTTCCAAAAGCTAAGTTTTAATTGTTAGATAACCAATTATTATCTCCATAAATACAATTTTTCAACTTCATTCTAAATAGTCTAAAGTGAAAATTAAAACGTTTTAGTAATTTAATATTAAGTTTATTGTCCATATTTTAATTATATTTTTAATGTTAGTAAAAATATCTTTATATTCATTGTTTATGATTAAGTATAAATTAAATGTAATTCTTATGAATTTTTGTTGCGCATATTAAATATTTTTCATTATAGATATTTACAAATTTAATTTATAATCCTCTACAATGCGTTTCTCCATTTCAAAATCCAAATTAAAAATTCTTATTGAATACTATAATGAATATTTTATTAATAAATCATGAAAACTAAATTTGCACTTTATTTAATAACTTTTTTATTTTAATTCTCATTTTACTTTTTTTCACTTAGTTTGTTCATTATAATCTACTTGAAAATTCTTATTACATAACAAAATTTACATAAAATAAGTAATGAATTTTAAACAATATAAAATTTTGCAAAGTATATATTTTCACTTATATTTAATCGCATTAATATATGCGTTTATTTATATTCAATGATACATTTTTTATTATGATATTCTAAATTTGGTTAATAGTTTTCCTAAAGATGGATATTTTTCATAGTAATTAAAATATTACTTATATTATAAGTTAAACTATTTTTATAAGAATAATGAGTAAAATTCTTAAGGTCATAAATTTAGTTAAAATTTTGAATAAAACGTAAATGTGTGTTATTTAAAAAACATTTATGACTTATTTACTGAAATTTGCAGATATAAGAAGTATATTCTGTGGTTCTTTTGGTGGATTTTAACGATCAAAAATAATTGAAGGTATAAGGCAATATTTTTTAAACATACAATTCCAAAAAGTTCCTGGAAAATTATGTGAAAAAGTGAGCAGTTGGTGATTACACTATTGATATTGGCGTAGTTCACTATTGGCAACATTCAGAGAAATCCAATATAGTCACGTTAGTAAATTACTTCCGAGTAGATACTAAAAATACTTAGATTTGCTTTACTAGTAGAGAAAATGTTTATTCTTTTGTAGATTCAAAAAATTAAATAGTATAAAATAATGAAGAATTTTAAATAATTTAACATCCAGCTTCATTTAATTTGATTTAAAAAAATCATAATTGTGATTTAATAAATCATAATCGGAATTAAAAATAAATTCATAAAATAAGTTAATAAGAAATGATACTCTGTATCCTTCTTTACAGCAAAGATTTAATTTAAAATCATTATTCTTTTTAAGCTTTTTAGTATTATTTTATAAAGGTAATAATATAAATTTAAATGATGTAAAAAATTATTTAATGTATTTTGTAATACCTAATTTATTCAAATATTTAAAGATGTCATTCAGTAGAAATGAATGTTGAAGAATTTAGAAAAATATACAATATGATTTTTTGTGATACATTTTAACTGTCACTTTCGTCATTTAAGAGAGTTATATTTACTTAAAATGAAAATTTTTCATGCGTAATTGAAAGTATTTTTTGTGATAGTAAAAATCACGGTTTCTTTTGCAGAAAAATCTTTTTTTATTTTGTTTTTTATTTAACACCATTGTAAATTTTTAAAATTTTAATTTTGTTTATTACTTCAAAATGTAAATCGCAAAATAATAAGATTTCTTAACTATTAAAACTTATTTAAATCTCATAATAAGTTGAACTGATCCTTTGGAATAAATTAAAAATTGAAATTATCATGAGTATACAAAATGGTATCAATTGAATGAATTGCTGAACAATTTAAAATTTTGAAAGCAAGTTCTAACAATCATTTCATAAAACAGAATTTTCTCTCACAACATAACATGATATAGTAAAATTACTCATTGAAAAAATATCCGCTTATTTATTTTTATCCATTAATATTCCGATATTAGTTACTTTTTTATAAAGGAAAATTACATACGTATTAGACAAGAATATAAATAAAGGGTTTTATAAGAATTTCATATCAATTAATTAAATGACACAGCTTTTTCGAGGTCAAATTAACGAGACATTAAAATTATTAAAAAATTCTTTAATGCCAATTAAAGAGAAAAGAAAAAATTGCAAACTATAGCAAATAATTTAAGCAATACTGTAATGAACAATTAATTAAAATGATTTAAAATAAAGCCTTAGATGTGCAGAATTTTAATATATTTACTAAAGCTTTTTAGTAATTCTCAGTTATTTTAATAAATTTAAATCCTTTTTTTTGAAAAAATATAATACTTTTATTCATTGTTTTTAAATAACTTAGAAATTACTTAATGAAATCGAAAAGAAGGAAATTCTTTGTCTTTCGTAAATAATATACAATCTATTAACAGTAAAAATGACGGATTTTTGTACATCATTTATTTTTAAAAAACTGTGATTACTTTTCTTTTATGTAAGATTTTGATTTTTAAATTGTAATATTCGCAGTTAGTTATGTAAGAAATTTGGATTTCATATTATGTATTTTATAAGAATATATATCAAAAAATTTTTATGCTCTATATTACTGCAAGAAAAAGAGATTTTTTTTAAATTCAAGAAATTCAACTCACAGATCAAATCTGTTTTTGTATCTAAGATTTTAAGGCAGTAAAAAAACTGTCTTGAAAATAAAGTATTTACATACAAACATTTTAAAACTATCTAATTTGCAGTACTTAAGTGATTCCATTGTCTTAAGAAGTTATGTTTATTCGGTTCCAAAATCTATTCAAGTTCTCTTAATTAAGATGTTTTTCTTTTCAGGAGCAACTGACATGAACACAAAAGGGCTAATCTTGCTATCTCCTTAAACTTTCAAGTCTTGTTAGACTTCAATGCTTTATTGTCTCTCTTTAACGGCTAGTTAGTGGGAACAATTCAAATATACATAGCTAAGAAGAGTCTGCCTCGTTAATATTGCAAATCTCTTTTACTCATGTTTTTATCTACTTTTAGAAAGAAAAAAGCATAATTTCTCGTAAATATTTTAAAGTTTTAAAAAATACATTGTATTAGATTTCCTAGAAAATTTAAGAAGAAAGGCAAACTTGTACGAAATAATTTAACATTTAAATACTGATCTATATTATAAATGTTTCGGATTCGTATACTTCATTTCGTGTTACATTTATATCATACGATTATATATTACTTTTTAACATAAGTTAATCCTTAAGCTCACTTTGATTTAACAGTTATATATACATAACTGTATATATATATATATATATGTGTATATATATATATATATATATATATATATATATATATATATATATATATATATATATATATATATATATATATATATATATTATATATTAAAGCTTTCATAATTTCTTTCGAAATATTACTTTGGTAATATATCTGAAATTGATAAATACATATATGCACTAGGAAATCATTTTAATAATTTTTTTATAAAATATGTTTAATTGAAAATATAAACTTCAAATACAAACTGGTTAACATTTTCACGACAAATACTAACGATTCATCAAAAGGATTTAAACTTAAACTAAAACAGAATATGAGTCTTTTGAAAATCTTGCATAATCTAGTTTGTTATTATATATATCAAATATTATGCATACATTGCCACTCTAAATTTGCATCATTATGTCTTGATGTATAGAACCTTTATTTAAAAATGAAAAAAAATCCAATATTAAATATATTTTAATTTTATGTGCTTGCCATTTCTTTCAGAATTTAGTTTTATAAGTTACCATTAAATATGATTTCTGGAAGAAATCATTTTTTTAATGTTAACAATGTGGACTTAAGAAAAAAATGATTTCTGGATCAGTTTAGTAGATACCAAATTGTTAAGAATTATTTTGTTGTGCTTTCTTCTTAATTTAAGCGGAGGTAAACAACAAGAAATAAACTTTAAATTATCTTGTTAATTTAAACAGAAGTAAACCAATATTTTTTAAAACTAAATAAACTTTAAATTCTCTTATAAATAAACTTTAAATTCTCTTGTTAATTTAAACAGAAGTAAACCAATATTTTTTTCTTCCGTTTAACTTAACAATATAATTTGTAGCAATCATTTTTACAACATATGGTGATTTAATTAGAGATTCTGGTAGTAGGTTTTTAGTCAAATTTTAAAAATAAAATATACAACATATATATTTTATTTTTAAAATTTGAATAAGATCATTTAAAAAACATTAATAAATAAAGATGGTAATTTCCGTTGTTTATCGGTAGTCATGTTAAATTACCAATGAGTGTCGTCCAAATCATTAAATGTAGCAAATGGCTAATTTAAGTTGTTTTTGTAGTTTCGTTAAACCACACATTTTTTTTTACTTGTGTATATAGAATATCTTAACATATTACAATAAATAGAGGAACAAATAAGCTGATGGTAATGACAGTAGAATGTGCTGAAGAATAATCCATAATATATTCGATATATTGACATTCTAAATTCTAATGAAACTGAATATCTCAAAAGAGTGAATGACATCATATGAAGCTAAATCACAAATATCATTTTGTATATCCAACTATGAACTTGCTCATCAAAATGCTAATATTTTGGGAATCCGCAAACTGCAGGAACAAAAGAGATATAGTGGTTGCTCCTTACCATTTAACGTCATATCTAGCTGAGCTTATTTGTCATAAAAACGCTGAGACAGCAAAATTCATTCCATACTTAATTTGAAGCAATTGGTGAAACATGCCTGCCCTGAACTTAAAATTATTTTCCCTTGGTAACACATTTAGAGCATTGAGTTAACAATTTAGGTGAGTACCTAAAGAAGTAAGGTTTATTAGAATCTTCTGGGTATTGTTCATTTTGGCACGATTCAGTCCCATTTTCTACACTTTATCATTGTTGGTGATGAAGTAAAAAAAATCTAAGTACATGCAATAAAGCAAATACTTTCTCAGTTAAATGAGTTTATTTCTTATAAAATGCTTTTGATTTTTTTCTGTCGATGCGAGATTGACGAATACAAAAATGTACGACTACATAAAATTGAAATATAAATTTTTATTTGGTATTGGCATTTGTATGGGATGTAAATATAACTGCATTAACAATTGTTATATAAATATTTGATATCCCAGGGGGCTGCGTGGGCGAGAATGATGTTGTAGATTATTCATAAAAATAAAATTTAAAACCAAATCATAAATTTTCTAGATTTTTGCAGTGTTATATAAAGTTTTAAGCATTCTCTACAATTAAAATAAGAAACATATAGAATGTCTAATATGAAGGTTATGCTTTATATTTTAAAAAAATATCTATAGAAACTTCACTTCTATCATTGTTACTGTGATTACATTGTTTTAATTAATGTTGTTATATAAATTAGAAAAATTGGCAGTACTGTTATTGACGATATTTAATTACTCTCCACCAACGAAAAAGAAATATATACATTGAAATTATTTCTTCACTGAATTCAGTAATCAGATGTTTATTACTACATTTAATATAATAAGGGATTTGTGGGGAATTACATATTTCGTTTATTGGTAATAAGTGATTTTAAAAAAAATTATTTGCATTGACAAACATTCACTTTTATATCCTTAAAATAAGAACCTCGTCCTATATTAAAGATTAGTCACCCACGCACTACTGAATAAGAAACTGATCCTATTTTAAAGATGTAAAATTGAAAATTATTAGCTGCTTCCATTGATGTAAAACTTATTGCATTGAAATATAACTGCACCGTAAGGACATCAGCTATTGTAGTTTATTAAGAAACGATGAAAAACCTAATATATGGTGTATGTCTTTTGGCAAATTTTATTGTTAAAAATTCTTATAATTTCGTTACATTTATGTTTAGATATTTTGTGCCATTATAAATATTTTTATGACCTTCATATAAAAATAATTTATCCCTATGTAAATAAAAATTCAGAAACTTAAAAAAATTATATTGTTTATCCAACTTCATTGAATGTTCGTATTTTTATTATATGCAGCCTGCTTTTTCATATTATTTACTATTCTTTGTAATAATTTCAAACTCTGAAATAAATATAAAACTATACGATTTTTTTCCTTTTCATTCTAATTATTTTATTAATTTGTTCGGATATTTGGTTTAACTCTATCATTTCTTAAGTTTACAACTGTTTTCAAAAATGTTTCTTCTATTTCCTATAGAATTCGTAATTTTAATATAGCTTTTGCTTATATGAGCAATAATTAGTGAAAATTGTTTTATTCTATTTCATTTATGATACTAAGAAAGCATGGAAAGATACTACTGTTGAGTACTTTATTCTATTCATTATTATTTTTTGATTTTTGGTATACTTTATTTATAATTTATGAAGCAAGTGTCATTTGACTCTCACCGAATTTCAGATACACATCTAAATTTAAAAAAGAGGAAAAAATATTAAGTGTGTGTATGGTTTGGTTAGTGTATTGACCAGAAATTTTAAAAATGTTATTTTATGTTGTATTTTTAAATTACTGCACACACTTTCCAATTTTCGAGGGAGTCACATTATCTATAAGAAATTGTAGTTTATAATAAACAAAATGCTTAAAACTTTATTAAGCAATTGTTTTACATCCCGGAAATTTAATTATGTATGAAATTTTATTATTCATAGATTCGTCTTATAGATAGATAAATGAAAAAAAAATAAGAAAGGTACGAATGAAATCAACGATGTTTCCTATTATTAATGAAATAGAAAATATTTATGACTTATTCACCATATATCAACATGAATTTTTATATCTGAACAATAACAAATATACAATGATCCTTCTTGAAGTTTCATTTTGCATCTATATAGATTCGATTTCTTAGAATATGGATATGAATCAGAAATAATTACTATAATATATGTTACAATATTAAAATCAAGTTCAATTTATTATTATTTTGTCTAATCGAAAGTTTTTAAAAATATATGTTAAAGCATTCCTGATATATTTCAGAATATAGCAAAATCTCCCTATCTTGTAGCACCAAAATAAGTGGTTTTAGATTACCATAAGTTATGCAACTAAGTAACAGAGAAGAGAATTACACTGTGTGTCGTTCGCAAGCTATCTGCATGGGTAAGAAATAAAAACACACGTCCATGGAGCACAAACGACTATCATCAAGACCCTGCTGATACAGAAGACTACCTCTAAAGCAAGCACAAAATGATAAAAAAAGAGGCTTTCGAAGAGATAGTGGAGAGAAATAAAACTTGGGATAATGAGTTGTTTCGGTCTGGACCAACCAGGCGAAACCTATCTCTCGGACGAGAAAATTTAGTGAGTAATCCCTTTATTTTTTTCCCTTCTAATTCTTCTTCCGCTTATTTTGTTCCTGTTTTTTTCTCTCCTATCCATTATTCTATTGCCTTTTTAGATTTTATCTGGTAGTAGACCACCCATGTGTGCTAGTGTACTGTCAATGGAATTGAGACATACCTGCTTTGAGTTTTCCACAGGGTTTTCTGGAACATAAGAAGTATCGAGTGATTTGTTGCTTAAATACTGATTGAGAAATTAGAGAACAAAGATAAAAACTTTGATAATTTCAATGAATTCTGCTTTACGCTATAGTATGATGAATTTGTTAAAAGTAATTGTGTTTTATGATCATTCAATAAATAGTAAAGAAAGATGAATTGAAAAGTTTCTTATGAAAGTGAAACAATTTAATTGGTTTTCTCTGCCTAGTTTTCGTCTTTATTTCTCCAAGATATTTGAATTAATAAATGCATAAAATATAAACTGTTTGCTAAAACAATTTTTTACACGGTTAACTTTCATATTTTCTTTTAAAAAACTTCGAATTTTTACACGAAAATGTTATGCAGTTATTATTAATTATTATTATATTCACTATAAATAATAATTAATAGTAACTGCATAGTTAATTATTACAATAACTCAAGTAATTCTAATACGTTTTCAATAAATTATGCCATTTCTTTGTAAATTTTTAGTGAAAATATTTTATTGGAAGTAATTGTTTTTAAATACCACACACAGGAAATTAATTTATTCCACATAAAATGATTATGCTGATTAATATCTTAGGAAATATTAAAATCCTAATTTTTATTTTGGATTAATGTGATCCCCCCCCCTATTTAAAATGTATTTATTGAAACAATTTTTCTAACTAGTGTTTTAAAATTGTTTAAATTATCTCTCATAAATATTTCATGTAATAAAATTTAAATTTAAAATCTGTAATACTTATTAAAATAATTAAAGGTAAAGTCAGTTGAGTGATTTTCATACAATTACTTTAATTTAAAATTAAAGGTTTTAAATATTAGATGAGGAAACCAAATAAAAAATTTAATTTTTATGTCTTTAAACATGTCAATATATTTATAAGAAGTTAAGTTCAAATACTTAAATATTCTGTGGTTTAAATATGTTAATTTAAATATTTTAGAAGTTTTTAATTTCAATTTATATTTTTATATCATATTTCTCTTCACTTCAAAATAGGATTTTGATAACAAACATAAAATAATCGTATACATTTATGTACTTTATTGTGCATGAAATAGTAAATGTCTCAAATAAATGTTCTTGTTTTTCGTAATCAAAATATATTATTATTATTTTTGAGATAAATATTTTCAACAAACTCAGTGAAGTTATTTGCAAATTAAAGGACGCGCTTCTCTTTCACATACGGGCTAAACATATATTCTCAGTCAATGTTAATTCTAAAGTGAGATCAGATTTTGAAAATTAAGAAAGTGTATCCAGAAAGGTAATGAAAATTATTTGATAAATATAAATAGTTCTATCATGTAATAAAATATGAAATCTGAATAAATAAGATACTTTAATTTCAATATCAAATTAAAAATAAACAATATCTGCAGTAATCAACTTTTTAAACACATATCCCTAAGAATAAATTTCAATAGAAACTTTTTTGTCACATATCAAGATAAATTTACATTATAGTTTGTATCAATTTGTATTTAAGTCATAATATTCTGATATTTTTAGAATCGAATAATGGAACACTAAATTATGCATTAAAAGGATTTGATGCCTAATTGTTCACTTACGATTGTTTGCTATTTTTATCAAAATTTTATTATACTTTCACTTTTATGTTCCATTAAAATTCTTATGTTTTTCAGTTTCTTTAATTTACTCTTCGAAAATTCAAAGTGGCATTTATAAATTTTTATTGTCTAAAAATTAAATATTGCTCTTATCGAAGTACAGTTTTGTATGAAAATGAATAAGTAAAAATCTGTTTTTAAATATATTTTTATCTTAAATTTACAATAAAATTCTTTAACTGCATTTATCTATTCAATAAGAAAATTTTTCCAACTATAAAAACTTAATTAATTTAATGACATATTTAATTTTATCGTTATTTTTATACTGTTATCAATATACAAAGCATTACAATAGAAATTTATATAATTTTTAATTAAGAAATTATGATAAATAATACATAGTCAATCATACTTTATCATAAAATATAATATTGTATTTGATTAATTTTGCTTGATTTCAGTATCTAATAGGTAAAAAAAATACTGTAGCCTTTAAATAATCTATTACACATGGCAGCAGTTCACCAGTTATCCATTGAAATAGCAAATAAAAGGGATATAAAAAACTATTACCAAAGTTTTTATTGTAATCGATAGCAGAGACATCTTATCTAATCATCAGCGTGGCATCATCCAACCATTTAGTCCCTCTCTTCAACAATCATTGAATACAGATGTCCTACTTCTTCGCTTTGAAGCAGCCATCAAAAAACTCAAAAGCGAATGGGAACCAATCAAATGGCCATCAAAAACATCACTTCATCCTATTCTGACGTGAAAAGTTTTTTTTTTCAAACTCCTAGAATGAAACTGAAGTCAGGTCAGTACAGAAACTGAATAACAACTAAAATTCTCATCAAGGAAACTCAGAAACTCAAGTAATATTGTACTGATTACTTGCTAGACAACCAGAGAAGTTTCCTTTAAAATGAATTATTTTTTATGTAAATACACACACATATATATAGAGAGAGAGCGAGAGTTTTATCTTTTCACAATGTTTAGCACAGTGTTGTTAACAACTGATATAATATGACTTTTCAATTCATCAATTATAGAGACATAAATAATTTTCAAATCAACATTCTTAAAGAAAATTCAGATACTTTTTGTATTATTTATTATATAATATCCAATGATTGATAAACAAATGTAATTAACCAAATTTGAAGCTCAATATTTAAAACTATTCTTAATTTTAAATAATATTTTTAAGAATTATATGTAAAATAAAATTCTCATTATAAAATTATGTTTTCTCACATTTCTATATCAAAATTTGAGTAAGTAATATATGTGTTTAATTACTTGTTATTTCATATAAAAATAGTTTAAAAGTTTATTTATTTCTAAATGATGAAAAAATGTAAAATTTATAAAATAGTATTATATATTAATGCGTTTCAAATATTGTTTTCTGTAGGATAACCTGTTATGAAATAAAATTGGGAAATATGTGATTTTTACGTGAAATGTTAAGCCTTGTAATAAAAGTAAAATATGTAATGTATGTAACTGTGGTATTTAAAATAATTCAAGCAATACTATAATAAGAAAAATTATTTTTTCATTTCAAATGATTTTTGAAGCAACTATTCGTAAAATTATAAAATAAAGATTTGTCCTTCATTGAAAATGTGTTCTGTTACAAAAGTAGCAAAAATACAAGTTATAGTCAATTTTCCTTTGTGATAATTTTCAAGAAAATGCATACTATTTATTTATTTATTAAAATTATTTGCTTTAAATAATTTGTCTTAAATATTATACAGATAAAATTTTTTATGAAATTCATGAAAATCAGAATTAAATTCTATAAAACATTTAATTATAACTTTATTCTGCAAAATATACCACAAAGAAGCAAATACGATCTAAGGAAAAAGTTTTGAAATTCATGTTTAAAATTGTAAATTTACATACTATACATATTTAAAACATAAGAGCAAAACAAATTCGTATCACATTTACTTTATTCTTATTTAATCTATGCTTTTATCTTATATCTGATAACAGATGTAAGATGTTACCATTTACTCCTTTTAATGGCTGTTAAAGGTACACAAAAGCTGTTAAGGAAAGTACAACTGCATTTTTTCACTTTTTACCTTTTACCCAAACTTTGTAAATAACAACATACATTTGTAAGCATATTGGGACATTTGTAAAGCATATACAAATATATGCAATGCTTTCGAAAACAATCTAAGATATGGAATTTAAAACAGAGTTTTTGCTCCTAAAATGAAAATTAAAGAGTGGATATTGATGAGGAACACTTAACCCCTATCAAACCAATAATTAACTAGTTGAGGCGAACCTCATAGTTGAAATCCTTTGACTGTATCAACCCCTAGAACTGATTTTTCTACACCTTATTCCACTTAATTAGTTTGGGCTGGGCGAGAGACAGAGCCCCATATGAACCTTGCATAATTAATTATTGATGGATAAAGGAATAAGGCAAGAGGAAGTTAAAAAGGAATAATAAGTGAAGGCGTCTTCAGATGTTGACGGTGTTATTGATTCATCTGTCAATGGGGCAATTTTTCTTCCAAGCAGAATGTAAATCAGGGAAGTAGGCTCTTAAGTACAGTGTAATCAATTAAAGGGAAGTGGTTTTCAAGTATCTTATTTTTTATAATCATGGAATACTCAGGATAAAAACATTAATCTAGTTTGATTTCAAGGCACGACCCTAGTAACTATTACCTGGATATTATGATCACAAATATATGTTTTTAGTGTAAAACTGTTATGTACTAATGGTTTAACATTATACTATTCAAATTTAAGCAAGATTTTAAAGATTGAATTTTGTATAATTGTATTATAATTGGGAATAATTTGTTTGTATTTATAAGAACTTTTTTTAAACTGAGCCGTATACTTTACGCTGAAAATAAAGCCAAAACATTTTTAGTGTCATTTATAGAATTTGTATTTAATTTTGTTTTTGTAAATTTTAAATAAATGTGGTATTTTTTAAAAACAATTCAAACGATCATTATAAAAATAGTAGAGTTATTGCGTTTTTACTTTGTTCTTATGTTTCCGATACACAAGAAATATTTTTTTCATATGAAAAAAATTCAAAAATTCAATTCTCTTTATCATTCAAATCTCATTTGAATAGAATTGACAATTCATATTCTAAATATACACCGTAAAACCGAAATCATTTTTCTGTAATATATTTATTGAAACTTAAATGACAAGAGCAACAAATGGGCTGAATGTTTTTATACAAATGGTGTCTACCAAAATTTCCGACTTACAGAATATTTTATTGATATTACAGATTCCTATTTTTAATTGGATATTACAGTTAATTAGCTATATATATATATATATATATATATATATATATATATAAATTTTATCACTAACGCAGAAATTTTTTAACAAATGAAATGTGTACACATGTTCGAAAAAATTTAAAGTGAAATTACTTTAGTTTTCAGTTAAAATTGTGGCATCCATGATAAATATTCTCAATTTGTCTTTTAATTCATTTTTCTTAAGATATGATTTATAAAAGATTTTCTAATCTTTTATAATTATAATCTTTTATAAAGCAAAATATTTAAGTTATACTATCGAAAATTTGATGAGAATAAAGCTTATAACTAATATTCTGCAGTGCATGGTTTCCTCGAATCAAAATAATTTATAAACGAAAAATAAATAATTGGAAAACTTTAAATATTTTGTTGTACGTACAAGTAAAAAATGCTTTGAAATGACACTCTGAAAGACAATGAAGTAAATGTAAAGCAATTATTTTTGTTCCTATTGTTATTTTCCACCATATGAAAATAAAATATTATTTTCAGCAAATGCTTTATTTATTTTTTTGGTCGTTATCATTGCACGATATGGCTGTATATTATATTTTAAATTAATAAATTTGCTTGAATAAAAATTATTACTTTTCATGTAAGTATATACATTTAGCTCAAAAATAAAATAATTTTAGTTACCACTACAAAAACCTAAAGAATCTATGCAAGATTATAACTTATTTCAGGTGATTTTTTACAAATTAAAACTGTTTTTCTGTAAGGAAAAATTAATTTAAAAATGTGTAAATAAAATATGCGAAATCAAAATTATAAGACAAATCTAATATTCTCAGAGTTGCTGAAGTCATGGACTTGATTTAGTTTTACTGACAAAAACGGACTGTCTTCTGCAAACAAGAAGAAAAATTTATCAGCTTGTGTTTCTTATAAAGCAAGAGCTGAATTCAGCAAAATAGATCATAAATATATTATGGCTCTAGACAAAAACTATTATTCATTCATAAAAATGTTCTTTAGACACACTTAATCTGTAAATGGAAAATTCTATAAAACTAAACTACCAACACATGGAAGGTGTAAGCCATTTAAAACGATTAGACTTCGTGTCGACCATTTTACTGAAAATATGTTTAATACATAAGATATAAGTTAAGATTCCCTACTTTGGAAATAATTCCATACATATTAAAGCTTAAGTAATTAAAATAGCCAAATACTTTTACATTGTTAATGGTTATTTGTTACAAGGTTAAGGAGAAGACAATTAATCGAACTATCAGAAGAATGTTCTTCTTCTTGGCAGTTACATGCACCCCAATCTTCTCATGATACATAACTCGGTCAGCATTAGATGGCTTGGGTTTGAGATTCTAATACTCGGATTGAAACACTTTGACACAATGTTTGTTTATTATTTACTTCAAAAGATATTGCATTATCTTTCATACGATTTAATTACTTCAACTTCTGGAATGATATTTGACGGAGATATTTCTTGGACAAAGACAATTCTCATGAAACTCTGATATATTATCAGAAGAATATTATCGTGAAATTTGGAATGACATAAAGTTTATTACCATTTGCGTTCATTCGTTTCTAATATTTCTTAACATTATGAAATTCTGGGTGTGACATGCGTTAAATTCCTAAGCAAAATTATTCTTTAATGAATGTGATTTCAAACATATCAATCAATCAACAATGGCACTACAACCCTGTGTGGGTCCTGGCCTTCTCAATGAGCTTATTCCATCTTGGCCTGTACTCAGCAGCACTTTTCCAATTAGATGTTCCAATAGTGTTAAAGTCCCTATCAAGACAATCAATCCATCTGCTTTTGGGCTTACCTCTGGAACGCTTTCCCATTGGCCTTGCAAGAAAGATTTTTTTAGGGGTGCGTTCAGTTGGCATACGGTAACATGGTCAGCCCATCTCATCCTTTGTTTTTTAATGTATTTGACAACATCAATGTCCTTAAAACTTTTGCATAATTCATGGTTATACCTTCTACGCCATACCTCATCTATCTCCACTCCACCATAGATGCTTCTCAAAATTTTCCTTTCAAAAATAGCCAAATGGCATTCATGTTTCTGTGTCATGGCCCAAGTCTCTGAATCATAAGTTAAAATGTGTCTAATAATAGTTTTATATAATAAAAATTTTTGTCCTGTGTTTGATATATTTGGAGGTAAGATATTTTTTTAACCCATAACATGCACGATTTGCTGCAATTACCCTTTTGTTTATTTCGGTTCCCAAATCACCAAAGTTATTTATTTCAGATCCAAGGTAGGTAAAACTGTTCACAGCTTCAAAATCATAAGATCCTATGGTGAATACAGAACAAGGATGGTTTTGCCTTATGCATGACATATATTTTGTTTTGCTTTGATTGACTATTAAATTCATTTTATTTGCCTCTCGTACCAATGCCAGAAAGGATTCTTTAAGAGTATCAGGATTTCTAGCAATTAAATCCAAATCATCTGCAAAGCCCAGGATTTGTAAACTTTTACTAAAAATGGTACCTCTAGTATTAATGCCTTCATTTCTGATGACTTTTTCTAAAGCAAAGTTAAATAATAACAGGCGAGGGCATCTCCTTATCTTACACCATTTTTAATTTTTAATGGTTGTGAATGATAACTCTGAATCTGAATCTTCATTACAGATTCCTGCATAGTTAGATTTACTAATCTGGTTAGTTTTTCAGGAATACCAAAATCAATCATTGCATTAATTACTGCATTTCTGTTCAAACTGTCATAAGCAGTTCTGAAATCAATGAACAGGTGATGTGTGTCAATTCCATGCTCTCTGCATTTTTCCAGAATCTGTCTTAAGTTATAAATTTGTTCCACAGTAGATCTCCCTTTCCGGAACCCACATTGGTAGTGTCCAATTATATTATCAGCCAGTGGGACTAATCTGTTAAATAAAATACCGGATAAAACTTTATAAGCTGTGCACAGAAGGATAATGCCTCTGTAATTAGAGCATTCTAAAAGATCTCCTTTCTTATGAATGACACAAGTAATACTTTTCTTCCAATCTATGGGTAATACCTCCTGATTCCATATGTCAATTAAAAGATCATATAGTCCACCAAGTGCAACACCACTACGACATTTCAAAAGTTCTGCCGGAATTTGATCATGACCTGATGCCTTGTTGTTTTTAAGCTTTCCCGTGCTTCTCTAAATTTCTTAAAAGTAGGAGGTGGAACCTCAACTTACGAGTTATCATCAGGATTAATGGGTTCATGAGAGTGTAATTCCTGATTAAGCAGATCATTAAAGTGTTCTCTCCATCTTTGGAGTACATCAGCAGTACTTGTTAGAATGGTCCCTGACTTAGACCTGGAAAATGAAATTCTAAGTTTAAACTCTTTACGACCCACAGTAATTTTCTGGAAGAAAGCTCTGCTTTCATAGGATCTTCTTAGATGTTCAACATCTTTTAATAGATCCCGCAAAAATTGTCGTTTTTTTGCTCTGTGGATTCTTTTCTCATCCCTTCTTGCTTCTTTATAAGATTCAACAGCTCTTCGGGTGTGCTTTCCTTGAATCATGTTTCTATAAGCATTATTTGTGTTGGCAGTAGCCACTTTGCAATCAGCGTCAAACCAATCACTTGAAGTTCTTCTTTCTGATTTTCTCAACATAGCAGTGCCTGATGCCTTAAAAGCATCTCTAATGCCATGCCATTTATCATTAATGTCACCAGCAGTATTAACCTCCTTCAAGTTTCTATCTAGGTCCAATTGGTAGCACTTTAATGTTACAGGATCTTTTAGTCTATCACAATTAAATTTAATCAGAGCCTCTCCTCTTACCTTCCGAGCATTAGAAATTCTACTTCGAAATTTTGCGACAATGAGATAATGGTCTGAATCAATGTTAGCTCCACGCATTGATCTCACATCCATGATATTTGATATGTGTCTTGAATCAATGAGTACGTGGTCTATTTGGTTAGTCGAATTGCCATCAGGTGATCTCCAAGTGAATTTATGAATATTCCTGTGTTCGAATAAAGTGCTAGCTATAACCATTTCACGAGCAGCAGCAAAAGAAATCAATTTTTTGCCATTTTCATTAGATTCACTATGAAGGCTATGCTTTCCAATAATAGGGTGAAATTCAGCCTCTCTGCCAATCTTAGCATTCATGTCTCCTAAAATAATTTTGACATCATGCCTGTTTCATGAATTGAGCAAAATTTCCAGATCGTCATAAAAGGCATCTTTTTCATCCTCTCCCTTCTCCTCAGTAGGTGAATGGGCTCTTATTATACTATAGTTTGAAAAAGTAACTCTCAATCTTATTTTACAGAGTCTTGGAGAACTCGCTTTGAAGTCTATTACTAAGTGTTTGATTCTTTTATTTAAAAGAAAACCAGTGCCAAAAACATGTTTCTTTTCATGACAACTATAAAAGAGGACATGATTCTTTTTCTCCAGGATACTCTGTCCTGTTTATCTAAGTTCTTGTAAAGCAATTAGGTCCAATTGGTAACTATCCATTTGCTCAGTTAACATTTGTAATCCTTTGGTTTGATATAATGACCGCACGTTCCACTGTCCGAATTTCAAGTCCTTGTGCCGAGTTCCTGGTCGTTTTCCAAATGTCCGTCCAGAATTTTTCTCATGAGACTTCGCAACAATTAAGATTTCACAGGGTGGGGTGGTTAGCCCCACGCCCAACTGTGAATTATATTACAACTGTGAATTATATTATTTCTGTGAATTATAGGAAATAATTATACTCAAATCAAAAAATATAATAAGTATGTATAATGATTTCAAACTTATTTAAGAAAAATCTTGAACAATATAATTGTGAAAATTTTGAAACTTATTTTCTTATTTTTGTGATTTTTGGAAACTTTTCCTAAGAAGAAGTTGTTACACAAAATATATAGTTGATTTTTAAAATATTTCATTTTCTATAAAGAACTCTGTCATGAGAAAGGACAAAAAACCGCATTTTATTTTCATAGCTTTGAAGTTTCAATGAAGGATGCGCTTTCGTATAAACTACAGATGATGAATGGTAACAGAAACCTTGGGTGAAAGTACCGCTAAAAAATTGATTTCTTCATTTCAGAAGTATTTTTTTTTCTATTTTGTTAGAGAATGTTAAATTCAACAATTTTTTAAATATTTATAAGCTAATTTCTTGCATTTTATGAAAGAAAACCTTTTATTTAACTATATGAAAAATTGCTTATAGACATTAACTTCTAGGAAAATAATTTGTAACGCATAATTCTTACAATATTTAAACGAAATATCATAAAAACCGTTCAAGTATTTCAGAGTTGTGTTTTATTCTATTAAAATATGTATAATTTATTTATAATATTTTTGTTATAATATTTCGATTTCACAAAGAAAATGGTACTTTATCATTACTTTCAAACCATTTTAAATTTTTCAATAAAAGTGTTTAGTGTACATATTTATTTGTTCATAATATAGAATGCTAAACATTTATTCAACTATTTATTATGCTTATGATACTGTACAACTGAATAAATGCATTATATAATATACTGCCAGAGTACTTTGATATACATTTATGAGAGAAATTCATACTCAAAATAAAAATTCACTTTAAAATAAAAATTCACAGAAAATGAATTATAAATTCAAATATATATTTATTCATTAACGGGTATTTATTTGTAGAGTTAGAATTTTGAACAGTTGATTCTATTCATACAATTTAAATTTATGAAACTCATGTTATCTTCCAGAAAAAATAGCAAATAGATTAATATAATATGCTTTGTAAAATATTACTGGTAAGATATAATATAAAAAAAAAAACAATACAGTGCTATAAACACATTTAATTTATTTAGCGTAACTTTCATCCTAAAATATAAAACAGAAGACTGAAGTAATATTTCGTCACAAAATTATATATATATATATATATATATATATATATAATGTATATGTATATATATATATATATATATATATATATATATATAATATATAATATATATATATATATATATATATATATATATATATATATATATATATATATATATAATGTATATGTATATAAAATTCATTACAAAAAACTATCCCATCTCAAAAACATTGATGTAACACGTAACATAATCCCATACCTTGTTAGGGCTCAGAAGTCTAATTATATGTTGACCTTTCGCTCATTTTTCTTGCTTAACTGGTCTTCTTAACAAAAGATATGTCATTCCCAGACTCAAGGCAGATATTTTTTCGACATCGATTGCCAGTTGAGACTTCCCTTCTTCATTTGTATGAGTTAGCTCTGACAGCTTTTATTTTATACCTTCTTCAAGGTGATGTGAGATAGGGAAGCATAATAAGCTGCTGAGACAATTATAGTTACCTGATGCTATAGAAGTTTATTTCTTATTTATAATAATATACAATTTATCTGTCTGATATATTATGGCATATTATATCGTATACACCTTAGTGTATATGAATAGAATAATTAACAAAATATTTTGATTATAAATCCAATCCATTTTATATTAAAATATATTTATTTTAATAAATTTATGAATTATTAATATAATTGCTTTTATGTACCTTAAGTTTTAACAATAAAATAAAAGATATTATGAAAGTACTTGATTATTTTTAAATAATGTGTTTTATGATATATATTAAGTGATATTAATTTTCCTTTATTTTGTGTTATTTTATATTAACACATACTATATTAAAGAAGATGTTGGATGAACATTGTTTAGAAAATTTGTAATAAGAAAAGATAAAATGTTAAAACACGTCATTTTGGATATTAATTTATATATAAACAAATTGTATATACCTATATTTTATTTTATATTTCTTCTATATTTAATATTTCTTCTTTCAAAGTCTATGAGTACGACTAACAGAGTCCAACTCAAAGCTAGGTACAGAAACGCGAGTGTTGGTGTTTCAACAACTAAACGTAACATTGCAAATCTTTTTTACGGTGTTTTAAACTCAAAATCAACAAATCATTTTACGGTATTTGTGATTTTTTATTACATCTTACATCTGTTAATCAATTTTGTCTAAGCTATTAATTTGTCTTAAAGCCTTCTGAATTTTTACAAGATAATTTCATTACAGCATTATTAAAAACTAATTTACAATCAGATAACAATATCCGTAACATGAAATAAAAAATATTTGCTTATTTCAATTAAAAAATAATTTCTTTCATATGTAACTGTGTGACAAAAGTAGGATAGTTCTAAGTAATAAAAACAAAAGTATTATTAATAAAGACTTTTCTATCGTTTGTTTTAACTCGGTCAAAGGCACTATTTGCCATTGAATCACATATGTCTTGAATTTCGGTGTGACAAAAATTGTCCGAAACACAATCCAGTGCTTCTCGATTAAAGATTCATATTGCTTCCCTCTGCCAAACAGTTACTTACCACATAATTTTAACAATATGTACTTTTAGCAGGCTATGGCAAGACCCAAACATTAGCTGTTTCAAGAACATTTTTAACAGTATTGGCTGTGTGAATCGATGCTCCTTATTGCTGAAATATCCAATTTTCCCAGCATGGCTCAGCACCATAGGGAAGAAACTCAAAATTTAAAATTTGAATGTAATCTGTACTTTCATCCAGAAACACTAGATTGATTGTTCCAACGTAATCAACAGGTATCCAAAGCATTAAACTACCTCCCCCAACCTGTTCGGAAAAAAAATGTTTGTTGTGTTCCCAGACAATGCCAATAATATTGACAACCACCTGGGTGTTCTAAATTTAATTGTTTTCCATCAGAAAAAATAACTGAAGATTACTCAAAGCTCCAAGGCATGTGTTCTTGACCCACTGTAGCCTGTGCCCAATATGCCTTCCGATCCATTTATTATAGTATTTTATTAGTGGCAAATGAAACACATTCGCAGAAAATAAAATAAAAATTAATTTAATAAAATAAAATACTAAAATTAGATTAAATATACTAAAATTTAAAGCATAATTTGTAAAATATGAGTGTCCTGCTTTATTTCCTATAGTGTATAATGTTATATTTTGTATTTTATTTCTGTTTTGAATACTATTTTTTTAGTACCTATTCTTTTTATATATTGAAATAAAGATTCTATTTCTAAATAAATTCTTGTTGACTTTAAAATGGTAAATTCTATTTCAATAATATAATTTTTTTTATAATATATCATTGAATTGTTCAATTAATCTTGATTTCAAAATCTTAAGAGATAAGCTTACTATCATTTCATTGATACAACGTGACGTGTTATGTATTAGGGTTCTAGTCACTATTTGGTAATACTGATGGATGGCATTTCAAAAGTCCCAGGTACCGGTAACTCTACTGAATTACAATAGATTTTACTTCCTAATTTAAAATAATGTAAGTTCGAAGTTTCAAAATCTTTTTTAAACTATATACTGGGTGGTTATATATAAATTGCCCATATAAACGGAATTATATAGCTTAAAGGGGTGAACGGAATTCAACAAAATATTGTATATGGACTATTCACGAAATGCACTCATGGAATGTTGAAAAAAATTGTTTCAAAATGTCTATTAGTAGGGGTATTTTCGAAGGAAATATGACATTTAATAAACAATTAAAATGAAATATAAAATAATATTAATAATTCAAAAGAATAGTTATGAGTAATAAAATAAAAACGGAGAAAAACTATCCGTTGTAAAAGAAAAATGTCGCGATTTGCATGCTTGAGAATAAGAGGAAGCTTTATGCAAAATGGTTAGGTCATCAAGCGTTTTCAGGCGTTATGATTAAGTTGAGGACGTTATACCTATAATAATGGCAGTGCCTTTAGTTAAAATAATTTGGTTATTGCATATTATTGGTTAATATGTTACACAAAAACAGTTGGAATCCTTCTGCTGTAGTTTATGGATTTCGACGTAGAAAAAATTACGGCGTGAACCAAAGTATGCTAAATGTATCCAGGCCGTTATTAACAGATTTGAAGAGATGGGAAATTAGGAGCTCAGCCGGAAAAAAGACGTAAACACGTAAATTTGATACATCTTGATGCCGTCAAGACAGTTTTCGATGCACAATCACACGCATCCGCGTTTGCGGGCAGTAGTGCACATGCAGTTTCTGGATAGACAGGCTATTCTTACAGCTCTGTTGGAAAAGGAGACAGATACATACATAATGCACTACTTTCCATAGAAGATCCATTATACCCAGGTTCTTCATGATGAACACAAGAAACAACGTCTCTCATTTCCTGACAGGTTTTTCCAACAGAAAATTTATTCATTGATCTGAAACGTCATGACTTTGAAATATTCCGTGGAGCGACAAGGTTCATTAATACCTCAATTTTAAAGTGAACACACAGTTTTGTCGCATTTGGGTTACGATAAATCTGCGGATCGACTTTGAAATTCTTCTTTAGCCACCAAGGGTCACTGTAGTATATATTTAAGGTGACATTCATAACTGTGCTATTCTTCCTTAAGGGAATATGTGAACGTGGTTGAACATAAATATAGCAAACATGGGTCTTCAGAGCAATCATTTTTATGCAGGATGGTGCACCCTCACATATCTATGTATCAGTGAAGACGCTATTGTTCCAACAGTTCATAAATAAACCTTTTATTTGTTCCCTCTTTTATAATGCAGGGCCATTATATTCCCTGGATCTAGCTCCATGATAATTTAGTTATTAAGATATTTTAATCTAGTTTATCGTAGAGATGTTCCAATGTTGAAAGAATTAAATAATTCAATAACACTTCATGTGCGAAGCCTCATAACTGATTAGTTATGATTTTCAGTGGCGATGTAGATCTACTTGAAAATTTCTATTCGAATGAGGATGGCCACGTAGAGCACCTTTCTCTACATTGACCGAGACATGATTAACAACTGATCCTCTGGTGTGACCTGTTCTTATTTTTGCAATTGGAGATGCTTTTTTTCCTCTCTTACCGTTACTTAATGTACTTCGATGACAAAGTGATCAGAAATTAACCCGCAAATGTTAACATTGTTTCCTTATTCTTTTTTAGATTTTTATTGTTACTTTTTTTTCAAAACACTTCCCTCTGGTGTAATATTTTGCAGCATTTGTTTCGCAATTATGAGAGCTCATTTTGTGTATAGCCCACGTACAAAATTTTGTCACATTTAGTTCACTCGTTTGCACTGTAAGATGCCGTTTATAGAGTAAATTTAATTATAATCACTTGGTACATTGTCTTTAACTTTTATTAATTAAGTAAAATTTAATTAATTGATAAAAAAGGAGAAACTAGCACAAAATTTCAATTGTTGATTTGTAATGCACATTTTTTGTGAGTCCAAAATACTTACCAAAAGAGAGCGTCCTTTTTTATTGATATTAACCCCTTGCTTATCAACTGACTCTTAATTCAAATTACCAAAAATAATCCAAACAACTTCGTCTTAACTTTCAAAGTTTAGTACAGTCACAGATAATATTAGCAGCTGTAGCTTTGTAGTGAAAATAAAGATTTTAACAGACAATAAAGAACAGAAGGGAATATTATTCAGATAAGATTAAAATATTTGAAATATAAGTGAATGGAATTAATACAATAAATAGAATGTCATAATTTTTTCATCATAATAAATTTGGTATTTATACAATTGCTAAATTGAATAGTGTAATTTCAATTTTTAGAATATAATATTAAAGATAGCATTTTGAAAAATCATAGAAACAATAATGTCACATATTTAAATGCTTTTTAAATGCATAATTTAAATCATAATAATATTAATCACACACACACATATTAATATAATTTAAATCGAATTGTTTCATATTTATACAAAACGGTATTTTGCTTTATCGTTGCACTATTACAAAATACATATATACAATCCAAGAAATTTTAATAATTTCATCAAGAGTTTATTTTTACAAATAATATAAACAATTAGCTTTCTTTACTTATTGAATGATATATTCCAGCGTAGTATTAATTTAATGAAAATTATAAAATTATCATTCAATTAATTCAACAGAATTGATGACAATTTATTTATATAATTATTTATAATTTGCATTGGTGAGTATATAGTCTAAATCCATCAAGGTTATTTTTATGCAGAATAAAATTCATACCATCTGAAAAAATTATCATCATATATTAAAAATAGGTGTTAAATTTGATTATATTGCATTCTCATGCATTATTCTTGTTTGATGATTTAATGGTTCTTGCATATAAAGTGTACCAAAATCTATGCAATTTTGCATTAAAGCTAAAGTATTTAGATAAAAGTCACAAAAATAGATCACATTTAATTGCAGAGAAATATTTGATGATGTGAATATAATATAATACAATCAGAAGACGGATATGATTCTTATACTGCAATCTATCTTTTCGAAAAAAGATCTGAAGTAAATACTTTTAAATTTTTTCCAACTAATAAAGGGATTTCTTTCCTTCACATCGCTTAAAATACCAAAAATCAGGAGATCCTCCATTCCTCTCTCCCATTTTCCGGTACCCGTAAGTGGTCATACATGTCCTTGGCTCAAAGTAATGACTTTCTCTTCTTTCCAAGACATTATACGATGAGGAAGTACTTCATTCCATGGTCTTTGCTGATCAGCAGGAAACCGGGTAATGGTGGCCACCATTTGCCAGTCCATGATGTCGTCATTAGCGCGTGCCAAACGTGAGCCTCATATACAGTGGGAGAAAATTGTGACAATCGATAAGATTGAGTTGAAATAACGGACTGTCTTTGATGTGAAGAAGGATTCGGAGATAACACCAAAATAGCAGAATTTAATAAAAGATATATACATGCAAGATTGATAATTAACAGTTTGATTTATTTAGGTTTATTATAAGATAATTAATAAAAGTATCCGTTGTGAGTATTTTACGAAATTTACTCCTTCATTCATTTAAAATTACTCATCTATACAAATGGAAAATATCAAATACTGAAACATTTTAGTTTATTAAAGCAGTACACTAAAATGAACGAATGTCCAAAGCAGAAAAAATAAACTGAAATTTTATTGAAAATAAAATATTTAGCCTTTTAACTATTTTCATATCTATCAGAGCTTCGTAAAAGAAATAAGTAAGCAATAAAAATGAATAAAATTAATTTAATTATTTTCGCGAATTGAACATTCTGATGATATTATATAACTTACATATTCTCAAATTTCTTATATGAGTAAAGAATTTCGTATGGGATATCTAAAAAGAAACTCGAACAAATTTGTGTGGTAGTTAATATAAATAACAGTATAGCTTAAAAATTAGAAATATTTTTGATAGTTATTGAAGCATCCGTAAAATTTCTTTAATTTATGTATATATATATATACATATATATATATATATATATATATATACATACACATATATATATGTATATACATATGTATATATATATTATATATATATATATACATATATATATATATATATATATATATATATATATATATATATATATATATATATATATATATATATATATATATGTGTGTGTGTGTGTGTGTTTGTGTTTATTAAGTACAATACTTATCCATAGTTTTGATTTTATGTGCACACTATCAGCCTCATGCATGTTTCTCCATAAAATATTTTTATTTTTAAATAAATCTTGAGTTACAGTCATAATATTAAATGTTTTTCCCATTTACCGAAAAGTAAGAGGAAATTTATTTGCATCAATAAATATACTTTCCAAATCATCAGAGATACCCCAAGAAAAAATATTTTCATGTTATCAGCGATAGAAAAATTATTTTTTCCATCTTTCAATATTTTGTTCAGATTTCATAACAAAACACTTTCGTATACATGTGCTGTAAAAAGAGAAGTTTTTCCCCACCTAGAATCTTCCTCCATTCCGCTTGTTCAGTGAAGTGCGTTGTGTAGTGGGTTGAATCACATTTGCTTGATTGCATTCAGCGTATGGCACGATGCTCGGCTTGTTTTATTTTGTTTGCAATTCCTGTTTTACCTAAGACTTTTCTCTTTTACATTGCATATCGCCCATGAAAGGTGGTGGAGTAGAAAATCTCATTTCGGGGCTCATTTTTAAGAAGGGAAATTTTTATCATCCCTTTCTGAAATTCAGTTGTCTGAAAACAAATAACATAAAAGCCAAATCAATATCTAAAATGTGCGATTTTTCACAGAAAAATTTGGGTTTTCTATTGCTGAGTCTCTAAGAAATTGGATCTCGAGTGTTGGAACCCCTATATAAAGAGCCGAAAGAAAAATTGAACTTGAAAATAAAAAACAGTATTTGATGGCTTCATACACATAATTAAAATTTATGTCCCTAAATCATATTAATAGTTACAGAATACATTTCAGAAATGTATAACAATGCATTTAAATATGTGAAATAAATCTTAAAATGCTGAAATATAGATTTTACTCACATGTATTTTTTTATTTCAAACGAATTAAAATTTCAAGTTCCTTAGATCCAAAGTATCCGTCTGAACACCGAAGTCAAGCATCATTGGCCACTCTCAGTCCTTGGCATTAATCATATGTAGAAACAATATATTTTATATAATATCTGAGTAAAAGCTATATAGATCTTTTGCATTTATCATAGTTTCTCTCAATACTTCCTTTTATCGTAACGTGAGTTTTATTAAATCGGACATATGAGTTTTATGCTTTTAACAATATTTACAAAATTAATTTCAATTTACTTGCATAATTTTAATTGGAGCTATGAAATAAATTTTTCTATATTTCATGATTTATGTAAAATCTCCATTTATAATTAACAAAAACATTTCCATTAAATCTACAAATGTGAAGAAAACAAGATTTCATTAATGAAAGCCCAGAAAAATTATTTAAAAAAGTTCTAAATGTGTGAGTGGTTAAACAAGTTCTTAGTGACAAAATAATTTTGTCATTATCTCTCAAGTATGTTAGACCTGTTTCAATAGTTTTATTTCTATTTTTTTCGAAGTATGATTTTATAAAAAAAATGTTTCTTATAATTTTCGATATTCAAACTATGTACATATTTTTGTTTGACATACGTTTTGAAAACTTTCTTATATATTCGCGAATAAGCATATATAATATATATATATATATATATATATATATATATATATATATATATATGTATGAATATTTTAATTAATGTATTATTATTCTTCATTAATCATTCGACAATTTTCAGTACTCGACAATGAGTACTGAAAATTGTCGAATGATTAATGAAGAATTATTCCAGGCATAAAATTAAATATCTAAAATTCATAATTTTCTATGAAAATATAAGTATTTCAATTAAGTATTGTACCAAATACTTATCATATTGTGAAACAAAAATAAGTTTTGAATCTTCGAAATTTACTTGTTAAGCAAATTATTTTTTATATAATATAAAAAATCATTTAAAAACGTCAATGAATAGTATTATTTGCATATTTTTTCTTTGCTACAAATTTAAAACAATATATTTTATCAATCAAAAAATATTAGAATTTTTCCTATTAAAGCTACATTTTTATTGATATTTAAAAAATGATTTCATATACTACATATGATATTTTCATAATCTACATTAAAATGCAAAAATAATTTCTATAAGGAATAAATCTAAAATGAATGCAAATTGAGATATAAATCATGTCCAACATAAATATCATTCTAGCTGTAATTTGAGTTTAAAATATTAAATGAATCCTATGATATTGAGTTTGAAAAATTAAATTGTTTCATAAACTTAAAGTAATATGTTTAGTATTTGAATAAAAATTTCATGTGTATTGTTGAATTAACTACTAAGTTTTCATTGATCAATATCATTATTGCGAAACTATTCTAATAACCTTTTGTTTACACAGAATTACATGATTTTCCATGAATAATTTAACCCTAATAAACATATAGCCTTTTCTTTACTAACTAGCGGGCGAATTATCTTAACGATACGGAGAGGGAGATAAAATCTTAACTTAAATTTATACTCAGATTGGGAAACATCATTAATTTTAGAGAATAATTCATCAAAATGTCCGCCTCATTATTGCCTTCTGTCTTCTAAGATTATTTACTATTTTATAATAAATCACTCTCCCTCCCCACTGCTACACGTGCATTCCAATTTAATCTCTCGATATTCTGTTATTCAAAAATTTAATATATTGTACTTTAATGCCTCAATAATGATCTCATATGCCACTTTTGTTTAATGCCGTTGATAAATAACTCATGAATGGAACCGGGAGTATTATCAGCTCCATGCAAAGAGATAAAATTCGCGTGTTATCAAATCTTTTGTGCTGCTGAATACCGTTTTTCACTATAAAGTAATGAGGTATTTTTTGTGAAGAAGAAAACATAAGGAAAAGTAGCATGCGATACCATAAAAATGTTCTTTTTTTTCTTTTTTCTTTTCTTTCTTTTTTTTTTGTTTTGTTATCCGAAGCAAATTTATTTTTGATTATGTCAGCTAGATATCACAATTGCTTCAATGAATTTAATAACTTATTGAAATGCTACAATATTTTTTTTCACCTAGAAACTTTTAATACATCCATAAGAAGACATGTTCTTTAAATATAAAATATTTTGATGCTATTAAAATGTAGGATATTTCACATGATTATCGAAAAATGCATTTTATTCAGATTAAGTAATGGTTTCGATATTTTTTACTAGAAAGTATATGCAAAATCAAAAATTAAGTGCTTACGTGAACATGAGATGGGTGATGAATGTCCAAGCAATATTTCATGAATGTTAATGAAGCAGTTTTATCAATGATGAAACATTTTTATACATTTAAGTTTCTAATTTTATGTATTTATGTTTTTAAAATAAAAGTGATATTTACGGGCTTAAACTGAGCTCAAGCCCTAAAATATTTCAAAAATGAAATTTGTATTTGTGTTTCAATAGAAGTATTTTCAAATAATTAACATAATGCGTTAACTATAACTGTAACACGCAAAGAATTAATTTTAAATAGAATCATTCCTTTACTAAAAATAAGAAAAATGATAATCAATATATATAATACATGACATTTGGTAGATTTATGATAAATCACCCAGCGTCAAATACTCAAAATTCTCATACTTTTCAGAAAGTCAAGAGGACATAAAGTTGTGAAAAATGTTCCTAACATTCTAGTGTTCTAGAAAATGCTGAAAGGTCTACTATCATATTTCAAAATGACAGCTAGACAAAATAGAATATATTATTTTCTTTTCTCACCATGTCCCTCATGCTTTAAGTATTTTTTGTAGCAAAAGTGGTTCATCGCGATCTTCAAATGTCAAAAATATTCAGGACACTATCTCATTAAAAAATCGTGAAGGTTGTATTATTTTGAGTATACACTTGAATAACTTTTAAACTATATTTTTGCTAGATTTAAAGTATTTTTAAGGAAAACTACGATGGTTTAATCTAATTCAGTTATTTTCAATATATAAAACTTTGTCATAAAACTCTTCGATATTAAATATTGCAAAATTGTATTTCAAATCCATTTTTGAAATGTTTAATGTATGATGGTGCGAATTATTTTTATATAAATAAATTTAAGTGTCAAATATTCTGCACAATACCTGTAGAAATACATTACTTAATATAAGTTATCATCTTTTAAATGAATTAATATGGTTTAAGTGACAGAGAATTTAGTAATTTATATAAAAAAATGAGTACTTTGTTGAAATTCAGTTTTTCTGACTTTTTTGTTTGCTTGTTATAATCACATATGCACAAAAAAGAACAGTTCTGTATGCTCACTGCATATTAATTTCATATATATTAATATCACATACAATAATTTATGCACAAAATTAAAAGTGAATAGATGATAGCTTGAGCTGAAATAAAAGCCATAAGAATTTAGATATTTGCTTAAATTCTTTTAGAAAAATTACATTTCAATTTTTGTAAAGCCTTTGACGAAATTAATTTGCGCTTAAATTGTCTTAAATTTTTACATGAACAAAGCAATGTATAATATCCAATAATATTTTTTTAAATTTCTTGATGAAGATAGAGTTTTATAAGAATGATTGCGTTATTAAAGAAAAAACAATTTGGAGGATGACGCTATCTTATACATTACTTCTGATATAACGAGCTTTACTGACTTTTTAAATCTAAGTATTTAGTTTTAATCTTCGTCGTAAGCAACATCAGTATACATTCTCTTGCAATAAGTAAGTAATAACATGTTTTTCGAAGTTCACTTAAAAATATGTCACCAGCAATAAAATTTATTGCTCATGTGTGTAATACAAATGATCTTATGTAAATTTATGCAAAAATGCTAGTTATCACTTATCTAATAGAGAATAATAAGTATGAAGAAGAGAAAAATAGGTAATCTTCTGATTTTCAGGATTTTGAGAATAACATTTTTTATTTTCACATATTGTAGGGAAATTCACTGACAGCAGTCAATGGGGTTCCGCCATGTTTGAGGGAAATGTTTGTATAATTCTTTAAGTTGAATGGAAGTTGGAAGGAGGGAAATGGGGATGTTATGCTGCTAGGCATCTCAATATATCCGTCCACAGTTTCTTGAATCAATATGAAACATAAGCTCCTGAGTCCAGAATATATGCTAAAGCAGTGAACTGTGTCATAGTTCTGTCACCTCAAAGAAGGACAATTTCTCTGCCTCATCTTGTTACAGACCATTCTGTAGCATCAGGGACAAGAATATTCGCTAGTACGGAGTGAATTGTCTTCACTATGCAGGACTCTATGAAAGGGACTAGCTGTGTATGTCCTTTTCACAGAATGACAGAGAAAAACCCATTTATCTTAGGCAAATAAACACGTATCAGATTCAGTAATCGATGTTTTTCAGCACATTTCTAGATGTGTGCAGATTTTAATGGGAAAGCTTTTCAAGACGTATGCTGATCTGGCGGGAACAAAGCATCAGGTACCATCAATTCAACATTGTTGATAGATACATTTATTTCTGCTGCGGAAAAAGAAATTCGGCAGGTATCTCACTCGGTGGTCACATTGATCTGAATGTTTTTCAGGGAGGAACTGTGGCTATTGTAAAATATCAGGATGATATTCTTGATTTATATATTATTATTCTGAATGCCAACTTACGACTTTGTAGAGCTGTAGATGTTGAGGAATATTTTGAAGGTCTTCTTGGTTTGAAACAAAGGGAATGGTCAGAAAAACGTCTAGACAAGAATCAAGTAAAGCGTCTGTGGGACTCTTTTGGTTAAACAGGTTCTTTTAAGTTCAAATTCAAGATTTGTAGGCATTGTTTGGTCTTCGTATTCTCTTTTGGTAACTGACAACCCTAATGACTACATGGGAAATTTGATGGTGCCAATGCATTCAACTAAGAGGTGGAGTCATGCCTCCATTTTATTTTTCTATGATATTTTGACATATAAATCTGTGAATGCTCTTTTCTCCAAGAATGGACTTTTCCAGCATAGTTTTTTTCCTGTTGTATATCATTTATGCGTTTTTCGTATAGAAACTTCTATTTCACAATCAATACATATCTGCGCTGTGTTCACTACATCTACATTTGCTCTTTCTACATTCATTTACAAATTTGGTGTCAAAACATATTGTCCATTAATTTTTGGAGGACAGTGTAATATTATTTTCTGAAAATCATAATATTTTGTTTTTATATTTTAGAGATAGTACAATGAATTAATGAAGTTAGTTAATAATTACAAAATTAATTAACGTATGACATTTCATCTTTCTGAAAAGGTAAAAACTAGTTTCAATGAATATTATGAGAATGCCAAATTTCTTGTGAATATTATGCCAACTTTATATGAACTTTATGAGAAATGTATAAATTTTCTCATAAATTTGAAATAAGATTTTATTTCTTTTTTTCATTTTAAACTTGAAAAGGAACATTAATTTATTTAAGCGTATATGATTTGTGCTTCAATATTTTGTATTAATATTTATCTGTTAAAAATGTATGATGTTTTTAAAATGTTGAATAATCATTTATCTTTCATTATTTATTTGGAAGAATTTAAGAAATACAATGCTTTTTTGAATACACAGTTTTGTTTTCAAGAGTAATTGAAAGAACATCACCAAAAATTCTCTGTTATTGTAATTAGTTTTGCAGAATACAATTTGTTAGGCATTAAATTGCAAATTTTAATATTATAAATAAAAGTGTCCAACTGTTGTGATGTGGAATCTGCAGAAGTGTGTGATAATATTTAAAAATTATTTTCAAATTTTTTATTGTTAAACATGCATTGGATATCAATTCCAAAAAAGTTTTCAATATGTGATTCGATATTATTATTGATTTTATTAATTAGCAGTGTGGAATTTTAAATATCAGACTTGTTTCCTCTTTTACACACTTTAAATAATACATTTTTTAATGCAATATAAAGTTTTATTAATAAAATTGGAAATATTATTTCTGGTATTACAATATTACTTTGAATAATTTTTGAGTACAGGTCTATCATTTTTTAGCATTCGTTGTAGAATTTAATTTGCCAATGTAATCTTTAATATTTGAAATGCAAATTATGAAATTATTTTTATATACTGGAGAAATTAAATATTGTGCTTGCATAGTTATTTTACTTTATAGAACATAACATAAATACACACATATGTATATGTAATGTACAAACGTATACATACATACCAACAAGCATGTATATATATATATATATATATATATATATATATATATATATATATATATATATATATATATATATATATATATATATATATATATATATAGATAGATAGATAGATATGTGTGTGTGCGTGTCATAAACTGTTGATTATTTTCATTTTAAATCCAGAAAATCCATGAAGAATTTAAAAATGAAATATAATTTATTTTACATGTTGCGGAAAATTGTTTATTTATAAGGAATAATTAATCATTTTCAGGCAAAAAAGAACAAGTGTGGTTACATTTATTAGCTAGAAGCCCCCTCACTTTATCTGTTTTATGCATCACCATTTTATATCGTGAAATATTCATCTAGTTTCCCTTCAAAATATTCAATACACATACGCTGTTCCTGAAAACTAACCATGCGCGGCAGTGCTTGAAAAGTCCAAGAATAACAACGTGACTTGCTTGGCAATCATCATTTGTATTCATACGCTATACGTCCGTAGGTTGTGGTCGAGTACCTCGTTTCGAAGCTGTAACTATTTTTTTCGTGCTTCGATGACTCTTTGCGGATGGATATGATATGTGATTAGGCTTGTGAGGCGTGGTATCGGTGACTAGTAGATAAATGGAACGTTAATAAAATAGAGGATTTACCTTTATTTGAACACAAACGCTAAATCTGGGGTTTCAAATTTGATATGGGGACATGGAAACTTGTGAAAAAAATAAATGGGACTCTTCACATGCTAAAAACAATATGTTTGATGGCTATTTCTTTAGCTTTACATTTATTCAAACACTCAGTAACTTTTACATTTAACTAAAAGTTTTATACAACTTTCTTCTTATATTTTATTTTAAATATTCTATAAAATTTCAAACTTCGAAAACAATATGTTCTGTTACAGTAAACAATTGAGAAATTAACTGAAATTAAAGTGTGTAATCATTCACCATTCAGACTTAATTCATAATTATTTCATTCCTGTATTCTTAAAAATTCTCAAAATTTTATAACTATTTCTCTTTCTATTTTGGCACAAAGTTAAGCAACTCTTTCCTTTTAAACAATATAGAATAATTAGAAAAGTTAAAGTTTTCCTTTGGTGGAAAACTATCCCTATTTTCAACAGTATATTAATTTACATTTTCTTTTAGCACATTAAATATTTTTCACATGAGGTTTCTTTGTCACTTTATATAACATGGTTTTAGTAGTGAAATTAAAGTATTAATGAAAAACTTTTTTTTTCTTTAAGATATACAAATTCAAATTCATAAATGTCTTTTCTATCAATGTTGCAATGTCTGAAAGTTATTTTTGGTACTTTTCCACCATGCCCTGCTTATGAACCTTAAGAAAAACTATGTTCCTTACTGAGAAAAAATAATATAATGTAGATGCGATGATTTTACTGGATCAAAAATGTTTTTTTAATTTAAAATACACCAATAGAATTTTTTGTGCAAAAATGGACTAAAAAAATGGTGAAGAATCTAATTGCCAACTAAAACTAAAGCTAGTTGATGCGAAAAATTACAGGGAGATAGTTTTGTCGGTAATAAAGAGTATCATGGTCACACATCACCAAAAGCAAAAAAAAATAGCAAATTCTTTTTTGTTGAAAAAAAGTACTATTGCATTACACATGCGCAATCGATAACAAATGCGATTGATAAACAGTTTTCACCAAAAATAATTATTGGCTCTTAAACAAGTTTTGTCAGTAAGTGATAATTTCTTAGTTTATATATAAATTGTTAATATAAAATTATTGTATTTCTTTTTTTTTGTAGTTTCAAAAACGTAAACAATTTTAAACAACACATGATGCATATAAATGGAATTAGGATTTTTTCTTTCATGTTAAGGTGATTATCGTAATGAAAAAAATACCGTTATTTGATATTGAATTGGAATTATAGTTATTAATATACTAATCATACCAAGACAAACTTTATAAGAGCTAAATGTAATTCAAATTTACCACTATTTAAATATACTGGCTTTGTCTTCTCAAAGCACTAGGATTTTGTTGGATAAATAAAAAAAGGAATTTTGTGTGTAGGATCCACTACACATTAAGTAGTAAAATAATACAAGATTACAAATTTTAAGATAACTCTAAGTACTAAAATAATTAATATGACTTTGCATTTACATCCATTGGTATTTATTCAATTTATTGAATAAGAATTTTTCTTCTGATAATGCTAAAGTTATTTATTTGTACTTTCAATCATTTACGAAAAAACTGTTTTTCTTGATTTTATATTTTGAAATTTTTGTGGAACTTTCATAATTCAGGGATTAAGTGTATAATCTATGTAATCTGACATGATAATGTATGTAATCTATTGATAACATATATTAAACTTTATCGTTTATGTCTATGATATATTTTATATAATTAGTATTTTTATTGCTACATAATTCCATTGTTAGAAAATAGTATAAATTACCTCATTTTATTTTAAATTAAGCCACGACAAAAATGTAATTACAAGTACCTTAAAACATTACAAATACAATGAACTGTATATTTAAATATTGAAAAAGAAAAACAAGTGTTATATAAATTTTACTTCTCATTACTTAGTTAAAGTAAGTTTCTTCGAAAATGTTGTAAGCATAGCTATTCTTTTCCGTACTGAAATACAAAATGAATATTTCAAGCTTAATATTAATTTTTAAGAAACAATTTTAAACAAAAGTTTAAAGAAATATAAGGGTACATATTTACATAAACGTTTTGAAATCAAGTTTCTAAGCGAAAATAAGAACAAAAATTATTTATATATTTCTTATTAATTTAATTAAAATATATTTCTTTATGTTTTAAATGTAAAAAAATGTAAAATATTTTAAGAAAAAAAATTATTTTTGGAATTTTTTGATTATTTGGCACTAAAATAAATGAATTCATCATTTAAATAAATTTATCGAAATTATTATATTCAGAATATTAAGGTTTCCTCTCACACTGATCGAAACTTGAATAAACTTAAGTCGGCATGTATTAAATACCTCTTTTTTGTGTTGTCGACATTATGTTCCTCGAGGAACTCCTATGCATACTGTGAAAGAAATTAAATATTTTGTATTAATATAAATACTAGAACTTTGTATTTATATTTTAATTAATATCCACACACATTCTTTTTTAAAATATATTTAGTAGTTTCAGTTTTTCTTATCAAGACGTTAATAGTATTATAATGCTAAATAGAACTATGTAGAATTAAATTATAAAATCTTAATATTTAAGATATTAAAAGAATCTGCAGAATCTACTATAAAATTTAACTTTAATTAGAATAGTAGTTGCTTAAAAAGTATGTGTCGACTTGAATGTCTTAACTAAATAAAATTTTCGGTGTTTTTTATGTCTTACATATCTGGTAACACATATTATTTGAATAGGAAAATAATTCTATTTTTCAATAATTTAATTTGACATGAAATTAGTGAAACTTTATGAGTAATAAAAGCTGAAAAAGTTCTTAGAATAATATCAACACAGTGCCATAAAAATTGATTGTTTTATTATTAAATTTAACAACTTATAAAATTTAATGAAGTAAGAACTTAATACCTCCAAATAATTTTTCACATAATTTTTGTGTAATATCTAGAAAGGCAAGAAATATATTATATTTAAAGTTTCTTTAAAATAAATTTTATTTGCTAGATTAAATTAATATTCCAAAGAATGGTTTAGATTTTAAATTTGCAGTTGTAAAGAGAAAAAAAAATCTTTTAAATTATAATGCTCTTTTGATTAAATATTTATCTTTTGTTTTTTTCTTTGAATTTCAATGTTAGTTTCACTCTAGTATAAACATACAGATTACATTTTTAAAAATGTAAAATTATAAAGATAAAATAAAGCACCTTCTAATATTTTATTTTACTTTGAAATTATTTCTATGTTTGGAAACATTAAATACAATGCATTCAAAATCTAATAATCAAAAATTTTATTAAACTATTTATGTATTGTAAGACAGATTATAAATTTAAACTTCAAATGCATTTTCAAATAATATATAAAATGCTTCATAGAATAAAAATGTTATACTTTGCGTAACTTAATATTAAAATTTTATGAGTTCACATAGCAAAATTAGGCTGGAATGAAAAATTACAAATTTACTTGCAAACTGTTCTAGATTCTTGTGGACTTCTGAAAGTAGTTTGGAAAAAAAAAAGACTTTTGATTTCCTCGACAGCAGCTATAGTCATTAATCTATACCTTATGTTAGTAATCAAGGGATTTTATGTTTGCAACATTGCTCTACTTTTGTTTTTCTTGTTACAGCAGTATAATGATATATGAAGATTCTGAATTAATTGTCTCATCTATTAAGGAATCATGAGAAGAATTAAATAAAAATAAACTATATGTTTACAAAGGCATTTTTAGAGTGTAAAATTTTCAAAACGTATTATTGAATGGAAAGCAAGCTGCTTGATATCTTAAATATGTTAAAAAAAGTACTTACTTTTTCAAAGAAAATTAAATTGAAATAGGCATATTTTAAATAAAATTCCACGAAAAGATTTAATTTATTCTGAATAGAAAGTTCACATCAAAATATAGGTTTGGTATTTGGTGTTCTTTGGGAAATTATTCCATTACTTTTTTTGATAATATTGCCCAAAGTGTTTCCTTTTATAGATCAAATCTTTCGATAAAAGATATTTTTTTCCATCCTTCACGAGTCAAAAGGAGAATTGAATCGGAACGCCCAGCGTTTTACATTAGACATTTCCAATTTAAATGTTCCGAAATCCATTACTTTCGCAGGCCTCAATGGAATTTGTGAAGTTTACCTGCTTGATGTTTTCCAAATTTTGTTCATCGTTTTTAAACGTATTTTTTTGGATTTTAAAGACATTAAGAGAGAGTTTAGTGAAAAAGTAACAAATATAAAAAGAATTTCTGAAGTGTGCGTCAAGACCTCACTCTCTAAATGTTCCAAACAGGTGTTTTAGAAGATAGATTTTAAGTCATTACCATACATTATCCGTTATTCCAAAACTATCTAAATGGGATTCTTTTCGACGGTCTTTTCAGGAGGAGAAAGAAACGTAGAACAGCTCCGTTGAGAGAATTGCAAAATGCGGAAAATGAATTAGGGAGAAATGCAGCGTATAAAAATTTCTGATTTATCTCCATTTAAGCCTCATTAAAATTATCTTAAAATGTTTTGTTTCCAACAAAATCTACATACTTTCCTTATTTTTCCGGTTAATTATAATAGTTCAAATTCATTTCTTCAGATTTGTTATATAATAAAATGCAAATTCAGGGAAATTGAATAATAAACGACCATTAAATTTATTGCTTGTTTGATCGAGACAAATAAATGCGCTTCGCTTATAGCAGTGTTTAGATTCTAGTACGAGTATTTCAATTTATTAAATATTTTTCAATTTAAAAATTAAATCAAAATACATATTTTAGTTTTTCACTATTAAACTGTTTTTGCTTATTTCCATGTGTCACGGGTCTTTATCCCAAGTCACAATTACGTAATTGATCTTGTTTCATAGATCTGTATAGTTGAAACTGTTACAAATACATTTTAAAAATAGTTTAAGAACAAGAAAAGTATTTGATTATAAAGTGTATTACTCTATTTCACTTTTCCATAAAAGTAAAAAATATATTAATTAGACATGATATTTCTAATTGAAATAATTATGTATTGAATAATAAAAAGTAAAGAATAAAGAATTGAAATAAAGAATAAAGAAATATGATTTTGATATTTCAAAAAGTTCTTAAGTCAATGTGAGTTTAAGATTTATTTTGTTATTACAGTCAATATTAATAAATAAAGTGATTTCTCTCTAGTCATCAAACATTATAATATCTTATATATCCTATAAGATGATTATATTATAATTATAATGTGTGTGTATAATTATATTATAAGTATAATGTGTATATATATATATATATATACACCAGGTGATATGCAAATGAAATGAGATGATTGTTTTAAATAAAGACTCTAAACTTGCGAAAACTGTTAATATTTCTTTATTTGAATTAATATCTATTGCTAGCAACACACGTGATAAGGTATCCAGTCGAGCACCTTAATATCTTTGATCGATTTAGCACGATGGCTAGGGGCATTGACATCAAGGAAAATCACTTTGTGCTGCCGTTTCTTGTATTGCTCGCATATTTCGAGAATAGCATCGTTCAAATCAAGTAACTATTGCTTGTAGCGATCAGTATTAACGGTTTTGCCTGGTTTGCGAAGCTCTTAATAGATTGGCTAGTCCTGGTTACAGAAATTGCACTGCATTGTGTTGCGCTCGAAGCGATTCAATCATGCAGTTGCTTGGAACGGATGTCCAGTGTCAATATATAATCTATTGCGCTTGGGGTTTTCAAAATAAATCCATTTTTCATTTCCTGTCACAATACGATAGAGATATGACTTGCGTTTGTAGAGGGTAAGCAACATTTCGCACAAAAATTTCCGGTTTTCTTCCTGACGGTTCATTAGCTCGTGTGATACCTCTCTACCGACCTTTATTATCTTGCCCATTGCTTTGAGTATATGGGAAACAGTGCTCTGGTTAACATTTAATTGTTCTTCAAAATATTCTTGCGTTTGGCCATCATCTTCATCCAGTAATGTTTACAATTCAGCATCTTCAAATTTTTTTGCTGGTCTGCAAAGCTCTTCGTTTCTCACATCAAAATCACCATTTTGAAAATTTTCAAACCACTTATTGCACTGCGCACGACTCAGAGCATTGCCATCCTATGCTTCTACAAGCATTTGATGTGATTCGTCATCACTTTTCTTCAGATTGTAACAAAAATTAATGATGTCCGCAAATTGAGGTTGGAAGGCATAAAATTCAACATTTTCAACACTGTAAAAAAATGCACGTTGAAACTCGTCCAAATGTAAAATAAACGTGAGTATCAAAGGTCAAACTATAAAAAATCACGTGTCACGTTTTCATAATGTTTGTATTCAAACGTGGCGACATCTATTAGCAATCGTCTTGTTTGATATGCATACACCTGGTATATATATATATATATATATATATATATATATATATATATATATATATATATATATATATATATATATATATATATATATATATATATATATATATATATATATATATATATATATATATACATAAATATACATAATTATTAATTAATTTTTAAAACTTTTATGTGACTTAATTTATATTTTATACATAAATATTGGTAAAATTATAAATATGTTAAATAGTATACACACACATAATTCTTTATAATATGATTATTTTGAATGTATAAATACAAAGTCTTTCATTTCTTCTACTGTCGTTCGAAAAGCTAAAATGCACATAAATATCCTTATGTACTTATACTAAAATGAAAAATTTCAAATTTACTGTTAATTTATTTTCCTTATAAATAAAACTAGCATTATAGCTCTTTGCAAAAAATAGTCAATCCTGACTTTGAAGTGGAAAAGCGTATCATGTGATAAGATATTAGTATAAAGATAAGACATTTAAAATTAAATATATAAGAAATTAATTTTCCTAACAAATTTTTTACAATACAAAATTTAGAATATACATATTTTGTAAAAAGTTTGCCTATCGAAATAAAATGATATGTATCAAAATATAAAATCTGCATTCTACAAAAAATGCAAATAAAATAATAAAATGAAAATGCGATATAATAACTGTCAATGGAATCGATTCGTATGAAGAAGAGAGCACTTTAACATATCCTGATTAGTACTATACTTAAAATCTGCTCTATGTCATGTTAAAACTGATGAATCATTAAAAAGAAAGGCACAAACAAAAATAGTGCTTTCACTAATTTTCAATCTCTCTCTGTCTCTACTGAATTATATATTCTTCAATTTGCAAATATCGTTATATTTATGGAAATTTAAAACAAAAAGCGAATTTCATGAAATAGTTAACTTATCTTCAACAATAGATAAAAATGTGCTATAGAAACTATAGGCACATTACAATATATAAGAACATAACGCTTAAATAGATGTATAGAAAAACTCTTTTTACAGGTCTTGCTTTTTGAATTTAATATAATGTGTGATCATTTGTTATAAGCATTTTCTTTTTTTAACAAAATTTAAATGCAGCAAATTAATGTATGAATTAGCAATTACAGTCTATCACAAATTTTAGCATAATTATTTTATATTACCTGTAGGAAACAATGATGTTCTCATATTTCTATTGTTATACCAAAATTAATAATAAGAAATTTATTAGCAAGTGATATAATCACCCATTACGCAATAATCAAAATACTTTAATTGCTGTGTGATGGTAGATTACTTGCGAATGTGTGGTTATATTACTTGCGAATAAGTTTTGTTATAATATTACTTACTAATAAATTACTTGCTAATAAAATTTTATTTGAATTACTTTTTAAAGCACATGAATAAAATTAATATTGAAAGCTAATTTATTTTTAATGTCTTTATATATTTCACAGTAGCAAGAGAATGTGAAAAACATAAAAATTGCTGAATTTCAGAGCCTTTGTAAAAAGTCTCTTGTATTACTTCAAACTCTTTTGATTTAAATTTTTGCTCCTTCTTTTTATTAATATTATTTTATATCATTTTATTTTAACATTATAAGTCTATATTTATCAATGTATTTTTATACACTATGTCTTGTTGTTTTTCGTTTTCAATGAATCTTTTACAATCTTATTTTTTATACAAATTGAACACAATCCCCTCAGAAGATTTGATTTTTATTCACATAGTCCTAGTATCTTTTCAATTTTATATTATGTTGGTAATGTTTACAGAAATGATTTATCCTCACACATATGTCAGTATTTCATGAAAGTTCTGATACATCTTATAAAGAACGATTCTTTAAAACGACAAAGAAGTTTAAATTTTCTCTTTTATTTCTTTATATAAATTTTGTGTATGGTAATTTATAACTATTTTTCATGTTAGTGACTTTATAAAAATTAATAATATTTTTTAAGGTAGATAAATGTATGTTTTTATTTATAAAAGTTGAAACATTTCGTTAAACTTAATCGTATGAATGCTTGCCAATATTTTTTCTGCTTAATGATTCTGTAACTTAAATTTTCTTTAGACATCAAATCAGATTTTCCTTTTTTCAGAGAAACAAGGTATATCATTTAATCAAAATTGTATATTTTTTCAATCATTTCAATTATTTTAATCTTTTTGTTTAATAATTGATATGGTTTTATATGTTAACACAAATTTTAAATATAACAAATATCTTTTGAAGTGTATTTTAATCTTAGAAATCTAAATATACATATTCAATCTAAATTTGAAACACTACTATGTGTCTTATTTTAGATTATTTTAGATTTTCTTCACAAATATTTAATTTGATAAAATGTATCAGATTCATTTAAAAAATCATTAAAGATATTTATTACACATATTATATGTAATCAATCATAAATCTATTCAATTGTTGTTTCATTCAATCATAGTATGCGATTTCCATTGTTTGGTAATGACACAAGATTAAATGGAAAGAAAACTCTTAAACACACAAATATACCTAAGCTTACAAAAAACGGATACAGTAAGTTCAATTACAATTAACATCACTTGACCCAAAACTATTAGTCTTATTTTCCTTAAGAAAACAAAAGTAATAGTTAGAAATTGGTGTAACAAGGATAAAATGGGTTTCTTGTTTTTTTTCATTTCTGTCTTTTGTTTCAGATGTTACCAATTAATGTTATTTTTTTTTCCTTTGAAATTCACATAGTTTTATTGTCCAAGAAATTATTTTCGTAAAATCAAAGTATATTAAAACTTTAATAAAATTTAATGAAGTAGTATTTCTCTATTTTTTGTATATGTGTTGAATAAAATATGTTTTAATTTTTCTAGTTTAATATATTTTTGTAAAGTAATCTTTTTATTATTAATTGAATGTTTTGTTGTATTTTTAATGCTTGCTCCAGCATACATTATTTTATCCAGCGTTTAGAATCTTATGTAAAATCTACAATGAGTAATTTTTTTAATACATTTAAAACACACATTTTCAAGTAGAAATTAATAACGTTTTAAAGTTTTACTCTACATTCAAATTTTTTTTAAATCAAAGTATGAGCTACATTTCTTAAATTAAACTATGAAAATGTTTGCAATATAAAATAATACCGTGCTTTGTCGGGAACAGAGAAAACACTTTGTTTTTCCTGATATTTTCTTTTTCTCTGAATTTTCTTCCCAAACAACTGATATATTTTTGATGCAACATATATGCTTAAAGTTTTAATAAAAAATTGAAAATATTCAATGCATCAGATGAAAAGCATCTGACAGTAAAATTCGGTGAATTGTGCTGGGACTTTAAAATAGGTGAAATGTTACTTCGAAGGTTCTTTTACTGTCCTTCGAAATACTCACCTCCCACATCTATACACCGCTGAGAACATGCTCTGTGAACTTTGCGAAAAGTCTTCTTTTGAGATTGAGTTCAAAAGCCTCATCTCATTTCATTGGATGCCTGAAATATCGTCAAATTTTCACCCTTTCAGAGTGAATCTGAGTAGTGGTAATGGGAAAATATGTGGAGCATTGAGATATGACAAGTATTGTGCATCTTCCGTTTGCACCATACCGTTTCTTGCCACGAATTGATTAATGATATTAGATGTTTAAAGACAAGCATCATCATGAACAAAAAAACATGTGCCTTGTTGTTCGTATTGGAGTGGTACAACGGGTATCCATTTCAAGAAAAAGGTCAAATTTTCAATTTATTTTGAAGTATTCAACGACTTTCTCTCACATAGAAATTTCAAGTAAATAATGTTTTGGCTATCAAAAAGAAGTGATAAACATCGCCTTAATGTGCGATTTTTCTGCTCTGATATTTTTCCGATAAATTGAAACAAGAGAATAGCCTTCTACATTTTGCTGTTTCTTCTTAATGTCGTAGATATGGCACCAGGACTCATCATCAATGACAAAGCAGTTCAAAAAATTTGGTGCCGCATACGCAGTTCTGACAGAATCTTGTGAAACCTGTAGTGGGGTATGTTTTTATTGCTAGTCAAGTGATGTGGCATAGAACAGCAACATGTCTTTTTATCTCCAAATTCTGGGTAGCAATTTATTGCACGGAATGCCGGTTAATCTAAAGTTTAACTGCAATCATAAGCTCTGTTATTCGACGATATTTTGTGATTAGTTACCTCACCTTCTCAGTGCTTTTTCCAATGATGTTGGTCGTTAGTCTTTCACTATGAAATTTGTCAAAATCACTTTCCCAGCCGTTACAGATACGGATAAACCACTCATACACATACTTCATGGACAGTGCTTTATCTTTATCTATCTAGTGATCTCCATAAATATGGACCAGCATCGGGTTAGTTTCTCTCTTTGCCTTTGCCAAGCTTTAAGCAAAATTTTAACTTGATCTTTTAATTTTTCTTTCACTGTTCTCAGGTATGAACCAACGCTCCAAACAAATAAAGAAGCATTGTGCAAAACAAATCTCCCACGGAACTCAAATGATGCTCAACTGGGAAATTTTGGGAGCATGTCCAGGGTTTTGCTTCAACAGTGTTGGCAGATAGGATGTTCTGACTTTATTCCCCTAACAGAGGCTGTAATTGTGTATCACATTCATCATCGTTTCTGTTATGTTTTTCATCACAAATAAAACACTTAAATATGAAGAAAAATATTCTGAGCTTCTATTTTTCTTCAGAGAGAAATCTTTGAAGAGCAATCATAAAATATATGTATAGCCTATAATAATAATATATAACCATATAATATATGTATAGCGATAATATATATATAAATTTAAGAATAATGAAAGTTAAAAATCTTTCATGAGATTAGGTTATGTTTTTGGATTTTTCTAAATCTAACTAATATAAATATCACATTACTGTACGTGTATATTTATAAATTAAAACAGTTCATTAAGTTCATTTAAGTAATATAAATAGTATCTAGAATAATTCTAAATAAATTAAAATTCATATATTGCAATTAATACCAAGAAATTCTCTGAAATATCAAACTGCATAAAAATATAGTTTTCAAAACGTGTTCTTTTTAAGCTAAGTGCTTAATATTAACTAACATAATTTAATACTTTCAGATGACTAAATATAAAATTATTAAATTGCTAAAACTTGCATTTTACATGTTTGGAAACATGTAAATCGCAATGTACATATTTTGTCAGTTTTAATGAACTAAATAACATTTAAAATCATAATTCCCATCGTAAATAACTCATAAAAATAAATAACTTTATTTTTCAAAGTATTTTCACTAAGTATTTGTTTTAACTCCACATGCCTAAATTTGATCACATAAAATTAAAAATCACATTTTATATTTTATGAGAGAGAAGTTTTAATACACATTGTAAGATTAAAAAACTTTTGCAATTTTTTGCGTTTTCCGTATGTTCCAATTCTTATTTGTCCTTACGTGTAAGGCAATTCATTATTCAAATCAATTTGGGAAGAATTCTTTTATAACTGTGTTATGATGATTTCCTGGAAAAACAACAGTGCTATTATGATCAGCAAAATTCACTAGTTTTCTTAGCGACAAATAAAAATGATTCAGAGAATATCAATTGTAGATTTGATATTGATTCTTCTTGCACACAATAGGAAAAACAAATAAATTACTTTTTATCATTATTGAAAATTTTTTCACATTTACAACTTCACTGAAGATCCTCAATGTGTCCTCAGGCGTTTCCTAACAGCTATGAGCCACAATGAATAGCTTCTTTAAATGCACTGAAGAAACTTTCCAACAAATATTTTCTTTTTCCCAACTTCTAATACTTAATGGAAAATTTTGACAAAAAAATAAAGCAGAAATATCATTTATTCTTTTACTAAACTTCAAAAAGTCCTGTAGGCCTTTTTAGTTAGGCATAAGAATCATGAATGCAGCTATATAAAAATAATTTCTGTTTTAGTTTTATTTTTGAGCTTATCATATTTTATTTTTTTGTGAGCGATATAAGGTTATAAAAATATGATGATGTAGAATTTTGAAGAAAAGATACGAGCTTATCTTCCCGTCAAAAAAGTTTAAATAAATAACTATGGGTCTGTATCTGCTACGGAAGAAAAATATAATTTATTATTTTATTTGTATTAATCTATCTATCTATCTATCTATATCTATATATATATATTATATATATGTATATATATATATATATATATATATATATATATATATATATATATATATATATATATATATATATATATATATATATATATATATATATATATATATATATATATTATATATATATATATATATATATACACATATATATATATTTCTTAAGTAGATTTTGGTTTTTTATTTCCCAATTAGAAATGTTTGAAAAAACAGAAAATTATTGTTATTGGGTATGCTTATATAAAATTTGTTTCTTTTATCTCGGTATAAATGTATATAACACATTCAAATAACATGAATAGAAATGTATATAATGGTATTTAAAATTATAGAATTACATTTTTTCTTAGTTTTTGAGTTACCGATATAATAGGTTATTTGTTTAACATACATTAAGCCCCATTAGTCTAAAATAAAATTGCAATTTATTCAAATTTATTCAATTGTGAAACTTTTGGCAATTTTTTAATAGAATACTGATTATATTTTAAATTTATGATTAATTTTAATATTTCATATAATTTTTAATTAATTTTTTATAATTATAAATAGTTTTTGATTAATTTAATTAATTTTTTTAATTTATAACTTTATATTCATGTTAATATATATATATATATATATATATATATATATATATATATATATATATATATATATATTATGACTTTTTTGGAATAATATTTTAAATATAACTCATGAATTATGGAATTTTGATATAAGTAAAACATATTTTTGTTTTCTTATTTCATGGTTTAATATTTCAAAAATGAAAAGTCTTTAACGTATATGTAAATAAATAAGGAATATTTAAATAGAGATACAGCGTTATTGATCAAAACATCATTAAAATTCCGTTCTGATGGATTGGTTAATGTTTACAAAAAATTCAATATTGTATAACAAAATTAATTTTACATGAATAGTTAAAAATCTTTTGAATAATTAATGTAAGCAATAATTTTTGATAAAATCTGAAATAAGTCATATCTATTTTTAAAAAAAATGTGCCACAGTGTTATATTTAAATGTAACATATTATATCTAAATACATATAAATACAACAAATAAATGTAAAAATATCATATATAAATATAACATAAGGTAGATAAAACATATTTAGGTATTATTTAAAATATTTAATCCGATCATTCAAAAGCTCGTTTAAATATATTCATTTAGTTGATGTTTGATTTTTCATAGTTAAATGCAAGAAAACAAAACATTGTTTTTTAAAGGGACATTTTTATTTAAATAAATAATGCACTTACGATATTTAAGGATAAGATAAAATATTTAAGAGTCTTAGGATCGTTGTCAATAACTAGCATATTCTTGACACCAAAGTTGAAACAATATGAAGCTTACTTCATACAGAGATCTATTAACAAATTTATGCATAAAATGTTAAGTCTATACTGGAAACTATCCATCATTAAAATTTTCTAATCTTACTTTCATTTGATAGCTTTTCGTAAAAATGTTCATAAAACAAATATAAAGAAAATTTAAAATCACATGAATGATTTTTTATCCTGAGATGTATCTATATACTGTATTTTTATCAGATTTATAAATATTACAATATCTAAGTCAATAAATAGGTAGATTTATAATATTACATCATTACTGTATCTGGTAAAAACTGTTTGATCATATTTCATAAGCATGTTACATTTTTTCTCTTAGTTAGAATATAATTAAATAAAGTATTTATCATTTTTTGTAATTGGTCAGTAATTTTGTATAATTTATTTGATGCCACCCTCAATTAGAATAAATTTCCCTTATTTCTCTAAAAATAGTAATAAAATAATCTATATTTTCGATTTAAAATGTATTCTACATATAAAATAATTTAATAATTCATAAATATCGTTTTAATAAATATGAAATTAATAATTCATGTTGAGACATATTTATAAAAAGAGAAATCGAAAGAAAGTTCATATTAATAATTCAAAGTTTTATTGCTAAATACTTTACTGAGAAATTATGTCGTATGATAAGAAGAAGCTAACTATGTATTTAGATCTACCTAGAAATATATACTCTCAGAAAGCAAATAATGGTCTATCATTACTTAGTAATTAAGAAATATAAATATGCAAGCTTTAAACTTAAAAAACAACTATATTTCTAAAGTTTATTTTGATCAACTGCTTTTGAAGCTTAAATTTGGAAAAAAAAATTATGAGTATATAAAATCAGACAATTAACATTCAATATTAATGGGAACGTTTTAAAATTGTAGATTAAAACTGAATAAGATTTCTTTATATTCATGTGCTAAAAATTCGTTAGGAATCCTCACTTTCCGTTGAATGAAGATCTTCTCCGTGTTCAGTAAGACCCTGTTTTTTATATAAAAAAAATATTCTTTAATTATTTTAAGAAATATCTCATTTTGTTCTCTTTTCTCAATTTCTCAGGTCGCGCCTAAAAGAAATTATCTTTCCCCTTATAGACTTAATCTCTGCTCTCTGTGAAATTTAAGATACAATTTACTAATGGAGTTTTGTTCTCAAACAAAACTTTTTAAGCTTGAAGCATTATTTGGGCCGGGAACACGTGGATAAAGCCTTTATGTAACTCATCACTGAACTTTGAGGGTCCTGAATATGAGGCATTAACTTAATGAGTTCTGTTAAGGTTAACCTGGTGAAGAGAACCTTTAGAAATTATTTAGCATAAAAACGAAATACTTGAAAGGAACAAAAGTATTTATGAAACAAATTAATTGGTTTATTTCCTTTTTAGGGTATCAGTTTCTTCTTTTTTCACTTAAATTATTTGTTCCAAATGATCGAAATATTATATGTATTGTATTAATATCTTATGTTTATATATATGTTTACATTAATTTTAAATAACTGTTTTGTATGCATAATAAATGAAACACTGAAAAATATGTTTACATGTGTTTAGTTGCAACTATATTTCAGAATATTAAAATTTGATTTTTAATAAAAAGTCACATAAAAATATTATTTTCTAGTAAATTCAAACCTATTGGTTTATTGCTATTATTAACTATGAATCAATTTATATTGCTTAATTCAATGCTTTGAATGAATAATCTTGAAGAAAAAAATGGAATTGTATTATTTGATAAATTTTTAAGACATTAGAGAAATTATTGCATTTGGGTTGTATAAATTTGAATAAAATTGCATTGCACATGAATTTTATAGAACTCATAATATTGCTTGATAGCACATGATTTAAAATCTCATACATTTTGCATATTTGTTATTCTTGTATCAATAAAAATTAGTTTTCAAATTAATTTGTTTTTATATTTTATATTAGAATTTTTGCAATATGTTTATTTGTTTGAATAAATGGTTTGCAGTTATTTTAAAACAAGAATAAGAATAAAAATATGCATTATTTATATTATAAGAAAATTTATTATTGTTTTGATGATTTTTTAATAATCTGCTGTTTGCATATTTGAAATTTTATTAGGTTGGGAAATGTAGTGATTTATTTGTCGCTCAACGGTCATTTTTTGCACATGAGGGCTAATTAGACCAGAACCGCATGTTTAAAGTGGATTCCAAACCACTACAAACATCCATGCCGAAGGTGGGATTCAAACACACGAGCTGTTGAACCGAAGGCGAGAGCGATAACCATTCAGCTGCCAGCTCGGTGGGAAATGAAGTGAATCATGTAGAACAGATTCATTTTTGAACTGAATTTTACAAGAAATTTACAAGAATGATCATTTAGTATATTTATTAAATATTTCTAATACATTGAATGATTCAAAAACCCATTTGATTAGTATTTCCCATGTCGCGATGTGTTTATTATTAAATCAGTACCAATTACACTTTTATCTTCAAAATATTCCAAGTTTTGAATAATTTGATATGTGTGTAATCAGGCATTTAATCAGTCAGTAATACAGTTTCAGCTTTGGCATTTAATTTAGTATTACACTTATAAGAACTTAGATAAAGTGAGTGAAAGGAAAAGAAGTTTCACAATTACACATATACATATGAAATATGTATTAAAACGTAATAGTTATGTATTTTAATATATCATATACATAATTAATTTCAAACTGGTATAAATTTTAAAAAATAGATTTGCTGCTATAATGCAATAAATAATGGTTGAACTCACTTGAATTAACGTTAGATGTAAAAATAACTAATATTATTGCTAAATTTCTTTAATAACTACATTAATACTTTCTCACATAAATTAAATTTATTGAATTAGAGTTTCCATATATTTCATAACACTACAATATAGTATTATGTCGAATAATTGTATGACGAAATAAAAAAATTCTGTTTCTCAAAACTAGTCAATGACACTTATTATAAATATTGTTAGATAAATATACATTTTTGAATTTAAGACTTATAATAATATAATTCTTATAATTTCCATCACTTTGATTTTGATTTTATAATAAAATTTATTACTTGTTAAGATATTTTGATACTTTATGCATAAATATATATTTTAAAATATATTCTTATCTATTGAGATGATAAGGATAAGCATTTTAATCTTTTTTATTAACCTGCGTATGTTAATCTATTAACTCTCTCAATATTGTAATTCTCTTTCTTATAATAACCTATTAGTATGAATATTGCTTAATGAATATATATGTTCCATAAATAGATATCTTTACAAACATAAATGATATTTGATCAGTTTTGATTTAATTTTTTGGGCAAGAAATTCATAAATCAGTTTTATGTAAATTGAATTGTAAATTTATTGAAAAAGAAATTTAGGAAATGCACTATACAATTGTTTCATTTACATGTTCTTATATTTAATTTAAATTTTCTTTTATACGTTCAAGAATATATATATTTATATATATATATATATATATATATATATATATATATATATATATATATATATATATATATATATATATATATATATATATATATATATATATATATATATATATATATATATATATATATATATTATAATTTAAAATCATTAATTTATAAATTATTCAGTCATAAATTGTTTGAACGTGTCTGACACGTTTCAGATTACATACAGTAGTGTTTGCATTATTAAAGCATGCTCAAGCCACAAAATTACTGTTGAGAATGCTCAATAATATATATAGAGAAGGATTGAAACTATGCAATATATAAATTGCATGCAAACTTATGTTTACATATATTAATGATTTCAGCATAATTTAATTATCGTTGATTGAATTACCTTCTATTAAATGAAATTATTGAAAATAAAGTTGGCAACTTACAAATAATTTTCATATTAGAAAAAGCAAACCAAATTATATATAGGAAATAAATGTTTAAGTAATGATATTAAAGTAAAAAGTTTCTCCTTAACTATTTTTTCTTTAGTTTAGAACAAATTTACTAATTTTATGGAACATATTATAATTAAAGGAATAATTTAGATAATTATCCTGGAAATAATGAATATTTTATATTGAAATAACGAATACAAATTGTATTTATTATTATTGAATATTTAATAAAACGAAGGCGTAATTAAATATTCAATAATTAGGTTTTTAATAAGAAGTTGTTGCATATAAGTATCATTCGAACGTCATTCACAATTATTTAATATTTCAAATATTTCTCATGCATATCGACTAAGCATTGCAATTTAATTTCCACCGTCGCAAGTGAATGATAGGTCACAGCTTCGCGTAACGCTTTTGAGAAATTCATTACTAGGCATTATGCACCATTTCCATCATTAATCCTGTGTTGTGCGTAGGCGGTTGGAAGACCTTTGAGGTAGTATACTTTCCTTGAGATCACTCCATCTAAATCCTCTTCTCCCCTCTCTGGAATCAGAAATCCAATCAAACCGCACGACCGAGAGGCACGTCAGGAGGAAGGCTTTAGATCTTGGGGGTGGATGCTTCGAGGCCCGGGAGGAAATGCATTCACCTGCACACGATGTCCGCAGCCAGGGTTAATCAAGTTGAGTCCTCGGATGTGATCTTAAGATACATCAGGACTACTGTTTATAGTGATTTAGAGCGATACAATGGGTGCCCTGAAACCTGTCTCGGAACTCTTAAGATAGATACGCCTGTCTTACAAAGTGTGTATAAACTCGGTTTTTAATGTCGATTTCTAAAACCGAGAAACATTGCATGAGATTTAAGGATTCACATGAATAATTACATACATTTTGATGAATATTTTTTTTATATTTCTTTGTATGTGTGCACTATTCGACATGCTTTTCAAATAGAATTGTATATGCTAAAATTATTTTTTATATTCCTTTCATTGGTTTATTTAGGTTTTATATTAAAATAGTTTTTATAATTCAATGAGAAATATGCTCGAATATTACCTGATTTATAATATAGAGCGAATAACATATTAAATATTTAAATTTTTAATGAATTATGATATCGAATATGTACGCACATATACATACATACATCTGCTTTAGCTTTTATTTTATGGCATTTATTAATATAGTTTAACTCTACTGTTTCTTTTTAAAATATAAATTTATTAAATTTGGGAATAAAGGCATTAAATATATCGTGATAGTTTATTTATAACGTCAGAAATATTTGTTGGCAAAGATTAATTTAGGAGTTCACATGAATATTGAAAATTTGGTATCATTCTCCAGAAATTATCAGTGGGCAACATTTGGTTATTGAGTAAATATTTTAAATGGTTACTTTGTGGTAAAATAATTAAGAATGAATGGATATAGAAAATATCAAAAATGAGCCCAATAACAGAACATTTAAGAACATGCAAATATAATAAAATGTAAAACTTATTGTACAATTCCTTAAGAGAATTAATATTTTGATACACATTTAACATTAGAATCAATAAACTGTATATTTTCAGAATAGATAATACATTATATTGTATCTCTTTCTTCTACGGCATACTATGTGTATTTACATCGTTTCGCAATGATTAAAAGTCACTTGTATTATAGGGAAACTAGTTAAACTAACTTATAATGTACAATGAATTAATAAATTGCACCATTTCAACATGTTTCATGCGTATTTTTGTGTTATTCTCTATATTTGAGAAACTACTTTATAATTTGTGTTGATATTTTGCTTATACATAGCAAAGAAGATTTGAATATTTCACTTATAGACTTATAATAGCTTTTAAACTTTCTTGCGAACACTGAAAAGTAGGAAAGTGTTATCATAAAATAGACATCAGCTCTAGTGAATAACGTTATTAAACATATATTAAAACAATTTCCACTAATCAAACACTTTATAAAGGTAATATTTAAGTTTATAGATATATTTTTGTTATTTAAACTTTTAACTCTTATATTTTCCAAAATATTTACCAAAAACCTTTGTGACAGTAATTAAGATGGTAATTGTATTTGCATTGGAAAACAGTACCAAGTTTATTAAGATTAATTTAACATTTATTTGAAGGTCAAGTCCTTTTCTTTCCTAATTAAAATGAAATGAGTTTTTTAAAATAGATTTGAAGCATTAAAATTATACGTAAAACTCTAATTTGAGTTCTGTAATGAAAAGGAGGTTCACCCAGCAATATAAATCACCAACACAATTTCAGCAGTGGAACAACTGATACTGAGTTTAGTTTTATGTGGCCTCTCCTTCGACATTCAATCTTAAAATAAGGTATAACTCTGTGAGGTACTGCATTTCAACCAGTCTCCTGTATTTTGGACCTTACAGCTATTTCACTGTAAAAAGTTTATGATGCAAAAGCGACAGTAAATTAAAGATACAGTGTTTTATAGGTAATATAATAGAAGTTTCATAACTTGTTCCAAATTTATTACCATCTCGATAAAAGACGGGGATGTGTTTAAGTGAAAATTTATAACTTTGCATAAAAATAATGGCCTAAAGAAATAGAAATAAACTAAATTCCGAACAAAAATAGTTCATTTCTCAGAAAAGTTTAAAACAGTTTTTAAAAAGATAATTCTTCTTGTTAATGAAATCTGTTAATAAAATGGTAATTTTACAAACAATGATATAATAAATTCTTTGATGAATTATTCATTTTTTATTCATGGATACACACAATAATGCATCACAATATTTAGCTCATCATTTTATCCAAAACTTAATTTCAGTAAATTATAAAAAAATTTTGCAATAAATTCAATTAATATAAAATAACAAAGCCAAAGTTCTTCAATTTCAATTTTTTGCAAGCTTACAATTTCAGAAGGATTAAATGAATATTAGTTTCAAACACTAATTTATTTTATATTTTCTTTGTTTTTATATGGGAATGAATAAAACTTATCGAGAGAGAGAGAGAGAATCATTATGAAGATAGCACTGATGTATTAGAAATAGAAATAGAGAAGAAAATAGAAGATAGCACTGATGTATTAGAATATAGGTATTGTGTGTGATTAATATATTAAAAATAAATTATTCCCATATATTATAGGTAAATTTACGTATCATGTTTGTTAAGATGTTTATATTGTTACAAAAGATGCTTAGAACATCAGATAAAGTTTGTCAAATAGATCAAATGTATGTGATAAACCCATATATTACTATAATTGAAATTTAAATGAAAAGAATCATTAGTAATGAATTCACTTTTTAAATAATAATCTTCTATGATTACGAAAAAGATTAATGCTTTATTATTTTAAAGCATATGCAAGCTCCTTAACATGTTTTTAAATATTTGCTACACTATAGTAAATAGAATTTATATCTATCTAATGTTCTTCGCAAAAGATTGTTTTGAATTTATTAGGAATTTACTAAAAATAGAAAATGCAATTAAATCTGCAATTGAAATGATGATAAAAGTTGCATCACTTATATTCAAATGAACTGATTTTCACTTTTCAAACAACGTTATATTTAAATAATTTAAGAAAATACGACTGATTAAGTGGGTTTTTCTTTAATTTACTAACATTTATCTAATCTGTGAAATTTAAATACATTTTTCATTAATATCCACACACACACACTTTATATGAATTAAACAATGAAAATTTAATCATCATTTTTTCCTTGATATCTTTTTATATATTTTCTTTCATAATTTAAATTTATAAAATGTATATAAATAACAGTTTTTGAAATCCAGGTTCTTAATCAGAATTTCATTTTTAAAACTGAATCATGCTTCAAATGAAGAAATTATTCTTTGGATAACACATTTTTATAAATGTGAAAAGAAAAACATATGTGTTTCAAATCCATATCACAAAGAAATGTTGTGAAAAAAATTGATCAAATTAAATAAAATTTTGGCAGGTAACTCACATGGTATTTGAATCTTCAATTTCCTATCAATTCGTTGCAAAACAAAAGCAAATTTATTACTTCTAAATTTAGTGATGATGATCAAATTTAAACATAATTTATTTTAAGCTTAAATAAACAAAAATATTTAAATGGATGTTATAAAGTATAAAAGGAAATGATTAAATTAATATCAAGACTTAAATCCCAAATGATATTATCTTAAATGTTCAATGACTAAGTTAATTGCATTATTCTGTTTTCAAAAGTAATTATGAAACTTTGAAATATATAGGCAAACTGAAATAAATATATCCTCATCAAAAGCAATATATATATATATATATATATATATATATATATATATATATATATATATATATATATATATATATATATATATATATATATATATATATATATATATATATATCTGACCAGCAATAATTAACGTGAATCGCATTGTATAGAGTGACAGAAAAAAAATTAGAAGTCTAAATAGAAAGTATAATATTGTAAAAGACACTTTTCTTCTTCGATGTTATTTTACAGCAATGCAAACTAATGAATGGATTACAGACAATAATTTCAGTCATGTTTTAAACATATATGGACACAATTACAAATATCAGAGATGTCTCTTCAAAGGAAAATATTGGGCAAATCCTTCAAAAACGTAGCTCAAGACAGTTCTCTAACATGCCCAAATGATGCTGTGAAATATGTGGCATCTAATAAATGTTTTATCTCAGTAAATCTGCTTACCAGTTATGATTTATAGATTTGTTTAACAGACAAACTGCATTGATTGATGCAAATGAAATAACATAATAGAAACATGTGCATTCTTGACCCGTTTTGACTTCACTGGATTCATAAAAGCTACTATGTCAAAGATACCTAAGAGTTTGAGTCGATAATGCAGTTTAGAGAATTTTATCTTGTTTATCCAAGAGATGCATAAATATATTGGAAGATAAAGAGCACTTTGAAATGTTGCAATTTAACTATGGCAGTGAAAAATATATCATGGATGTAATGCAGCAATAAATGAGGCAAAAATATTCCAAATAGGTTCATTGTGCAACAGAATAAATTCTAATACCTTCCTACCGCAGAATCTGCATCATAACCCCATAGAAAATGTGTAGGATGTGGTGGAAAGAGGCATTCGATAAAACTTTCCCCTTCCATTCCATTTATAAAATCTAAAAACTGCATGATCCATTAATTTTTTTCTGAATGTAATTGTACTCCAGAAGCATGTGGACAAAGAAATAAGTGCTGTTATAATGGGAAAAGTATGCAGGCTAAGAGTAACTGTTATCAGCGAAAAAAATGGTGCAATGAATAATTTATCTTGGATTTATAATTCATTAACCAGTGTGTAAATTTATAATTAAAAGGAAGCTTATTTATATATAACATAACAAATTGCTTAAGTTTGTAAAGCATAATTCAGTAAATAGAAAACTTAATTTTTTAAAAGCGTTGTATTATTTATTTTATATACGTCTACTGCAATATGAATTAATCTTAATTTTTTCCTAATTATTTTAAAAAAGAGTATTAATTATTTAAAACTAAAGGAAACTTTTTATGTTTTATAATTTACAATGTTTTGGGGGGAATCTCAAATTATTCAAATTTCTAAACTTTCTGATATTTCTCAATTTATTTTAATACATTTTACTGCATTTAGTTATGATGTAATCTATTTTTCCTGCTTTAATATGTTTTTTATATTTTAAATTGTTTATAATATGAATTAAGTATACGTTTTTCTGGGAATTTCAGATTTTAACAAGTAGTTACTTCAGTGAAAGTATTTCTAAGAAGAATTTAATCTGCATACATGTCACACAAAATAGTTTAATGTAGTTACGGCATTTTAATTAATGAAAAAGTACTTTAATTTTAAGAAATAAAAATAAAATCGATTTTAAAATGTTTCAAACTGTTAAAGTTCCATTAATATTCTGCATCGATTGTTTTCGTATGTCTTTCTTTAATTACCTGTCTAATCTTGCTGTCAAGTTTAGAAGATTATGGCTCAAAATGCAGTTATTTTATAAGTTACTGGTTAGATGATTATATTTTTTGTTATTTTTATTTGTCATATAATATAATTGAATTTTATCTTTTTATGCTCCATTTATTTACAAAATAAAGTAATAATTAATTTTCTAAGTAAGGTTGCTGCCTTACTTATAGAAATGACAGTATTTTTCATTGGAGTTTGCTAATTTATATAACTTTTGTTTATGGATCATATAAAATGGGAACTTTTCCTAAAATGATCAAAATTTCCGTATATCGTTATTAATAATTATGATTGTTGTAACTTGTTTGTCTTCAAGAATACGTTTTAATAGAAATATATTACAATTACTTTTATGCACAGTTTTGAAGTTAAGAGGGTAAAGAATTCCGTAATAAGAATAATTTATCGTAGTTAGGAATATCTCTTCTCTGTCCACATAATTATTTTTTAAATATTCACAGTTCTATTTTTATAAAAATAAACACAGATTTAAATAAAAATAAAAAAACTTATTTATTATTTCTCGAATTAAAATCTAACATTATATATAAATACAATACTTATATATAAAACTTACCAAAACTTACAAATATATTTAAATTATCAATTTTTTTAAACTATAAAATTAAACATAATTAATTTTTAAAGATGTATTCAAAAATATTTTGTTTTTTGTTTTAGTCTTAACACTTGTCTTAGCAAATTTTTATTATTTTATGAAAGAAAAGTTCAAAATATATTTTTAAAAGATATCATTATGTTAGTTAAAGGAATTTAATTAAATAAATTATTAATTAAAAGAAACGTTAATGCTTCAAATCAGTTCGAAAAGTTTATAGAAATAGTAATTAATTTCGTAAAATTTTAAGATTGTAACTACTTTATGCAAATTATAAACTAATACGACCTACTCTCACTTATTCTTTATGCATTAGAATACTGCGAATTCAGGAGCAAAAAAGATTTCCTATTTATTTGTGCACATAAATTATTTATTGCCTCACTATTTCGGGATATGAAGCTATAAATCTTACAATCTTGAAAATAATTCAAATAAATAATAAATTTTCAAGTGTCAAATTTCAATTATATAAAGAGACAGCCATATACTTTTATTACATACAATACATACAATATCATATTTAATTTTGCTAACTTTATATTGTTTCTCTAATATTTGATCAAAACAAAATATAGGATAAAAAGAAAACAGAAAATCTATTTTATTTACAATAATTTCTGAAAATTATAATAATTTATTTAAATCAAAATAAGGGGTAGTTATTAAAATTTTTCAAAAAGGAAAACAATTTTAATAATATTTATGGTATTCGTTGCATGTAACCCTATACTTTTAACAATATTTCATTAAATTCTTAAATTTATTGTAATCTTTAATAAAATTTATTATTGAAAAACAACTAAGCACAATAATCTTCAGGTATGTAAAAAGAATTTTCGAAATGTAATAAAATAAACACCTTATAAAATCTGTAATTTAAAAAAAAATCATTTAATAGCAAAATGTAATGAAGTCATGATTTGATATATAACTCAATTTTTTATTTTTGGAAATAAATGCATAATTGAAATGTATCATAAAAATATTAAAGAAATAAAATTATTTAAAATAATAGAAGGATTTTTCATTTATCGCTCATAAAACATCTTTCCCAAATAGTTTCATTTGCTCAATTTTAATAAAATAAATTTAGGTTTTCATTTCAATGAAATATAAGGAAATGAAAATAAACTCATTGATTAATTCCGAATATTTAAATACAAATTCAATTTATTGTTATGCAAAAAAATACTTAACAATAATATTAATTTCATATTGCAACTCTAAAAATAAAGTTATTGTTTACCTAATATATAATATATATATATATATATATATATTTCATATTTTATTAAGATTTACTTTATATTTTTTTTACAAATAGGTCAAAAATATTATTTTTTGCTATTCATAAATGCTTTCATTTTGTTCAGTTGAAATACTTTTTTATTTAAACCGTACCATAAAACATTAAACATAAATTTCATTGCGATAATTAATGCTCATCTATTACATATTAAAATGTGACGCTTAAAGAATTAAATAATTTGATGTTAAAGATCGATTTTTCTATAAATAACTTAAAATATTTTTTAAAATTGTCAGTTTATATGAATTAGTAACTTAAATGTTAATGCAAACTAGTGAAAATAAAAAAAATATTTTTATTTTCTTCTAAACACTCATTATGATATTTTTTCATAAATTCTGTTTGTCTTCATACATGATTTATATAGATAAGAGTAGCAAAATTATTTTTTTTAAAGCAATGACACACTATATATTAAATTTATAATCGAATTTTAAAAATATAATTTCGTAAATTACTTTATTCTTGTTCATTTAATTATTTTTATTTTCCTGAAAAATATACTTATAAGAAGATTACCTATTGATTTAGATTTCTCATTTATCTGAAGTTTTATAGATTATCACATTCAAATATTTAAAAATAATTGTGAAATCATGTTTTTAAGGAAATAAAGAAAATATAACTGTGAATTTAATATGCAAATAAATATTTCATGGCAAAAAATATTACAATCAAAGCAATTTTCTCAAAAATTGATTTAATTTTAATTATTCAATAATTATTTAAGCTGGAGTTGCGCTACAAACTCTAAACAAAATATGAGTTAATTATTTTTCCTTGTATTTAATAAGAACATATAAAATCTGCAGCTGGAATTATTATCATTTGACTACATTATTTATTAATCTTATTGTAAAATGACAAAACATGTGAAAATAATCTAAATGTTCACACTTTCTTATATTATTTCTAACTGAACGTAGAAAATAAATAATGAATGGCTTTAACAAGACACAGTTTGCTTCAAAGACAGCGCCGCAGACCTAGCTGTTGCTGCCACATTTTCATGTCTTGGGGAGAAACAAACCAACTAAGAGAAAACTGAGATATTTTTCTTTTTACGCTGCGGTAAAATTCCCGATAGAGGGCGGTCCAGGCTCTATCCATAAATTGAGGCATGTTTCACCGAAACTGGTCATTCAAAATCCGAACGTTGAGTCTACCTGAATTTCTCCCAGACTTTTCCGGAAAACTTCGTAATTTCCGTAGCGTTTGCCAAGTTTGTCTCGGACTATAAATGCAAAGTTATTGGATGTCTAATAATGTGATCCAGTTTTCTAAATTCAATTTCATGAATGAGAACATAAATGTGAGAGGAAAACGCGTGTATTGAAGAAGAATAATGTGTATATTTTGACTTGTGAGTAAAACTATTAGTTATTATTTAAATTCATTTTATTTTACGTTTAAATTTTATATGACTGTTTTAAGAGAGGTTGTAAAAAAGATTATATTTATATAAATCATTGTTATTGCAAAATTTAATTCATAATATTTTCAAGATAATGAAAAATACATGCATATTAAAATATACATATTTAATTTCAGGAAAATATTTTTCTAAAACAGAAATTTCTTATTTAGTAAACATAATTTTTAAAAATATTTCGCTAAAAATCGTGAAATAATGAATTATATTCGACAAAAATGAATTAATTATTGAATATCATTCTTTTATAATGTGATAGTTGAAATTAATGGAAATTTAGTTCGAAGTAACAAGCATTTAAACCTTAGAAAAATGAAAATTAAAAAAATTAATTATATGATAATGACATATGAGAAGAAACATATAATTAACAAAAGAACAAAAATTCATATCATAATTTATCAATCTATTAAAACAATTAATAAATAATTATCAAACTTTAATTAATTATGAAGAAACATTTCTGTTTTATTTAGAAAGTCTCACCTATGCACCAAAAATTTATCGAAATTATTAAACAAAATGTACACACAATAATTTTTTAAAAAATTGAATCACTTAATGAACAAATACTTTTACCGTTCTTCTCTCAACACTACATACTAATTTATACAATGCAACTAAATTAATTACAATTAAATAAAACTGTGAATAATATTAATTTCGTTATTTTATGTATAAATAAATTTAATATAATATTTTTAAGGAATCACAATGTCCTATATTATTTTTTGTATTTTCCTCTAGATTAATTATTACATTAAGGAAAATATTTTGATGAGCTTCATTAAAATTAACGAAACACCTTACTTATTAAAAAGAATAAAATTAGGGTATTTAGGTTCACATATATTTTTTTAAACAAATCTTCCGTAAATTTGGTGCTGAGATATATTTCTTTATGTGGTATTTTTTAATCTTTAATAATGCAAATAAAGTATAAAACATATGTACATATTTGTATTACATAGTGTGCACTTTAAATAAGTATTTTTTCACGGATTAGGAATAAAACAGCATTGTTTTCTAAAGATATTTGCAAAGGTATAACTGATCTCATATTCAAAACTTATATTTATTCATGATGTGTCTTCAGAGTGTTCTATTTTTATTCCTTTAACTTGAGAATTTCACTTTCATTCAATAATAAAATGACTAAGTAAAGAAGAATACGCGATTTGTTTTACTTTTTCTGTCATGAAATAAACCTTATAAACTCAATTTAAAACAAAAAAAAATCATCAATCATCGAATTGATCATACTTGTGAAAATACATAAATTAGTGTATAAAAATCAAGAAACTCAAAAAGTATATAAAAGCTTCTTTTATTAAGGGCATAGATATTGTCAAATTATTATATAAATTAGCATTATTATAAACTCTATTAAACTTTCATAAAAACTTATTATATTAAGCAAATTGTAACTATATAATGTAATTTATAACTTGTTCGCTTAACTTAATATCTATATAAATTTAAAAATCTTTATAATTTTAGTTTTAATTTAATTATTTAAATTTCAAATAATTTTGAAGAAATGTGCTTGAAAGCACCAGTCATTAAGCTAATTACACTTTTAAAGTGATTTTTAAATTGTTTTCAACATATTCACGGCAAAAATCAAAATAAATCATATGAATTTCGTTTGTAAATCCTACAAAAAGTGCAATTTTTATTAATTCGTAAATATAGTGTTAAATTATTTCTTTAGCATTTATAATGATTTCGCATAAATATACTTATTAAATAAAGTATAATTTGAATTAATCCTCATATTTTGTACGAATTTAGTGATAATTATTTGAATAAAGCGCTTATATGTCGTTTACAGTTATTAAATGTTATTTGTATATTACAGTGTTAGTCGGGTATTCATTTATTCCAGCATATTTCCGTCATTGAATTATATCCATTTCGCTATTTTAATTCAATTCTTCTATTTTAATATAAAACATTTTGGAATTATTATTTAAATGTAACCCTAAATATATGCAGCACAATATAAAGAAGCTAATATTTCATGTGATACCGAAGGTTTTATTTTTATGTAAAATTAAGCTTAACTATTTATCTTATCAATTACAAATGCTTTCTTTCTACCAATTAATTTATTTTTAAAAGCATGTAAAATATTTAGAATGAGTTTATTTGTGCTTTATAGCAATTCAAAATGACCTAACCTCGCAACAATATGCTGATCCATTTGCTAAATTCCATATCTGCATTAAATTATGAACCAGTTACCTGCCGAAAAAAAATTATTTTGAAATTTAATCAATTTTAAAAATAAAAAATGAATTGAATTGAAAATTCAAGTATTTTCTAACATGATGTATATATGTATATATATATATATATATATATGTGTGTGTGTGTGTGTGTGTGTGTATATGTGTGTGTGTGTGTATATGTGTGTGTGTGCGTGTGTGTGTGTTTGTGTGTGCGTTATTGAATTTAAGCTTATGCATCAAAATAATAGCTTATGTACTATGTGTTTGCATATATTGTTGTTTGATATATTATGTACCATTATGAAACGATATGTTTTTCCAGTTAATTGAAGTGCCAAATAAATACATCATGTGTAGTGTTAAAAAATTGAAAAAAGAAGAATAAAAAATAGAAATGGACATTTTTAGGTTATAATGAACTATATTTATAGCATAGATTTATTTTTATATATTATAAATTTTATACGTAAAGATACATTCAGGAATATTTACACATTAAATTTATTTAGTCATATAATCGCATTATATAATCAGAAAATAATATTGTTATATAATTTGTTTCAATACTGATATTTAAATGTTTCATTAATAGCTATGTTCTTGATATTGTACACCTTAATTATCACAGCACCAAACATCCATCAATAAGCTTCCAAAAAATCTTAACGATTAAGGAATTTTACGACATACCAATAAAACAATAATCCGAAAAAAAAAGAATTATTATATTTTTGTAAGAATTATGATACTTAAAATTATTCTATATAAATCAAGATATATTTTTATGTAAAATTTAATATAGAATTCTATTTTTGATTTTAACTTAAAATAATTGCATTAGTAATTCTAATACAATGGTTTTAATATAGTACATATTTAATTCACTTTACAAAACTCATTATTTTATGTACATATTATTAAAGTTACATTTTTACACACACATATATATTATATAAACGTAAACATTAAGCAATCTGATAAATAAATAATTTTAGTTATTAATATATTTTATGCTTGTAATGCCGAATTCGAAAAGGAAAACCGTATTCTATGATTTTTACAGGAAACAAAATATCTTATAAAATACATGCTATGTGTATTCTTGAGGAAGCAGCTGCTTTTGACACACCGTAAACATTGGTTATAAATTACAACTCAAAGTTTCTGAAAACAAAAAATGCACATGAAGGAACCTTTCAGCACAATACAAAGAAACATTTGTTCAATGTTCTCTAAAGGCGCATGTTTTGGCCATCCTAGTGGATATTATCGGACAAGCGCACTTTTTCCTTTACTGGACATCAATAGATTATCTAGTTGTCATCAATCATATTGGGAAGTGCCTTGCCACATGACAAAAAACACGTTTTTACTTTAATGTGAAGATATAACCTGTCAACCATTTATTCATCGCATCACAAGACTCTTCACTGTTCTCAGTTAACGTTTTTTACATTTTTTAAGTATATTTTCGAAACAACAATATGAATGATACATAAATGACATTAATGAATTGTTTAATTCTTACGTTTAAGATTATGAATACATTTAAGCATGCACTCTAAAAAATATTTCTTTTAATATTAAATTTAAAGACAGTAAAATTTATTTTATTTAAAGCTCTAGTAAAACAACAGAATGTAAACTTATAATATAATTTAGTATTATTCAATCAAGTATTTTCTTTATTCCTGATATCCATTATTCTGATGTCTTTTATAATAATCAAAAATACAATTGATTTTATCAAAAATAGCACAATTTATTTTAACTAAAATAGGAAATGAAGTATTGCAATATGTTAATGAGTGTTAATTTATGGCAATAACGACGAAATATGTAATGGATGATCTGTCTTACATTTTGTATTGGGTACTGTATAATATTATTGTACGTACATTATTCAGAGATTGAATTGCGTACATAAAATTAAGATTTTAAGTTAATTTTATAACTTTAAATATCATTTTAAGTAATATTTGCTACATAATATGTAACATTAAATCTAATAAATCTTTATACATAAAATTAAGATTTTAAGTTAATTTTATAACTTTAAATATCATTTTAAGTAATATTTGCTACATAATATGTAACATTAAATCTAATAAATTATCAACAAAACTGAAATACGTGTTTGAGGAGTGCCATATTATGTTCCTAAATGTTGCCATATTAAATGAAAAAGTAACAATGAAAATAAGTATTAAAAGGAATTCTTGATTAAATTATATTTGTTTGACACAATTTTAAAAATTCTAGTTATAAATATTTGATTTATGATATGTCATAAAAGTTTTAAATTTAAGAAAATGTATATTTTGGCAACATGTGCTTCTATAAAAACATATAAAAATAACAGGGAAATAACCGATGATTTTGAAACTTATCATTTTTTCTGTTTTTATATTGCTTGAAAATTGCTATTTAATATAATGACAAAATATATTTTGACAACATGTGCTTCTATGTTGTCAAAATATATTTTGTCATTATATTAAATAGCTATTTTCTAACAATATAAAAGCAGAAAAATTATATGATTCAAAATCATCGGTTACTTCCCTGTTATTTTCATATCTATTTTTATCTCATAATATACCCCCTATTATAAGCTTCTGAAATAAATGCAGAAATCTTAACTGTAAACATGGTTTTTCAACACAATGGATGGAACATCAATGTTTAGTATGCCTAACACTTTGTGTTTACACATTTTTCTCTTTTTAAACCTTATTTTTTATACATTTTCATATTATCAAGATTTATTTACATATTACCAATTAAATCAACACACACGTTTTCATGCAATTGAGAAAATGCATATAAATGTCAGTATTATACCCATATATATGTTTATTGGATTGGAAAAAGGTACGCCTTTAAACATTAACTCACATAACATAAAAGTAGGGTAAATATTTCAAAACTAACTATAATTAAATAAAATGTGTCAGCATGTGACAACATATATTGTATCTACTGTATTCTTTAAAAGTGCATTTAAAAGAACTCAATACATATAATAGTATATGTTAGGTGAGTTTCTAAATCAGTTTGACATGCCTGAATAAGCTAAAAACTTAAATACCACTTAGTAATAATATACAATGTTCGCGCACAGTGTATATATTTTATGTTTTGTCTATTTCTGAAATTAAATAAAAAATCTATGAGCATTGTTTTCTTAAATTTAAATTACAATTGAGACAGATATTAAGAAAAAAGTTAAACTTATTAGATATAAGTTTAAAATTAATTAAGCTCCTACTAATTTATACAATTCCCTGCACAACATAGACTTCAAATATTTTTAATTAAACGTAGCCAAAAATAATTTTTCAACAGGATATATAAATATAGTTACTAGTTATAATGATAAAATATATCATTCACCATTCCAAACTTTTTTATAAACATTATTAAATTTTTGTTCATTTATTTAAATTTCAAACAGACACGTTTTTTTATTTAATTCATTGGTAATGCATAAACAAAGAAAAATGCATTTAATTATTTAAATACATGTGTGCCTTTATTTACAGTTATTAAAAATTGGTTTATTTATGCATTACTATTGGAAGAAGAAATGTTGAATTGATTATCAAGTAAAGTTATAAAAAATTATTTACATGTACAAAATTTGAAAGTTTACAAGGATTGCATAACATAGATGTCCATGTACATAATAAAATCCTCATAAATATCTATAATGAAAGGGTTTCAACTTCAAATATGATATTTTATGACTCATTTGTAACAATTTCCCTCATAAAGTACGAATTAATAACATGAGTAATTAACTTAATAACGGATTTCGTTTTTAGATTAACAGTAAACTTTAGTGTTGAAAGAGTAAAACAATGTTTCTGAAGCTTATGAATAGCCTGCAACTTTCGTTAACGGTCCAGGTTTTGAACAATAATAAAGTTTCGGGCGAAGATTTACTTCCCTCCGGAGGGAGGATTTCTTTATAAATTCAGCTACAAATGAGTCATGAATTTTATAAAACCTAACCACATTGCGTGGTATTTTGCCATCAAAACCAGATCACAGGATAGTTCGTGACACTTAAGAATAGAAAGAGAATGTGGAATGAACCATACAAACGAATGCTAATTCTGGAACACTGTAATCAAGGCATGAGATTTTGCACATTTTATTACAGTCTTCCGCTAGACTGTGAAAGGAAGTAGTGTAAGGTATTCCTCAGAAAAGTGAAAATTTTTATATGCCTCAGGTAGGGTCAGTTTGCAGCGGAACTAATGATATACACTGTTCGAAAGCACGCATGATTAAAATTTATTTTTATGTAGATGATTTATGGTGAAATGTATTTCTTATTTAATTTGTAAATGTATGTTATTATCTTCATTTTTACCATTTTTTGCAATGATGATCTATTAAACTTGGTCTTTATGAGGAGAAATAGCTTATTTAAGTAATTTGTTTTTATTTATGTAAGTAATCACACAATTTAGAAATCTAGAATTTTTCTTTTTCCATATATTTATATAACAAAACAATTATCACTTTAAAGAAATCATTAACTGTAATTTATAGGATACATAATTTAGTTTTATTAATTATGTGTGATTATTTATATTTAATATTTTATGATCTATAATTGGCTCTCTGACTGCATTCCATATAGAGTAGATTATTGCATCATGGGCGAATTAATTGTGATATCATCATATTTCCTCATTACTGCCTAATATGGACATAACTCAAACAATCGTACATGTCATTTAACTGTTAAAACATTTGTGTAACCTACTTTACATAACAATTATATTTTCTAACAGCAAAATTTATTTTCATGTAAACTTTTGCGTGGAGATTTAGTAATATTTTCACGTATTTTAGTAAATAAATTAACAAAACTTTCTATTTAGTTAAAAAAAGCAATAATCTATCAAATGATATGTAATGTTAAAAATTTAGTTATTTTCCCATTGTGTAATGCACGAGAGATGTCAAACAAAACATACCATTATTTAAATAATGAAATTTAATACATATAAGATATTAATAATTATAATATTTTATAAGATTGTATCATATGATCAATTTAAATCATTTATTTAATTGAAATTTTTTGGAAAACTGAACTTATTTGTAGAAAACCATGAAAATTTACTTTTGGACCAAAACGTATAGGTATATATGTTTTAGAAATCCTAATCTTCTTACATAGAAAAATGTGAAAGGATAATTTGACATATAAGAATACCTTATAAATTAAGAATTAGGGAGTACTTTTGATAGATGTATAGAAGATGCATACATGCGTATTATTTTGAAACAAATTTCTCAATTTAAACTTCGTTTGTCACACGCATTATTAAGCGATAAGTTTTGTCATTCTCCCAAAGTTAGCAAATCAAAATTTACCTTGCATCAATTATAGCTGCATTACTTTAAGTACTTTGAAAATTAAAGTACAAATTAGCTTAATTGAGTCCATTTGCTTTTATCCAATTACATGAAGCTGGATTCTCGATCCATGATTAATGGCGTTCTCGAAATGTATGTAAACGACTCGAGCCAGGTGTTCGCTTTCTCAGAGCCTCTTGTTGCTCCTTATTTATGAAATTATGCCGTATGTAATAAATATTATTACTTCATACAGTGATGTTATTTCATAAATTTAAAATTGAAACATCATGAATGATCCATTTATATGTAATATACTAAAATACTTCACAATGCAAAATCATATTATATGGTTTATGGTTTTACAACTGAATACAATCAACTGTATTTTGAAGTAGTTTAAGGCGCAATTCTTACTGTACGTGATATGTATTACTAACGATTTGTAATTTTGCATATTGTTGTCACACACAACATTAGGTACTTTTCCATTATACCCCCGCTTTTGATCCCAGAGAAATAGCTTGTTAATTTATGGAAAAGTAAAAATAATATAACTTAGATTCGATGGTTTCATTTTCTCAAAATTGTGTTTTAAATTTAACTTACACTAAATAAAAATTTTTTTGGCAAAAATAGATTAAATGTGTTAAACAATGGTAAACAATCTAAAAGTTAAACAAAGCTAAAGCTAGTTGGTGAAAAATATGGCTTGGCAACAATTTTGTCGGTTAAAAGAGACATTATGGTCACACATCACAAAGGACAAAAAACAATTAAATGTACTCAAATTGAATTTAGTCTCATTGAAAAAAAAAGATATTATTATATTGTACTTACACAATCTATCTCCGATGTGATTGCTAAACAGTTTTCGCCGGAAAAAACATTGATACTTAAACAAGATTTATCAACAATTGATAGTCGTTTAGTTTACAAAAAGTAAATAAGATACTTCTAATATTTTTCAGTAGTTTCTGAATATTCAAATGTATACATGGTGCAAATGCATTACTTATGACAATAATTTATGATTTTTTTTCCGTTTCGTAGATTATCAAATGCGGCAGTATAATGGAAATGTACCTTATAGTAAATATTTCACGTTTGCTGACTTATGACCTCTAATATTTTAGGAGTAACAACAATGTGTAGGATAATGTTTTCCTTGAACATTTTTCACTTTTGTTTACCAGTGTCATGTATAATCTAAAAAGGTTAAAAAAGCTGATTATTTTTATTTTGCTTAATTCTTCCTAATGTAATCATTATAACTTCGATTCTGATTCATTTAAAATATTTTTAAGAGTCTGCCACCAAATCTATTACGTAAGTATATGGTATTAACTTTTCTGTGTGTACAAGAAATTTGAGGAGAAATATTTCAATATAAATAATGATATTGGATTTTAATTGTAATTCAAATCTTTAAAACGTATGTCAACTTGAATATAAGATATGGATCACTAGATACATCTGGATACCAAGGGGTTATCAGTATCAGTAATCAGCTTACTTATATTTTTAAATCACTGTCAATTTATTTAACACTAAGCTACTAATAATAAAAACAGATTATAATTAATTTAAATTAAAGTGCATAAAGAAAAATATTTTTGAACGATATACCTTGATAACTACTTAATTTTTCATTTTTCTTATTTTGTAATTATTTTGATTTCAAAACTTTCGAATTTCTAAAACGATTTCACTAGTTGAAATAATTCAAAAATGTAATCAAGCAGTAAATTTTGAAACTTGTACTAGAAAAAAATAAAAAAAAATTTTTTCTCTAAATTTAATTAAATGTAACGATCGCCTAGTAATTATAAATAAATTATGGTTATATACATAAATATAAACATCGCATACCTTTTAAATATATTCCGTTTTACTTAAAAAAAGACTTATAAATTATGCCGATTTTTAAAACAAGTAATCAAAATCGAAATTTAAATAAACTTTCTCATCTGTACGCATTGTTCCTCATTTTTATGAAATTCAAGCCAAAATACAGCTTATTAAACAAGAAGTATTTATTGAAAAGAAAACAAAAAAAATTTAGATTACTTTATTTCATTCTTTAGTAATTCACACTGGTTGTGTTAACTTATCTCTGCCCAATGGTACTTTACTTTTTGAATGATTACATCGCAAAGCAATGGAATTGGTGTTATAGCGCTAATTAAAAGATAGCTGGAACATTGACATTCTTTTCATATCTCTACGGCTAACAAACTCAATAAAAACACCAAACGGAACGATGTCGTTTACAATGCCTCATCAGCAGGACGCAAAATATAAAACTTCGCCAAGCGATGATTGCCTCATCGATTCAATTTCTTAGTGAATTTTTTAACTTCTCGTCATTTAGCGGTATTTTTTTTCCTTTCAGTTTTGCTTCCCTTAATAGATCGTTTGTTTGCAAAATGAAAAGAATACACAAAAGGAAGGAGGGAAAAAATTCCAATAATTCACTATTTTTCCTCCGTCGTCTTCATGTTTCTCCTTCTTTAATTCTTCCCGGCTCTCTCCACTCAGCTCATGGTTTTGGAGAACTAACTTATGAAATATTTTCTTGTGTTGAATTGAAATCAATCATGGCTGTCACAGGCAGAGAATCATGTTTAATAAATTGCTTTCTATTAAAAATGAAATAAAACAAAAAGAACAAAACGTGTTCCATTAACGCTGGTTTTAATTGAATGAAATGAATGTGGTACATAGAAAAATCGAATATATTTACTTTATGTATCAATAACTTGAAAGTTTATATTCATTCGGTGAATAACACTTTCCATGATATTAAGAGATTACACTGTTTAATTATTAATATATTTAATTACAATGTCTTGTTAATTTTTGCAGAAAATTCTATTATTTTCTGAACTGTAGAACATACATTATATCTTAAAATTATAAAGAAAATTAGCTAAATTTAAAAACATTTTTAATTAAATTACTATTTCTTTTCTTTTCCAAACAGCATTTACATTTTAAATTAAGGTTTTAATGAAATTGAAATGTACAATTTTGCCCGAATAGATAAATTATCATATCGAATTTCTTTTTAGTTTGATACGTTGACAGAACATTTATGTCGACTGACTACAGAAGTTTTTCTTTTTATCTTAAATTAAGATTTTAATTTTTATGTTTAGTTCATTTGGTGAACATATATTTCGCATTTAAAAATTTATTTCACATTATTAATTATCATTTTAAAAGACATTGATATGATCGACATTCATTTAAGAACATTGTATTTAATAAATGTTTAAAAATTAGTAGTTGTTTTCTTTATTTTAGGAAAGATATATGAATAATAATATCAAATAAAATGTGAAAACCTACGGGAACTGATTTTTTCTTTAGAATAAAAATCTAGATGCTTTATTAAAGAAAGATTACAAAACAATTTTCTAATACAATAACACTAAGATTCGGCAGTATAAATATATATATATAATGCATGATATATCCTTACTGTATTTGTAAAAGGATAGTACGTTTAAAATTGACTACATGATAGCTTTTTTCCAGCATTAAAATAATAAAAAATTTAAACCTTACATTTTAAGTAAATGATGCTTTAATAAAATATTTAAGGTGAAATAAATGTTAAATATTTCAGTATAGTTTAATATTGATTTCAAAGCGTTGATTCATTACTTTTCATTTTCCTTTTTTGTATGTGAGAGATTTATAACATAATTCCAAATACTTTTAAGTTAAATGATGCATGTCATTAATTTTCAGTGAGATGAAAATAATTTTAGTAATAATATAGATATTAAATTGATGGTTCATTTGAAATTTACTCTGGTACATCCTTCACTAATACAGCAGAAATAAGGACTTTTGTATATTTGCTAAAATATTTATAATCATTATTGAAAATTTCAAAATAATTTTGCCTAAGAAAAATTTATTATATAGTCTAAAAATGTGACACATATAGTTGTTATAGAATATAACCTTAAAAGAAGGAAAAACTGTTTTAAAATGTAATTATTAAGTAAAAAGTCATTCTTAAAAAAAGAGTTACTATAAAAATGAGCAACAAAAAACAAGAAATTTTTGTTGCTTATTTGTAAAAACCATAGACTTTAATTAACTACTTTTGGCAAGAGAAAAACATTCAGAAAAATATTCAATATTCATGTTATTGTAGAGTTTGATTAGCTGAATATATGTTATATTATTTTTATAAGAAAAAGACTACACAATTGAAAATGATTATATAAGAAAAATCAAACTTAGTGTGACGGAAAGGAGTTTTTTTAAAAAAAGATGAAAAATAGAACAAAAGGTATGGTTTAAAAAATCTTAAATTTAAATATATCAAAAATAATCAAAAGTATTTAAATTAATCGAGCTAAAGCTTAATGTGCTTTGACTCTCAATATTCACCAGTGTGTGTGTGTAGTATTATTCAAATTATCGATCGAAAGTCTGCCATTAAAAACTGTCAGTTTTTCCAAACTTTTTACTATCGTAGATTCTTTAATTCCAGGTGTCACGTACATTTTAAGTAAATTTCTTCAATTTTTAATTTTTAAGTAAATTTCTTTAAATTTTTGATAATCTTTCAAACTCTGTCGTGGAATTATGGATACAAAGTTTTAAAAATATATTCTTACGCAAGACATAAAACAGCGGATGAAAATATATCAAAGCAGTCTTATATTAAGAATATTTTCATCTCAATATCTATTTATAAACAAGGCTATCAATGAATCAATTATTGTGTATTCTACTGAAATTACATTGTGTCAAAAATTCATTTTAGAATTTCATGCAGCCATTTTAAAAATTAAAATTGACTCATAACATTTCAACTTATGCCCTTAGAAAAGTGTAACAACAGTATTTATATTATTTACAAACATTGAATTTCTAAGAACATCTAACTCCCATCAAATATTTTTTTTAATTACAATTTTGTATTCCTTTATTTTCTTGAAATATTCATTATAACAAAGCGCATATATGCAACTGTCTCCACAGAAAATGTGGGCTTTATATTCAATACGTTTTACTATATTATTTCGTTTTTTAAAAAATTATATCTGCATTTTGTTGTATGCATAAAATAATAAGCATTGATTATTTTAGGTCTTTTATATATGAGTATTAGTTTTTATTACTTTCAGAAGTATGAGAAAAATAGTGAGCACTGGTTTGGAAGTTCTAGATTGTTCACAAAATTACGCCAAAGATCGTGTCTCTCAGATTTGAAAGTAGCGAAATTAGATTTGCATCTCAAACAAGTACAATGCTTAATTTCGTGTCGTTAATTATATATTACGAAGAGGAAAGAAAATGAAGTACGTGATGACTTAGGACTCAAATTAATCGGCAATTACTCATTATTTGCATACATGCTATTTTGTTTACCTTAATTAAGTTATCTTATACCCTAATTAAGTTGGTTTCTGTGCTCTCATTTATCATATAAATTAGAAATGTTCATTCTATATAGAGATTAACGCCACTGTTTTGCGGGTATAAAAAGTCATTAATAACGTAACAAATATTTGCTGTGCTGTCATATAATTTTTGCTCTGAGATAGGATTAGTGATAATATAATAAATGACATACAGTAGTGAAGTTATTTAATGAAATAATTGTGCACTGCTTCAAAGAGAGAAAGTAATTTGTCTCGTTCGTTTCGTCAGGATTCAATAGAAATAACTGTCTTTAATAAGATCAAGAAATAGAAAGTCCAATTTTTTAGATAATCATTTTCTTATAAGGCAGATAAAAGAAAGAAAATATTATACTTTCACCATCTATCTCCATTATACTTTTCCTTAACCATTTCGAGCAAAGTGATTTTTCTTTTGGAATAACTACGCATAAGTTTTACCCTTAACTATGTGTGCTCTTTCTTTTATAATAAGCCACATAAATATTTAATATTTTAAATATTTCCACTTCATTTGAAGCTTTATTATCATACATTTGTCAAGAAGTGTTATATTTTAAGGATATATTTTTAAATTTTAATCATTAAAAATTTTAAATGATATTGTCATAAATATTGACAAGAGCAAATAATATGACGTAATTGAAAACGTTATCTAACAAATTAACTAACAAAGTATTTATTTCTATAATTTTATATATGAAACACATCAATTTTAATATCATCTGTAAACTATACGTTACACCGTATTTACATAAAAAAAACTGATGTCATATTTTTAGACTGAAAATAATGTCAATCTTTCTGAATATCAGTGTTCTGTTATTCTAAGTATTTGAAATATCTTTAGGGAAAATTTTTAAATTTTCCCTAAAGCTATAAATTTATTAAAATTTGCATTGTTAAAACTTGATAGAACTTGGAGGCTATATTTCATTGCGAAAATTGTAAGGTGTTAAATTATCTTTACTGTATTTTTACGAACCTACTATTTTTTGCCCAAAAATCATTACATTATACAATTTAAATAAATATTGACTGTACTTAAAATGAAAAAATACATTTATAGCCATATCAATCTCTTCTTCTGAATGAAAACGACGTCCACGTAAGTTTTTTTTTTGGATTACAAAATAATTAAATGTCTCACATAGCTAGATCAGGTGAATACGGTGGATGTTGGAACATTTTAATTTGTTTTTACTTAAAAAACTCAACTGGTAATCCGGCTGTATGTGAAGATGCATTGTCATTGTGAAGCATTAGTCCCCTAATATTCAGTTTTTGTTGAATTTCTGGAAGACATTTAGTGGTATACCAGTTTGCTCTTACTGTCCTTCCAGATTGATGGCTTTGACCAATCCAGTACTTCTAAAGAAAACGGCATGCATCGTTTTTCTCAATGCGCGCTGTTTTTTCACCATTGTCGGCGTGGGATCATCTTCAAAGACCAATACTTTTCTTTCTTGAGGTGTTGTAATGTAAATAAACTGTATATACGTTTCATCACCAGTTACAATTTTAGAAATGATACAGTGGTCACCATCATTCAGCAATTTAAGAGTTTCTGTACTGATTCTGAAACGCTCCTCTTTTTGGTGCTCAGTTAGATTATGGGGAACCCAAAGGCAAACTACTTTTTTCATATGTAATTCTTCATTAATGATTTTTTGTTTGACTGTGGATCCAATGTTAAGTTCCTTCTGTATCATTTGATAAGTACAGCAATTATCATCTATTAACATTTTTCGTATGGCAGACACATTATCCACGTTTACTGCCAACGGCGGCATTCCTGTGTGCTCTTCAGCCTGAAGAAAATTCTTCTAAATTCTCTAAACATCTCAATACAGTAGTACGAGCTAGAGATTCATCACCAAATGCTAATTGCAACTGTTGAACGCATTCTTCTTGATTTAATCCTGATTTAAAATCGTAAAATCATAGTGCGAAAATGTTCTCGCGTCAACTTCATTTTCTCTTCTGTTGAAAATTTATTCTACGCTAAACTAGTTGAAGTAAGTCAATAAAAAACCGTCTTTGTATTTTAAAAGATAACCGTTATTTTTATTTTGTAAATTCTCGTCTGCGCGTATCTCAAAAATTTCGGAGTAATCCTCGTACGTATTTATATATATATATATATATATATATATATATATATATATATATATATATATAGATATATAAAATATATTATATATATATATATATATATATATATATATATATATATATATATATATATATATATATATATATATATATATAATGCAATAATTCATATATTATGTATTGCTCTTATTTAATAAAATATGAAAAATTTATTTTTAATTAAAAAATTTCCTGATGTTAAATTTTATTTTTATATTTGTCAAGCATATGTTTCGTTTACAAAATAATCGATCGTATTGGAAACAGATTATAGTATAGGAATACATTATCTTGTTGTGCTGCTTTGGTATAAATTTTTCTGTTTTTAAATTGTATTTTTTTTTAAATATTTGCGTGTTTTACATCTATCATGTTTTGCTAATTAAAGGTCGTTTAAGAAAAATATCCACTGTCTAAATTAATAAGCTGTTTTAATTCCCATTTTCAAATGATAAAATTTTCTCTGAGTATACAAAAATATATTCAATTTTAAGGAAATTTCAAAATAATACATTTCGGTAAAAACGCAGCTTGAAGTTTCTACCTTATTCGTAAACCTAAAAATGTTTTACAAATTATTTGATGTGTATGCATTGTGATAGAATCTAATTATGTAATTTCAAACATTAGACAATTAAGAAACAATTATATATATTTTAGTGATTATTCTATATCTAATACAGTTTCCAATTAATCTATATTAATAAAAATTTTAAAATCGAATACGTTTGATATAATTTTATTTAAAACAAAATTGTGTAATTATTTTTCCTACATCTTTAATGAAGTTTGGAAAGCAAAATATGCCTATATACAGATTCCTTAAAATGAAGATCAACTCCAAATAAGTGGACTGTAATTGAGATATGACTCGTGTGGAATTGAATGTGTTGAAAAGAAAAAAAAATTGAAGGTGGTGTTTTAGTCATTTTTCAATCATTCCAGACAAAGTACTTTTCTAAGAGTTTGATATGCATTGAAATGTTGGTTTTCATTTAAAATCAGAGGTATTGATTCTATAATAATTAATTAATATCATGTTATTTCGAGTTGAAAAGCTTCTTGATTGAAATACTTTGCATTTAAACAATGGGTTACAGATGTTGCATTTCTGCATTCTACACCATCATCTGCGAAATTTACCACTCCAGCATTTTATCTGTAACTTCTTTTTATGACTTTGGATAAGACTCCCAATCTATATTCCAGAAATATAATAAACTGTGGATGATTTTGATAACGATTAGTGGACTGTTTTTTGTACAAATAATGCTTCTATTGTTTCAAAAGGAATAACTTATTATTTTAGAGAATCTTGACTAGAAATATATAATGATTTGAGGTGATTACTGAATGTTGAAAAAAATAGTCTCATAGAATTTTACAATTTGTTATTAGGCCAAGTAAAAGTTTAACTGATCAGCAATATGATTGTCTCTCAATTTTGACTGATCTTAGTAGTCCTTATTCATTTTCTTTCATGTATCAAAAGAGCGACTTTTTAATTAAAAATCAGAGTTTCATGCAACAGAGAGCTGACGTTTTATGCTAACATTGTAATGCTTGCGTAATACATACTTGCAATACTCGCCATATTTGCAATGCTTGTAATATTAATTTTTGAACTATATTTGCACAATATTAACACTATTATCTTGAAACGTTCAGAATATTTACGGAAAGTTTTCTTATAAAATCAGTTTACAAAAAATGCAATATTCTGTAGTGACGTCATACTTTTCAAATTATTTTATTGATAATTATTTTATTTCAACAGCTTAAATCTAAATTTGAATATTTTCAATACCATCCGAATAATTTTATTATAGTTTCGAGATTTTTAAATTCTACATATATTTTGATTGACAGCTTAGGAAGCTTGCAGTAACTAAAATTGAAAAAAATGCTGAAAAGTACAATTTTGCAATAAGATAATGTAATATAGCTTGATGTTTATAAATACTTATGAAAAGGGGGTTATATAAAAGCATTTCTTAAGAACATTTTAAGAAATTGGCTTGTAATGTATCAACTTTAAGTGATTCAAACATTATAAAATATATCATGCTTTAGACAGATTTGGAGATGACTCGTTATGACTGTAAAATATGCAGGAAAAGACAACAGATTTTTTCATCCCTAACGTGATCTGTTTCAAGCCCCTTCTGACAAATCTCCATCATTTTCATATATCACAATCAGTTTTTCCTGTTTTCTTAAATCTATTTCCTTTCAAACATTGGAGTTTCCTCCAGAAATAAATAACCGTTATTTCAGACGAAACGTTTTACATTTCTGTGTTCTAAGACGACGAGTGTTTATTAAATAACTGGAATATAAACTCTTTAACACGTTAATGAATTGGATATAAATGATCTTTAGATGTAGTAAAAGTCAATTACAGTCGTTTGGAGAATGTAATAGTTATTAATTCTTTTATGAAATTTAATTTCCCACATACACAGCTGTATTCTAAATTTTATTAATAATCCTGAAATGATATCTGATTCTGCAACGACTCATGATATCTCAAATATTAAATGAAAATGAAATTTCTATTTAAAAAGACAGTGTCAAAAAAAGCTTTGTATAAAAATATTTTAGAGTTTTTATTATTTTCTTATATATATATATATATATATATATATATATATATATATATATATATATATATATATATATATATATATATATATATATATATATATATATATATATATATATATATATATATATATATATATATATATATATATATATATATATATATATATATATATATATATATATATATATATATATATATATATATATATATATATATATATATATATATATACATATATATACATATATATAAATATATGCATATAATTAAAAGAGGTACCACTTATTAATTAAAGTATACTAAGAGATCTTAAAAATAAATAATTATCAAATTGGACACTTATAAGCATTTAAGATGACGTCCGAAAGTATACGGCAGTTTTGCTTAAACTAAGAAGGGGTACGGGTGGGGAGGACTGCATGAGAAATATTAAGGAAGTTCGCTAAAATAAGACTACAATATACATTAATAAAAACATATGTTTTCTTAGATTTTAAATTTGAAATTCAAAACATCAAAATTTAAAGATTTTTCATAATTATTTGGTCACCACAAAAGTGAGATTTATGATACGATTAATAGAATATAGAAAAACAAATTTCTGTTGTTTTTTGCAAAAAATTGCTGAGAAGTTAAGCTGAAAAGACTTAATATCTTAGGGTATTTTAAAATATTCATGCGTTGGATTAATTTAAATTAATTAGTTTAAAATTAACAATGTATTTAAATTATAAACATTTCTTTCAAGGATGAAAATAGAGATACACATCACTAAGGCAAAAAAAAGCTAAGATTTTACTCATCAAGCTGGAAATAAGTTTATTCACTGATTTCAAAAAATGAGGCATACATTTCTGAAATATGATGAGATTTTGGAATATATGTTATCTCTATAAAATTCACATAAAGAGTACAAAAATAAAAAATGTAAAATGAACACAAGTGTGTGATAGATCCATTCTTTTTTTAATTAAGCATCGGCGTGAGATTAAAATAAGAATGATTGCAGTTGAAATTCCATTTATGACTATAAGTTATAAAAGCCACTGTGCTAATTTCTTAAAAAGATTTGTCAGGTAAACAGTAACAATTTTCCCTAGGGATCATTTGGTAGAGAAAATGCGATAAAGAATTATTAGAAGCACAAATGTAAACAAAGATTGGTAGAAGCAGTTAGATAGTTTATTTGTGATTGTATGCACTTTGATAACTATATATCACCCCGTATTCGACAATAATGACGTTTAATCAAATAGTTCATATATTAAATTGAGTATCAATATCAAAAAATATAAATGCACGAAAATATAGAACCGCAAAACCATCTGAATTTAGATATTGCATCGGCAAATTTTTCGTCTGTATTGGTATCGATGTCAATTATGTGTAAAAAAAATCATAAATGTGGCCTGCAGTCGAAAATGCCATCAATGTCCAACTCGTTAACATCACATCACAGAAAGAAATGTTTGATATGAAAACATCAACATGAGATCTCAATTCACGTGAATTTGGAATATCAACAATCAATGGATGAACAATACTGAATATCTATAACTTGATAAATTGATAATACTTTAATAATGGAAAGATCTTTTGATGAATAAGTCCGATTTATACTCCAAAGCGATTGCAGATACTCTTTGATTTAAAATATTCTTAAGTCCTTAAAGTCCATCACACATCCGAGAAGAAGTTTCATAAGTGACTGCTAATAACTAGAACCTGGAGTGGTATCTATTTGGGTGTGAACACAGATATCACGCCTTTCTATGTTGAACAGCAAATGCTCATGCCTATGAGAGTGAAATACCTGTAGCTTATGGCAGAGCTTATTCTGATTAGTAGGGGATAATTTCCTTAACACACCATACAATGTTCACATCGTACACGCTTTTATTGGATAAACAATTCGGAGAGTGACGTGGCCAACTCAAACGCTACACCTAATCATATCTACACCCAACCAAATAATCAAGTCAGGCATACTTTGACAAGACTATAACTTCTTACGATTTTATTCCGAGGATTCTAGTCTCACTTTAAGCTAATTTGATCTTGAGTAATGTCACCTATTTCTTCGGAACTGAAAAACCAAATAGTTTACAACATTCTTCATCCCTGGATGCGCCACACTAACTCTAAGAGCGATCATACTTCTCATTAAATATATTTTGCCTGTACCAAACTAATACATCCGTTTTTTTATATTTATAGTATCATAATTGTTCGATAATTTCGTTTGCATATCATTAATACGAAACATACATAATATAATGTTGAGTAGATAATTAATTGATTAATTACTGTTTTTTTATCTTTCCTCAGTTTTTAGAAACTTGTGCATGAAACACATTTTATACAAATGTATACAGAAATACAATATATGCATTTTTAGCATACTTTTTGATAAATAAATATAACATGACAAATGGATATTTGTATACATGTGCGTAAAAGCTCATGAATAATATATATGAGGTATTTGGAGATCAGTTACATATATATGTTAATTAATTATTTTGATAATTTAGCAGAATATAATAAAATTCTCATGATCTGAAGATCTTCAATAAAATGAAATTAAAAATTTAATTGCATTATAAGTATATTTAAAAACATTATGTTCAAGAAAAAGCTCCTCTTTTTATAAAAAAGAAAAAAACCACAAATTAAAAAATAAGTAGCCAAGAAAAACTTATAATTGAATCTTTTTAACTGAATTAATGTTATTGCATTTTGGTTACCAAGCAAAATGAATTTAAGTAACTCGATTAATTTACCTAGTGTAATTTAATCTGTGATACTACAGTAAAATTTGCATTTATTTTTCACATCTTGTAGATATTTTACATCTTACTTGTTAAGAATTTTTTAAAAGAAAGCATTAAAATATCGTAAAATGCCTGGCTTTCTCTCAGAAGAATTTAAAAAAAACGGTTTATTTAACTGAAAAAATATATTTGTGCTATTTTCTGACAATTTTTCTTATTCGATACTGCCAATGAGCTCTATTCACACATAAAATTTTAATCACAGAAAGTTTAATCCCATAGTAATAAAAAGTTGAGATTGTTTTGTTAAGAAACCTTGTCTTATTCTTAAAGAATAATATTATTTCCTAACTATACATCTCTCTATCCATCTATGCATTATATATATATATATATATATATATATATATATATATATATATATATCATGTTTGTATCCCAACTTCCTTTGTCATTTATTAGTTCATAATCTGAAGAAACTTTTCTTTTTTGTACAATCGCACATAAATTTATAGAAAAATGTTTTGATAAATATAATAATTATGCTTCATTCAAGGGACATGAAACAGTTAATTTCTTTTCCATTTCAACGTATTTTATATGTTGGTAAAAAAAGTTTTTAAAAAAGTTAACAAATGTTTATCAGTCTTTTTATTCAATATAATTCCTGTATTTTATGAAGATTGTGACATATTTGAATGATATTCTTAGTTTAATATATTTATCCTTTATAAAAGTTTTCTTGTTCAATTGATTTTTTTTATATAAACGCAAGACCAATCAATTATATGAAGAGTCTTTAGAAACATATTCACAATTCTCAAGATCATATAAATATAAGGAATGATGACTTTATTCAAATAAGATATTCGTTTATTTGTTAAAGAAGAGTTTATTTAAAATTTAATTGGATATTTTTTAGGCTTTCTTAGACTATACTTTTTCTAATACGTGTTAATGTGGTTTTGTATCTGTTGTTTCTTATGCTCAGCAAGCAATTTTATTTGGAATGGGGAATACAATGAGACATTTCTGTTAAGAGTAGATTTATTATGTGGCTTCAAAATGCTCCAATAAATAGATAAATTTATTCTAAAATCCCTATAAACAAAACTATTTTCTTTGCAATAATAATATATTGTGCAGTAGAAAGAAATCTAATGCATAAGTTCATAGTATTCTTTCTGTTGGGCTTAATCAAATTTTAATGTTACCGTCGTGGCTTCAAAGATGATTAATTTTATAAATAAAATGTGACTACTATCAAATTTGAACTTTGAGTTCGTGTTAATCAAAGTTGATCAACATGAGTGCACTTTATATCAATCATCGCTACAACGATTTGCTAGGCTGCAACAATCAAATGTAATTTAGGTATTATAAAAATCTTTTACTATTTCTTAAATCAAACAATTTCACACTAACACCTCACATTTAACATGAATGCATAGAAACTTTAATCTTTTCCATAAACTAGAATGTTCTTCTTGTCAGATTTTTATCAGTCCTCAGAATAACCAAAGATTACCCGATTAAAACATGTTTATCTTAGTAAAAATACTTAAATATTAGAATTAAAGCATTCTTATCTTTGTAAAAATACGCAAGTTTGGTCCCAGTTATTACAGATTAGAAAATGCTCCTAGGAGTTGTATTTCCAATTAGCACATCTTTCGGGGTAGTTCCTTCTGGGTGCTCTAGCTCATTGCAATATGTCAATATCTTTTAGAATTTTTACCTTTCGGAAAAACTCTATATGAGAAAGTTATTCAAATATCTTACGGCATCTTAGAGTATTGTTGTGTCAAATAAGAATATAGTTGGGTACACATATATGAAGTAATTACGTGAATATTGCATTTCAAAATATCTTTTTTTTCATTTATTTATGCATTTTTTGCTACAAGACATTAATTAAAACATATTTAATTGGATTTATCTTAATTAAAGTTTGATTAATTACATTTTGATATAGTATCATTTTATGCATTGTAAAATGATAAAATCACACACATTGCGGATATTTACGTGCAGAATTTAATGGGAGAAAATTAGTTGCTAGCAATAGTTACATACATTTCTATACATTTATAAAATAAAATGTTACAAAACCTCTAAAATATGAGGTAATTACTTTGCGACAGATAATAGTTTTAGTTTGCAACACAATCAGATTTTGTTAGGACATTTAATACTTCATTTGAAATTTTTATATATAATTCCTGGTGTTTTCTTAGAAATATCATCTTTTTTATTGCTATTGTTAAAAGCATGTGAAGCAAAACTGTGATTTTCAAAATTCTCTTCGTATATTTCTTGGGTATAAATTTGTGAGTTAATTTTTTGTCAAATTGCAAGTGGACTTGTCAAGTTAACCGATGGTCTGAATATAAATTTAGAATATGAACAACCTAGACCCGCCTTAAAGGAGAACAATAAATCAGTTTGTGCTTGGAAACTGTAGTCGAGGGAATATTATGAATGTAAATACCAACTTCAGATCTTAATTATAATGTGATATGTGTTTAAATTAATGTAGATAATGATGAATGGTGGTTAAAAGATTTCTTACTTCAGAGACCGTTTTGCATTTTTTTTCCGTGAAGGTTCGTAATTAATGAAATTAAGGAAAGGACTACGAAGAAATCTCAGTGATGAATGTTTCCTTTTACCATAATAATTATCTTTTCTCAAAGCTGTTTCTCATTTCCTTCCTATTAAATAGACTATCATTCAGGAAGAATTTAAAATGCTCCCATAACAGAGTTGTTACAAGAAATAAAAGTTTTTTGGTGATAGCTCAACCAAATCACAAAAACAAACTTAATATAAAAAATGTAGTTTCCGATCTCTGTTCTTTTCCACTACTAAGGATACTCAGAAGTGTGATTTTATATCTGAAAAGTATTAGATTATAAAAAATTTAAACTTGCGATGCATTAAACTTTTGTGCAGTCTGAAAAGATTTAAAACTTAACAATTGGTTAAATCCTTCAACATTAAAATTTTTAGGGAATTATTCAGTAAAATTTACATTAATCCAACCTAAACATTTACAGATTTTTTTAATATTAATCCGAAGAATTTGCATTATAAATATATCTCGTATTTACAATTTTAGTAACCAAACAGTGGAAAACATTACACGTTTCAGCTTCCCATTATACATTTGCTTAATAAACATAAAAAAAATTATTAAACATTTATCCAATATCTTGTAGTTTTCAGATTATATATTCACTAAATATTCTACTTAATAATCTTTCATGTTAAAATTCACAAAAAGATAAGATAATAAATATTTATTCATAAAAATATTCTAATTCAATTATGATTTGTGACAAAAATTATTCTAATTAATCAAAATTTAAAATTTTAAGCAAATATTTCTCAGACTGAAATTATTTGCAAAACATTTAAAATATATTTTTATAAATGATTTATTATGACAAATGGATTTATTTGTGGTTTATATGAGAGTGAATTCAATCATAAATACATGTGAATAAAATATCGTATGTTTTAAATGTTATAGATAAATTTAATTTTCGTAAATGATTCCCACATTTTAAAATTTACTGTTATGTTAACATATAATAATTTTAATGTGACTACTACTAATTGTGATTTTGAAATATATGTTTAAAACATTAAAATATTCTTGAATATATTTAATGCCGTCCTGCTTCAATTCTGTTGTCGATTTTAGCTTCTTTCTCAAAAGATATTATATTTTGCATAGTAATCAAATAAAACTATTTTTCTTTCATTATTTTCTTTAAAAAAAATTAGACTTAAAATTAATTAACAGGTAAAATTGCAATTAATAGGTAAAACTTAAAACCCGGTTTATATTTTCTAAGAAATTGAATTTGTTCAAGCTTTTAATAAAAATTTTACAAAATTGCAACCATTGTAAATTTATTTGCATTTCAAATATTTAGTCTAAATATTAATTTACTGAAGAAGATTTTCATCCTCGTTTTTAAAATTGTTTTGCTTTTGGCAAAGATATTTTTCTCTGATTGTATCATAAATTGCCTCAAAAACATTTCAATTCTAATAATTTAAATTACTTTGCGCATTTTGAAAATAACTTTTTTAATATCTTTTCTAACATTTTAAATAATAAAAGTTTGAGTTGCAAATCTCACACCTATAATTTAAAAAAAAATTTACAGTTGATTAGAAACTTGACTTTGTCTGAGACTTAAAAATATTATATTAAAAACCGTGTTATTATTCATACCGTTATATAATTTAAAATATATTTAATCATTTGCTTTGCATGACGTTTATGCAAATAAATTGAAATTTGACTTTTGTCCGAATTTATCCTTATAAGTTTCCTAGAAGGGAAGCTCAAATACTATTAATGGTAAAATTAAAAATCATCAATCAATTATCTGAAGTATCAACATCAATTATTACTCAAATTAATTACTTTTATAACTCTAGATGTGTAAACGATTATAAAAAGTTAAAAAGGAAAATAAATGAGATTAATTAAATGTTGTTTTTAAGAAAGTAATTAGTTATTCATTATTTAGATGTTAAAATTTCCATGAAAACAAAAATTTACTCGCATTACTTATATATACCTACACTTAAAAAGTGATAAAAAGCCAATCTGCAATAACTTTCAGTTAAATTACTTGCATTTGACATGTAAATAAAAACAAATATAAATACTTAACATTACGGAGGATGTATGAAATTTTAAAAAAATTATCATTTAACTTTTCCATTTGAATAAGCCAATGATTATTAAATTCTACAGTTTTTTAAATGTGAAAGATCAATAAAAAATCTAATAACAAACTGTTGTACATTTATTTCACATGTTCTCATAAAAATGAGATATATTCCATTACTTAATGTAGTCTTGTATCTGTGTCAATATAAATTTTCAATATGTAAGAACGATATATTTCAATATTCTATTTGGATATAACTATAGTGTAACAAATTTCCTTTTATATTTGCAAGAGGAATATCATTGGATATTATTGTGCATATAGTTCGCTTCTGTTATTAGTAACCTTTTTATTGGAAACAAAATTTAATGTTTTTTTTTTCAAATCAGAAAGGCAAATCAAACAATGTTTTGCTATCTATTTATGTTTCAATTTATTATTCAATACATTGCTTATTTAATAAAAATTAATGCTTAGTAAGAGCTTATTTTAAAGTTTTCATTGCGTAAAAGTATTAAATGAAATGATTAAAAAATAGTGTTTGAAATCACATTTTAAAACTAAAATAATTTCCAAGCGTATATTTTGTTAAAAAAATAATTGCAATAGATTTCGCATACAGAAGAATGCAATTTAAAGTTAAAATAGTTTGTGCTTTGCAAAAAAAAGTTATTTTGAATAATACAAAAAAAATCTATAACTCCCTAATAGTATTCCTAAATAAATATGTTTTCAAATTTTCCTTACAGATACAATTAAAACTGCCCTTCCTTACATATTTTCTAGACATTGGGAATATATGTAATTTAAATTTTCTCTCAATAAATTACCATAACATTATTTGGGTTTTTAAAAAACAATTACTGTTTTTTTTTCCTTAGTAAAATCATTTTTATAGTTTCCACAATGCAGCTTATAAAATAAAAAAGTACAAAATAATATATAAACTATTAAGAAAAAAATACTAACATTTTTTTCATTTCTATAAAAAAAAGTAATATAAAAGGTCCGTTTTATAAACGTGAAAAAATATTTATACAGATGTTTTAAAAAACAAATATAAAACCTACTTCCTTAAAATAAGACATTTTTTATCGTTCATTTTCTTTTACTTTAGACAGTTTTACAAAGTATTCTCTGTAAAGCAAAGGAAAGAAACGCCTTACTTCTTTCTTCAGCCAGTCTCCCTTTTAAAGAAGAGTAAATTTCCTTGTTTGTTCTTAGTAAAAGTAAAAGCTATAAATTTAATTCATATAGGGCATAGAACATTAATTTTTTTTAAATCTATTATCTTCGATGAATTTTTTTTTTATCTAGGAATTAAAAATGATTTTCCAGTGACCTTCCTTAAATGTGTGAGTTTTCTGATATATTCTGTATCTTCTGATATCATACTCATGTAATTAAATGGAGCCATATTAACAATTTTATTTTTGCTTTGTATAAAATTTGAATTCATAAAATTTTAAGGGAATATTTAACTGCTAAATCAATTTATAAATTAAATATTTCTGAGAAAAAACTTTACGTTTTATTAATTTTTTTGATATATTAAATTCCATATATTTAAAAGCTAAATTTTGAATGAAATTTTGAAAATTTTCATGAAGCTGTGATAAACAGTATTTTCAAAGCACTTAAAATTTTGTTACCAACAAACTTTTAAGTTCTTTGGTTGTAAATGTTCCTGAGTTAAATTACAATTTCAAATATAAATACTACTTTTTTCAAATTAAAAATTTATCAACTATTAATAACCTTTATACATTTAATACATTTTTAACATTACCAGATGCTATTGTTATTTTAAAGTTAACTAACACAAAAAATCTATGTAAAATCGTAATGATCAGTACTGAGGTTATACGAAATTATTTTTACAAAAAACGTTGAGAAAAATTCATTCAAAAATTCATAGAATATTAAATAAACTTAGAATGAATTCATCAACACATCGTTAAATTGTTCACAAAACGTTCCGGAGAAAAATGAATAGTGCAAAGAATATTTCTAAATTTCTCAATCATTTATATATCTTTTATAGCAACAAAAATTTTATTTCACCCTGTGTATAAGGCTTACGTCATTTATTTTGAATAAATGATTTTAAAAATCTTAATAGCAATGGTCAAAGACCACCAATTATTTACACTGATTTATGCAACCTAACCAATGAAAATAAGTTTAGATTTTCTATAATATAGTTTTTCAAATTGAATACCATTTATAATTTACTTTGCTCTCAGTATATTAAAATAAAAATAATAAATTTGTAAAAACACAGCAATTTAAAAGTTTGCATTCTAAAGTATTTTTACTAAAATAATTATTTTTGTATTTAGCACTACATAGAATCAGGTGTAATTATATTATTTTCTAATGCAAAAAATTTGTGTTTATTCGATGGAAAGTAAAGCGTTCTGAATAGGTCAATACTAAATAGTTATTAATATTTTTTCTTTTTTATAATGCGGGATTTCAGAATAGGCTTATGCTAATTAAAGAGACGAAATTTCAGTAAGCAACACAAATGTTCTCAGATACGTTTGCATTTATTTAAAAGAGCGAGTTTCATTGTTCATTACAATAACAAAAATAATTTCAGAATTATTACGATACAATACAAGACCTGAAAATTGATAAGAATGCGTTAAATATTTGATTAATATTTAGAAAACTAAAACAATGCTTTATTACTGTATTGTTAGGAAGATAGATGGCAATTTTTGGATATGCTTCCTGAGGTTAATTTATTTTCTGTAACAACTGAATTCACGTTCGGTGTAATATAAAAAGCATAAAATATTCATTATTTTCATTAATATTTGATTTGTCTAAATGATACAAATATTTTTGAATTTGTCTGTTTAAAAATGACAAAACGGGCTTCCGATGATAATAAACTCTCTTCAAAGAGCAAACTCAAACTTTATAGATAATTAAAAAATACTATGCAGATAAAAATATTGATAGGCTGAGTTTATAATAATTATTTCCTCAAAAAATCACACTAATATGTATTTTTCTTGCTAGCCTCATATATAAAAGCGCCATATCTAAGACTTAATAATCTTGTACAAGTATGTCGACGGAGCGTTACATCTTATATTAATTCAGTAGTCTCCCTAATTAATTTTACGAAAACTTGGAAAAAAAATTTCATTTACCTTTGAAATAAAATTTTATGCGAAGGAATTTAGTTAATTTATGTCCGCTTTAGGAAGAACTCATTAGTTATATTTCCGAAGCGCTTGGATGTGAATACGAAGCCAAGTGTAATTATTTTCACACGCTCAGCTGAAATCTTCCGTTCTTGTTCAAATTTGTTCTTTCGGCTATTTATTTCAAGGAAGACAATTATTAAAAAATATCAACTTAATGATGAGATTTCCTAAGAGCAAAGTCCGTGCTCATTAAATTTTATTGATAAATTCATTCAAAAAGCTAAAATAGTTTTTCAAACCAAATATTCTGCTTATAGGCTGGAATTTTGTAACTTAATTTGTTGTATTTCGAAAATATATTTAAATAAAGATAACTCTAAAAATAGTTACAAATACCTATATGTTTATTTAAAAGTTAATATATATTATGTTTACAATTACAAATATGGAATAAATCATGTGTATCATTAATATAACAAAAATAATATAAACTACACATATATATATATATATATATATATATATATATATATATATATATATATATATATATATATATATATATATATATATATATATATATATATATATATATATATATATATATATATATATATTAACTCAGTGTTTAAGGGAAAAATTTTATTAATTAAATTTCTTTAACTAAAATAAATTATGTATAGAAACATTTTTATAATTATTATACAATGAATACATTATTCTTATGAAAAGCTTTTAATGCCGTGTCTTGCTGCCGTTTAAATGCTTAATTTTTTTAAATAAGCATTTTGAAAATAATGATTAATTAGCGTATATATTATTTTGAGTAAAAAAAAGGCTTCATGTACTATTTATAACGATTGTTATTTATTTATCTTTTGCTTTTGATAGACTTTAAAATTATTACAGTGTTTATTCATTGATAATAATAATTAACAACATTTTTAAGAGCGGAAATGAAACTGTTTTATAAAAATATTTAATTACAATTGTATTAAAAAAATTTATTTTTACTAAAACAAGTACTAATTTTTCGTTCATTATGATAGTAAAGTTTTGTGTGTCTGCGTTTTTGATTTGGAGAAAATACATTTTTATTTTGTGCCACATTTAATTTTGAAGTCCATATAACGTTGCAGCATATAGCAGGTTTTATATTCAATTTATAAAAAATTATCAAATAATTCTACATTTTTGATTCTCATTAATTATTTTAGAATGACAACTCATATTTAATTTATTACATACCATGATATCAAAATATCTTTCATCAAATGAAATCACTGAACTTTTAACTGGCAAATAAATTTAATTTCAACGCGAGTCTTTCAAAACAATTAAATATATGCATTTTTGGTAAATTTCGGAAGGGAAGTCACATATATGGATAAATTTAAAAGCATGCTAAAATACATACTTATTATTCTATTTTGATAATTAAAGATAATTATATATTAAATTAATATTATACTGGTAATATATACATACCAAAAATTGTAAATTTGGACATAATAAGAAATTACTTGTTTAAGGACTTGCTCCGATATCACTTATGCTGTATATACATCAAGACTGTTATACTAATTATTATGTTATAAAAATTAACATACATAGAAGGTTATAAAATCAAGCTTATTAATGGAGGAATGAATGATTAAGTTTATTAATTAGCGTAAACAAAAAGCAACTATAAAACAAATTTAAATTATTTATTTTGGAAGCTATTATGCATTTACTCTGTGTTTTATTTTGTTTCTTAAAATATAAATTTTGATTCAAATTAATTCAAATAAAAATTGGTTAATTCAAATATAAAGTTAAAATTGAATAGTTCAAATATTAATTAATGTTTATTTTCATTATACTCTAATAAGTTATAAACTAATTACTGTTATATTGTTTTTGAAAAATTAAAAATTGTTTTATTAAAAATATTATTATAAAACTTCACTTAATAGCTTAATCATTTTTATTTATGATAATTAGTGATTAACTTTAAAATGATGTTGTTTCAATTTAATAAATAAATATGGTTCAAAAAATTGCTCTCTGCATCAAAAATGTATAGTATCTTAACATTAATTGCGAGCAAATGAATCCACGCATAGGGATAAAAATTTAATATTTCATTTTCTATAACTAAATGGCCGAAATCAAGTATAAATACCAAAAAATTCTTTGATAATAATATATTTTTTCATTCCTACATTGATAAACTGTCGAACACTTAAACATTCACCTTGATTTTAAGAGAAATGCAAGCTTGCAGAGATAAACAGAAAAAATTTTTTTTTATCAGACATTGCCTATTTTAAATCTACACAATAACTTAAATACTTAGACATCCAAAACAAATTATATTACAGAAAAGTCCTTACAATTTCTACTAATTTTGTAAAACAATTATTTAGTGAATAATTAATCAAATAAACAAAAAAGCATTGTTCATTTTTAATGTAATCTAAGTTTTTTAATGTAATCTTTTATCATTTGTAATTATTAGCTAATATAAACGTAAAAATATTAATTTATTTTCCTAAACAGAACAGATAAAAGGCCATAAAACTTTTAAATTTTTTTTTAAAAAAAAATTGCAGATAATTATTTTTAAGTCATGCATATAAGCAAACGTAGGCACTGTATAACTATCCTGTTCAAAAAAGCAAAAATTTGCTACAGAGTTATGATTTAAATCTCTTTTAAGATCATTGTACTGATAAATGCATGTAAATGTGATGAATAATTCATTTGCTACGAAGTGCGTGACTTAAAATAATGTTTCAAAATGTGGATTTGAGACTTTAACAGAGTATTTAAAGCAAATAAATTGTAATTTGTAGTTCTGTCTTGTACTATTCACTATTATATATATATATATATATATATATATATATATATATATATATATATATATATATATATATATATATATATATATATATATATATATATATAACAATATGCCAATCATTTGAAATTTGCATCACGTGTTTGTGGCGAGCGATTATATTTGTAAATTATTACTATTACATGGCATAGGCATATCACTAGTATATGCAGCGCCATCTGAAAAGCTATATATAAAGAAGACAGATTGCATGTTTGAAGTAAAACAAATACTTACTTTCGTAATCTTAGTTATGCTTCGTTGGAATCCAATAATATCTTTCGAGGAAATTTTTTATTCTCAATGACAAAGCATATTAACCAATTCACCGAATAGTAACCGATAGTAAATCACCATTCTGGTCTCGTGGTTAGGGATGATATTGGATTTCACAACCACATTCCTTTACCATAATATTTTCGGCACACATAGGGTTACATCTCCAACATTTGTTAATCTGTGGTTCTCCCTAGTTTACCATCAACCACATTCCACAAAGATGATGCACGCACTTCAATGTAAAAATATGGAAGAACTTCTCTTTACTAATCCGGTTGAACTGCTTCTTCGACCTGATTGTTTCTTCAAGTTTTGGACAATCAAAATCGGGTGACATTTACTTGTACAACTGACCAGGGTATAAAAATCCAGAGGAATCATCTTTGGCAATATGCTGAAGCAGCATGAATCATCATATGCTAAGTATCTAAACAAAAAAAATCAAAAGCATCTTTTAGTCTATAATTTTAGTCAATTGTATTTAAAATACATATATATATATATATATATATATATATATATATATATATATATATATATAAGCAAAATGAATAGTACATCGTTATAATACATTGTAGCAGAAATCATTTAAATTTTATAATTTCATTTTTTTTATTTTTCTTTAAACTTTTCAATATCTCATAAATTATATATTACTCTAACAAATGATAAAAGTTATGTTAAAAATTTCTAAATAAATATAGTAATATAATTTGAGTAACTACTAAAATTTTGTAAACTCACATAAATATAATTTGAGACACTATAAGGTAACATTTTTCAATCCTTCATTAAAAATATTGCATTTTTCCATATAATAACATAAGAATAAAAAATGAAAAGTTTAAAAATATCTGGTGTTACTAAGAATCTTGATTCCGTACTCAATTAATTATGCTAGATTTTCTAATGATGGATTACATTTATAAAAAAAAAAGTGTTTTTCTATTTAGAGTGACATTAATCTCTCTTTAATAAAGCAACTTGTTTTGAAATACATTTTGATTAAAAATGCATACGTAATTGAAACTTCTTTTATTGTTTTAGCTTGATTTTTAGCAAAAAATGTTAATCATAATTTAAACTATTCAGGTTTAAGGGTTACTTGTGATTAGGCACTTCATTTTTTACAGCATAAGTGATTTTACAGATCAAAAAATAGTCTTCTTTGATTTTTTTATTTTTCAATAAAATCAATAGATCCACACAATTGTTTTAAAATAATAATTTTAATCTTTTAACATTCAGTTAATCAATGTGTCTTAAAATACGACAATGTGATTATTGCGTTTCCAAGTATTTACTTTGAAAATCTCATAAGTCTGTTATGTATGCAAATTCTGGTCGGGAAAAATAAATAATAATACTTACATTGCATACAATTTTACACGTTGCATTAAACAGGGTTTGTAATATAAAATTAATCTTATTTTATTGCGAAAATTGGACGCAGCTTTTATGATAAATTTAAACCCTCATCAAATGATAAATTTATTTAAATTAAGGCTTCCCAATGAATGCTTCTATAATAAAATAAAATTGCAAATACAATTTTAAAAATTTATCTTTTTTTCATACTTTCTATCTCAATAATTGAGATAGAAAGTATAAAAAAAAGATAAATTTTTATATTATATACTCGCATACATTTTTATATTATATAAATTTTTATATTATATAATAAAAATATACTCGCTGAATTGTTTCGTGTATAGTGTAATCTGCATTAACAAGATAACCAAACCGCGTACATAATATAAGAAAAAAAGATAAATTGCATGTTCTGCAATTGATTGACTTTGTGGTTGCCAATTGTTAAAAGTAAAATAAAAGGAAAACAACACTCCAAAATCTTCAGTTTATAAGTTAGTATATTGTACAAGTGCTATATTCCTTCACCTACATTTCTTGGAAACATACCAAATGTTTCAGAGGTACTTCATAACACTCTTCTAAATGGTACGAAGGTTTCCACTCAGAATTTATTATTACGGTAAAAGTTCGTGAGAGAAATTAAAATAAAACGGCAGATGGTTTATGTCGGAAGTATTCGGTAGGGTAGTTTCCGATGAGAAAAATCATGAAGAGTAGTGGATGAAACGGCAAAGATTTAAGTAATTGATTATTTTTAATATCTGCTCAATTTGTCTGATTCCCTGGAATCTTTTTAATTATATTTAGGTGAAAGAGTATTGCCTTAAAATTCGGACCAAAGAAAAGATTTTTTTTTCATTTTTTGCCCTAGAAGAATAATTTTTTGCTCATAAATATTAGTTTCATTTTATTAAAAAATTTTAAGCGTTACATCCCAGAAAACTCATTGTTAGACAAATATCTATAGTAAATACATTTGTTTTGAGTATGTATGCATTGCTGTTCATTTATATTTTATTACAAATATTGTAAACATTCATATTTTTTTGAACATACAAATTAAGCGAACATTTAAATGGTGAAGAACGGTAAATTAAAAAAAATAATTTTTGTCTACATTCATTACACTTTATAATTGTTAATGTTTATTTTCTTAGTTTTTAATTTATAATGTTTATGTTTATTATTTAATGTTTTGATTTATTATTTTCTAATATGTTATTTTTTCTTTTTTAAATTACGTGTTTTCCTTAAGAAAAATATTCACTCATTTTACTTGATATTCTTTGATCTTATGTATATTCATACTTCATATATAAAAAGAAATAAATAATGTGCTTTATAATCATCAGAAAAAATGTTTGTAAAAATTATTTTGCCACGCAATACATGGCAGAATGTACACAAGTTTTTGTGCTTCATGATAAATCATTTTTATAGACAAATAGTCAATTTTTCTAATTTTTACATTTTATTTAATTCCAGTTTATTGTATTCGGAGGTTTAGCGATCTCATAAATTAGAAGAATATAATACATACTTTCAATTGTAAATATGTAATCATGGTAAGATGCTTAAAAATCTGGATGTATTAGTAAAAAATAAATATTTAATTCAAGCTTCTTGCTTCACGTGGACATTTTTGCGAAGACTAAATTATTTGTTATTTTGATCACTCAAAACTCAATTTTTTCAATCCGTTTTTAAAAATTCTATATATAATTTAATTAGATAAATTGCTATCATTATATTCCTCTGGAACCCAAAAAGTTTGATTAAATTTTTTATGCAATATTTTTTTTCGATTTTTGGCTGTATGGTGTTTTTCCATTCTTAAGTATTTTTTAAAAATCAATATTTTCTGTTTTTGCTAGCATTGAATTAGAATAATCAACTTGTACACTCTTTTGTTTCCAGAAGTCAATAATCTCATTTGTTTGGCATGAGAATAACATATAATTCTCAATAGTATATTTTCAAAAATGAAATTTAAAAATTTTTAAATGTTACATTTGAGAATAATAGGAAACAATGGATAATTTAATAACAAACATATTATACTATTGGCACATGAAATAAGGAGTATATAGTAATAATAGAAAGATAGGTCCGATTAAGAAATTTCATTTAGTTAGAAATCTCACTATGCATTCCTCAATAATATTATTGTTTACATTGCTTACCCGAAAGAAAATCCATAGTACATTCCCGTGCTACATTCCAACTCAAATATCAACTTACCTCTTCTATGATATGGTTTACCCAAAACAAATGTAGAAAATATATTGTCTATTACTATTACTCAATTGCAAACATTATTATGGAGAATTTTTTTCTCATGCAAAAGTTTAGTTGCATTCTGTTTGAATGTATAAGAAGTTTCAAACTTGGTATTAAATGTTTTTTTTTAATTTAAAACTTTTCAAAAGCTTTTCATATGAGTGTCTCGTATACAATATGTTTACCTGTTGTATTTTTCTACATTTAAATTTCTTGCAGACTGGAACAAAATTATTGTGTATTTGCATAAGTTTGTTTCAAATTCTTGAATTTATGTAAGAGCATAATATTATGAAAGGACAAGTAACTTTAAATTAATAGTTAGTTCTGAATATACACTAATTAATAAAGAATAAAAAGTTACTAGATCTCAATGAAATGACTATGATTAAATTTAAACATAGCACAAATAATAGTTTACTCTGAAAATTTATTATAATTTATTAAAATATGAAACTTATAAAAAATTTTAATAAAATAGTTTTACAATTTTTTACGCAATAAATTTAAACACACTAAACTAAATTCTATATCATGATAGTCGACGTGGGCCAAGGTCTACATTGCCAGAGTCTGTTTTCCCAACAAGTAGGCTCTTGTGTACGTAGCATATGTCCCAATTTCGTGGTCGACCCAACATGAAAACCCCAAGATTTGGTTCCTAGCATGCTCTGTACTCAGTTTATCCACCCATTGAAGGTATGAAAAGCATTTGTCCTCCTTACCCAGCCCAAGGATTGAACCTCAGACCAGGGCATTGGGAGCAAGAAATGCTACCAGTAAATCGCCGGGATTATACATTTATGTACTTTCTTTTTAATTAAAGAACTACAAAATGTATTGAATACATAAAAACAAACAATTGCAAATGAAAGACATTCGTAAAAAAATAATAAGATTTTTTTAAAAAAAAAATACTAGTTTCCATTTTATGAATTACTTTTGTAAATTCAACATTAAATAAAGTATCTCATTCTAAATATTTTATAGCAACATGTGATAAATTGAAGCATATCACAATAATTTATTTTTTAAAGTTAAAGTAGAGCAGTAAAAACATGTATAAATGTATAAACTTATATATATATATATATATATATATATATATATATATATATATATATATATATATATATATATATATATATATATATATATATATATATATATATATATATATATACACACACACGTATATATATATATATATATATATATATATATATATATATATGTACATATATATATATAAATAAAAACCTAAAACGTTGTACCTGTTTAGGTAAATTGCTTAATTTATAAAATTCATTTGAAATTATAAAATAAAATGTAGTTTATTGCTCTCAATGAATTCATTATTAAAGGATGGATATTTAAATAAGTTAAATTTAATCTCATCAGCTAATTTAGAACTCGTATTTAATTTCGTTTAAAAAAATGGTAACAACTTATAAATATTTTTGTTTAATTTTCATTCCATGGTTTTTTCCTTTTAAAATAAATAAAATTATATAATTAGACTATGTAAAATATAATAAGGAGTTAGTTGCTATAAGATTCTCTTGATATTTATTAATATACTTATTGTAACAATTATTTAAAAAAAATATTTATATTAAAAATAGAAATAGGTGACATATGAAACTGATAAGTAATTTTAGACTTCAACTAATTAAGTAATAAAAGTCTACTTGATCTTAAAATACTGATAAAATACAAAAACAAAATTTAGACATCTCTAATATATGATTTTATCGGTAGTTGTATATAAAAGGCGCAAAACATATTACATTTCCTGAGCACATACTTTCTTGCAAAGACTTGATTAATTGAGAAACCGCAGAGGGCGCATATAACCACTCTTTGTTTAAAATACCACAGTTGCTGATGTAAATTCTCCCCATCTTAATTGCAACGCTCCCTGCCGTCAAGCCTCTTCTGAGAGCAATGCCTCAGGGTCTAATTTGAGACAAAATTATTCTCCTAATGCGTCAAAGGATTCTGAATGCAGTAAAAGTTTATTTTTATCAAGTGCACAAGAACTGCTTCCATTATCTCTTGCAAAGAAAAAACGCATTTGAAGAAGATTTCAGCATAGTTAATATTTGGAACTGTAATATTTGAAATATATACTAATTATTCCAGAAAGTGTTGTGTTAATTAATGTAACTAAAAGAGTTTAAGTATTCCGCTTCATTTATGAAGTAACAAAGATATCACATTTGCCTTAGAGATATTATGTTTTATTTGTTAAACATTTGTTTAGTTTGGATTATATTCCATTTTACAATCCATTCATCAATATCCCGTTTATCAAGTAACAAATCGTAAATTAACTTATTTGAAACTCCTCAGCTGTTTTTGTTATTTTTTATTTTATTTTTTTCCTTTAAAGATTGGAAAATTATGTAATAGAGATAAAAACCGTTTTAAAACTAGCGAAATCTTTGGGATATGTATATATTTGAAAAAAGAGATATACTTTCAAGAATAAAGATATAGTTGAAGCACATTAAAGTGTATTATATATTAATTTAAGTACATAGGGATTGAAATAATAAGATTATTGTGAAGAATCTGATATTAAAATAGAAAGAATATGTAAAAGTAAGTTTAAAATATTGTACGAAACATGTGAATCTTTACTCATTAATTATTCCAATGCAACGACTGGTTACATAAATATAATTTTTGCACATTTGACAAGACTACAAATTTAAATTAGGTAAATTTGTTTTGATTCATTTAACTGATTTGGCATACAATTTATGCAAATGCAATATATGTGTAAATATGGATAATTATTCATTAAGATTCAAACTAGTTTAAATATTTAACTTTTATTAAAAGTTTCTAAATCAAAAGATGCTTCAAAAAGTATTGTATATCATCAAATATTAAAAGCAGTTATTATTCTTTGTGCGGTGTATAATAGATTGAATTTGAAAATATGCAGCGAACTTAAACAATTTAAAACTGAATGAATATTTAGTTTTAATTAACATTTTATGTGTATATCAGTTTTAAAAAGTATTTACCAATCCTATCTCTAAAACGTTATCCAATCTTAAAATACATTAATAAGAGATAATGCACTCTTCAATATTGTATTGCCCAATTTGTATATTATTCACAGTATAGTATTAACTTAACAATATATTTTATAAGGTATTTTTACAATTTTCGAATTAAAAATTTGATTTATTACTAACATAAAAATTGTGTTTGTGAATCACGTTTATATTATAATGAATACAAGCGAAATCTTTAAAATTTAATTTTGGAAAGGAGAATGTTATTTTGTTGATTCTTATGTCACACACTATTATTAATACAAAGAATTTTCACAAATTGTATTTAAGGTAAGCATCAGATCAACTATTTATAAGAAATTAGCACAACTAAAAATAAATCTGTATTAGAATGATTGATTGTCAATCTAAATATTTTCTATAATGCACTCCCAATGATTATGAGGTGCAAATGAAACCTTTTGTATCAACGCGCGCTTAAGAGAAATATTTTAAATATGCTACAAAACATTGCTCTAACACGTAAATATTATATATTTCAATTGTGTGGAAAAGCTCATCAAATATAGCTTCATATAAAGGGAATTCAAATAATGTGTAAGATTATTACGTAAATATTTCAAGCTGAACATTTCCTTCAAAAATTAAATAAAGGACTTCTAAAATATTATTTGTTTCTTTTATAAGTGTTACAATTAAATTTAAAGTCTGTATTATTATTTGGTTAGAATTGGTATAAAATTAAAAGCATGATTAATCAAAATATGATACTACGTATGAGCCGTTTTTATTGCTTTACATTTATTATAATATTTATACTTCGATATGATATACATACCCATCTTAAGTATCTATAAAAGTGTCACCTAGAGCTCTTATACAGTTAATAAGGTTATTGATCAATGATTACGACTGTATTTCATAAATGATCAAAAAGGCCAGTTTCAACGATGTAGAATCCTAAGAAGAATTTGTCAACAAACAAAGGCTAATCTGAAAGTATATCACAAAAGCTTCATGTGTATGATTTTTAGATTTCAACATCATGATTTTGTTGTGAGATCTAGGAAGACTATATATATATATATATATATATATATATATATATATATATATATATATATATATATATATATATATATATATATATATATATATATATATATATATATATATATATATATATATATATATATATATATATATATATATATATATATATATATATATATATATATATATATATATATATATATAAAATCAAAACAATTGGATTCTAATGATATATTAAAATAATTAATTTTTAAAATATCATTGATATAAATAAATATATATATGTATATATGTATATTTTATCGATAATTCCATTTGTGAGAAAATTATTATTTCATGATATTTTGAAAAGTATTAATTTTAATATATCATTAAAATCCAATTGTTTTGATTATTTCTATTATTAAATATAGTTACTAATTATAAGCAATCTTTGAAAAATTTTTTTTGACAATTCAGCATAAATGGCATCATAGATTCTGTGAATTATAATAACAAATCATAGAAAGCCATTGTTTTTCAACATTGAATTTAAACCAAATTCTAAAATAGTTGCTTTAATAACTGTTCAGAAATCTGAATACATGTAAAATATATTTTTATTATGTATATCTTTTATCTAGATAATTTCCGATATAAAATTTAAAATGCATTTAAATCCTATATTAAATTAGTTATTCCTTCAGTATTTTATTTCAAAATTAAATCACTTAATTTTCTACCTACCAGATTTAATAGCAATTACATAATGAAAGTTTTATTGTTTTTTTTATTGCTCACTATGAGTTGATGAAATATGAGTTAAGATATATCAGAACATCAACTATATATACATATTATAAAATACAAAATTAAAGTCCAATACCGTGAGCCAAATTTATTCAGTTCAAAATAATTGTAAACGAGCCCTTAATCATTTGAATAAACTGATTGTATATTAGTTATTCGTAGTTACATTAAATAGGAAATGCATGAGTGAAAATAGAACTAAATATACGACGTTATAATATGGGATACAGAAAACGGAGCATACAGAAAACCGCAAATTAAAAAAATATCCTGAAAGCAACATTGAATATATGAACTGTTTCGCTATTTGAAAATACATAGTTGAGTAAAAAATCTAAAATAAACTAACACGTTATGGAAGGCATACCACCCTTGAATATACCATCAGATTCTATAGAAAAATGTTTAATGCAGATTTATGCATATTTAAAGATGTATTAATATTACATTAAAAAACTTTATATTTTATTTGTTAGTTTATGTTTTCTTGGATATAATCAATAAATTTTAGGCTAAGATCACAAAACTGGAATGCTTTCATTTATATGCAGTTTAATATCAATTAAAGTGGCTGATACCTAAACTATCAAAATTCTTTCGATTATCGGTACCTCAAAATCGACAACAATATAAAAAAAACTTTAAGCATTTTGTTTAAGTTAAGAATATGTTAAAAAAGATTATAAATAAATTACATTTTAAATGTTTAAATAATAATGTAATAAAGTATCAAATGAATCAGAAATAACTCATTTTAAATATGTTTGTAATTGGTGTCGACTTTTAAGTAAATCTTTTAAGAAGTATTGATTTGTTAGAAAAAATAGAGGAATATTATCAGATACAGAAATTTTATCATGTACTAAGAAACAACCATCAGTCTTTACAGCATATCATTAACAAGACTTAAATATATTTAACATTTTACATACTGTTGTTCTTCTCAATTTAACTTTCCACATTCAACAAAGCACACTCTATATTCATCCCATTTATGACAACAATGATTCAAGAGCGGTTTCTCTTTTGACTACAAAGTGAATTGAATTCCCACCTAATTTGACTTTCAGTTATTTTTTATCGATTTCCACAATATTCTTCCACCGCGGAAACTAATTACTCCACAATTAAAGAGGACTCGGGGTGGAGTGTCATCCACAAAAGTCAAAGTATTCAACCCTCATCCAGTCTCATCGATTATAGAACCCTCTCCACCTCGTTAATCATTTCATTCGCAGAGAAACTCATTCAGAATCTGTGTGGGCCGACTCTTAAAATTGAGTACACGGCACTCTAGGGTCTAAAGAAGTCATAAACGCCAACTCTCGGACAAATTTTCCGAATTATGTATTTGTCTACCTCAGACGCTTTCGAGTAAATATCTCTGCAAGTGAACTCGCTCGGGAGTTTTGAATTGTTAGGGCCCAGGGGACTAAAGTACAAGAACGAGAATACGATTTCACGAAGTGATTCAGTATCATCTCAGAACCCAGTTTCTTACTGTGATACATACTTGAAAAGCTAACAATTTTGAAGGAGTTTTTATTGTTGGGAACCTCTCAAAAGGCGATGATTTTCAAGTTCAATTTCCAAATATTTATCATTAAATTGCTTATATAGGATAAGTATACTAGTTTGATTATTCATAAGAATTTTTTTTAATAAAATGAAATGCTGGTGCATATGTTTACTTCTATATCATTAGATAACATTTTGAACATATTAGGATGAAAATGTTTCAGCTTTCATCTGTCAGGAGCTTATACATTTTAGTGTTAATATGCTATAATATTCAATACTATAATATATAGTAATGATTGTAATAAATGCACAATTTATTACAGCACTTACAAACATTTTCTATTGATTGTTATACCTAAATCCTTATTGGTATTGTGTATATTGTTTTCTAAATTTTCAAACATTTTCAAGATAGATTTATAAAATTTATTATAATAAAGTTTATAAATTATTAAACTTTGCACCGGTTAAAAATTAATATGTTGTTCTTGCATATGAATTTCTTTTATTTTTCAGATGATATGAACTTATGCAAGTTATTATAAGTAGTATTATGGAAGCTCAAGTGGAAATAATATCTTTCTTGTGGGCGACACTAATGCTTTCTGTGAAACATACAAGTCCCTTTAAAGTTTTAATTATTTTAATATATTGCGTGAAAGATAGAAAATGTGATGGAATTCATTTCATATTACATCCTTCAATATTATTTTTATTAAAGAGAATAAATTTGGAATATTTGTTAAAATGGAATGTTCTTTTGATTTAAGAACTTCCTCCAACAGAACTTTTGATTTAAGAACAACCGCCAACTTAAGCCAATGGTGTTCAAGAAATAAAAGTCACTTTGATGAACATGACTTAGGATTGCGAACTCTATGATTGTTTAATCAAATATTAAGTTTTATATATTTTCTTCTACTATAAATATACTTTTCATAAATAAAATGTCTAATTATCTTGACTAAAAATATCAGCAAGTAACATATAAGCATTTTCAGCTAATATTTGCATTGAAACAAATATTGTTTAAATTGTTACAATGAAAAAGACATTTGTAGATATTTTATAAAGTCTAAAATATCAAAATGAAAATTATTCAAAATTATTTATTTTCAATTTAAGTTTGTGTTTTTTAAGAAGTGTTTCAGAATAACTACATTTTAAGTAAACTTGATTGTAAATGAGAATGTCTATTTCTCAGAAACGAAGTTAGTGAAACATCTCTACTGATTACCGTTCCTGTCAATGTTCGTGATTGTATGCAACATGCGTGCTAAAACCGATTTATTTTTATTTATTCTTTTCAGCAATTTCTAAATGAATTGTGAATTTATAAATAATTTATCAGTAACAGCATACATTACTTTACACTCAAAATAAATGTGAAAGAAGTATACGGATAACATTGGAAGGCACATTAAATTTAATAATACTTAATTTAAATCGCTTAAATTATTTGGCAGAATTTTTTTCTTAATTATTTTATTGATTATTTATAATTTATTAATGTAAGTTGGTTGGAAAATTATTTTAAGAAATTTAAATGACATCTTATAAGAAAGCATTACAATGTTTAATTGCCTAACAAACAATGGTAAATATAATTTCCTTATGAATACAAATATTTCATAACTCAATGTTTCCTCAACTTAACAGCAGAAATAGAATTCTGTTATTTATAAGTACGTAGTTGTAAATTACTTATAAATAGGAATTTCAATAGTATCAAATAAACTGGCTGGGTATTATTTTTTTCATATTTTCCTCTCAAGTGCATATTACAGCGAATATTTAATAGGAAAATAGGATTTTATGTTATGTAAAAATTATCAAAATCATCTCAAGAGCTCTGTGTCTTAAACTCACCTGAATTCATTAGGGGAAACTTCAAATCTACAGTGTCGAAGAATTAAAATTTTTGTATTTTAATTAAGAAATATGAATGGCGTAATATGAATTACAGAATAACGCAATGCAACTTTGGATGATGCATTCACGATGTGAATGAACGCAAATCACGATATTAATCCTTTGAACTTTTCTTCTTGCAACCATTTTAGAAAAAGTGTGAATATTTTGCATTAATAGGTTATTTAACTTGCAGCATAAACAAAATATGTTTTGAGAAATAAAGGAAATTTAAAACATTCATGAATTATTTAAATCTATTTTTTCCATTAAATTAAAAATATGTATAATCAATCAATACAATCGAATTTTAAAATAAATTTTCTAATGAATTTAATTACTACCAATAAAAAGCAGTTCTGCTATCTATAAGGGCTTTATTTTCCATGCAATGTAGCAGACAAACTCCATTCTAAATACTGAGCATTTTAATAAAACTTGACTGTAATATTACGATTAGAAACGACATAAATTCATAGTCCTTTTAATTTAGTGCAAAAAGGTCAATTTTATCCTAGCAATAAGATCATCAAAGAAAAGTCAAATGAAAGGCAAGTGAGAATAGATTTTAATTAAAACTGAAATAGTGCTTTATACATAATTATAAAAATGGCAAGAATACATTAATCCATCCGATATGTGGAAAATATTTTCAGTTTACATGTAAAAAGACATTACATTTTATTTAAAATTCCAAAATATATAGACTTAATAGAATTTAGATTTGTCATTCATATTTATATTTAAATTTTACTTAGTTTTACTAATATTTTAATATCAGTTTTTGAAATTTTTATTCTAAAAATTTTAAAAACTGATGTTTATTAATAATAAGCAACAAGTGAAAACTGGATTCTTAAGCCTATATATTTTTCACCCTGAAATTTTACTGCTTGTATAAAATTAAGACTAATATTAGACAAAAAATGTTATGTCCACCTTCACTCTAGAAAAATACCTTCCATTCAAATGGAAACCTTTGTCCTTTACAGAAACTAGACATAAACACAGTACTTACCGTAAAATAAATCTTAATGCACAGTAGCTTTGAATGGGTTTACATGACAAGTAATGTAGAATCGATTCGACTGTATCGTATATTCAACGTATGATTCAAAATGTAGCTGCAGAAGAATCTAAAGCTCTTACGATTTATAAAGCGGATAAGCCAATAGACATCTCTTGTCAACGTTGAAAGCTTCCGATATCGATATTTTTTGTAAAGAAACTCAAATAAGGGAAAACCAATACAAAACCTCTCCTGTGTAAATCAAAAGAAACTGTCTCGCTATCCCTTCACCTCAACCGTACCCGTCTCAATCTCTAAGTAAGAAGAAAGCCTGCTTCAACAAATGATGTCTGAGACTGGTACTTAGAAGCAAAATGTACTTTATTTTTCTAAAAAATAATACTAGTGAATGGACCTCATTATTTCATGTATATTGAAAATAATAATCCTCGCTGAGTGCTTAGAACATATATTAATATCAAAATATATAGTAAGAGAGTTGTATCTGAAATTAAAATTAATTGTAAGATATTGTAAAAATTCGTAAATATTTGTGTATTAGTTTATTCAAAATATCTATATTACTGAAATATTGATTAAAAAATATTCCATCTGTATTTTTTTATATAATTTACGGATCCTTATTTAAAAATAAAATATTTGTATGGTTTAATAACAAAAAAATCTAAAACAAAACCACCTAAAAAAGCTTCGTTACATCAGTTAAATTTTTAAGTTGAGTTTGTTTTAAATTTAAAGAGATTTAAATAATCAAGGAAACCTTGTCAAAGCAGTTTGATTTGCACAAATAATAATTTTCATACATTTGATGATTTTACATTTTCTATTTGTTACTAAAAGCATTTTACTTTTAAGCGTGACGTATCTGCTTATAAATATATTATTGAGCTGCATAGATTTAGCGAAATATTATTTGAAGAAATATTTCTATGATTAGAATGCAAGAAATATTTGTCTGTTCCATATTCCTCAGTACCAAAATTGGCTTATATAAAAATACTTAACATTCCAATTATACGATATATGGGATAATTACTAACATTTCTCGTTGCAACAATGAGAAATTAGTGTAAATACTATACATGAATATATAAAATGAATACAATGCATTTACTTATTAAGTAACGTATTAACTAAATACTTTTAAAAATGCCAACAATTATTAAATAAAGCCAAACTAATGCTCATAGTTATGCAATAACCATATACTTAATTATATTACAAAGAATTAATAGTTAATTTTAAGTTATTAATTAGAATAAAAGTTAAATTGTATCAAAATGCTCATTGCATGTGGATTTATTCTTGTCACATAATTATAAATAATAATTGATTGGTAATTAAAATATTATGAGTAATGTAATTATATTTATTAAAAATAGTAAAATCCCAGACATTTATTTGGTTATTATTAAGGATTAATAATTATTGTTTAAAATAATACTAAATGAAAATATTACTTTAAGCAATGGGCCATATGGCTTTCCTTAGACTATGAATGAAAAATACATAAATAAAGCTTTTAATTCCTATTTCAATACATATTTTTTTCAATTTGTTTTTATATTGCCTTTTAATGATATGATTAGGCTTCTAAAAATAATTTGAAATATTTTAGCTCATTATTTACAAAATACTCGGTAAATTTCACATTTTTAAATCATACTAAGAATTTATAAACTCTTAGATTAATATAAAATTAAGAAGTATATATTTTGTTAACATAATAAGATTAATGTTAACAATATATATACTTCCATGTAATATTCAGTTCTTAAAGCAGCAAATTTTTGCAATTTTAATTCCATTTTTTATACTAAGAATAATCTATCCTTATATTAACAACAGTAAATAATTTATATTTAAGACAATGTATTTTAATTACAGGTCTTCTAGTCTGTTATGAAGAAACAAGTTTGTTTCTGTAATTAAGGTAAGTGTTTGCACATGAAATGAAAATTTAAATATGCATTCCATGTAAAATGCGTTGTAATGTACACAATAAAATACTAGAATGGCTTTGAAAAAAAGCACATTTCTTTTATTTATGTAAAAGAGCAATTCTTAACTTTTCAAAATGTGTTTCTTGCCTTTTTGTTACACCAGGAATATTATAAAATATTTAATAAATATTATTAATTGTAAAAATGTAGTTTTGTTTTCCCAAAGTTAATATATCCCTAGTGGTTTATTACTTTCCTCTGTGATTTACATTAGTAAAATAAATGTATTTGTAGTGCTTTTTAATGAATGAAAGCTCATTCCATTCACACAAATTTCTATTATGAAAGGACAATAAGTATTTCTATTAAGATATAAGAATATTTTTTTAAATTATGAAGGAAATAAATTAATGAAAACTCAAAGTATTTATTTATCATATTATTATTGCTATTTATTTTGCAAAATGATGGAGTTTAAAAACGTTTTTTTTGTTTATAAAACTACCTTTTTCTAAAATGTTGTTTTATCACATAGTCTCATTACTTTTAAATTTATTAGTTATAATTTTTATTCCTACAAGTTTAAAAGCCACTGTTTATGTAGTTTGATGTCATGCAATTTTATTATTTTAATATTAATAGAAAATAAGTAAACAAAACAAAAATTCTAAGAAATAATCCGTTTATTTCATTAAGTGTAATCCGTTTATTACATTCGAAGTACAACAAAATACATAATCTTTGTTTAAAAATTATATATTTTTGGCAACATTTATTACCTTTAATTTTTAAGCATCTTATTTGTTTATTGCACTAAAATTATATTAACAATTATCTTTCGTAAACTGTTAGCCTTCAAGCTTATGATTAAGAAATTTTGTATGTTTAAAATACTTACATTTTTCAGAATTCATATTAATATTCGATAAAATAATATTCAATTCCATTCAAAGATTTTTACTTCCTAAATTATTTTTGAACAAACATTTATCATGTATTAATAAAATTGCTCAAATTTGTAAAAAAAAATATTCACTATTCTGTGTCTGTGATGTTTCAATTATTCTCCTACTTTCTATATATATATATATATATATATATATATATATATATATATATATATATATATATATATATATATATATATATATATATATATATATATATATATATATATATATATATATATATATATATATATATATATATATAAGCATACAATTAATATTATAATCTTTAAATTCATAATAATTTCTATGAATAATCGGTCAAATGTTGGAGATGAAAGACTACGCAGCACAATTTGTTATTCATTTGATTTCAACATAGATTTGAAAACATTTATCTTTTTTAAAATTGTTTAACATTTACAGTTCCTTTTTAAATACTTTGATTATAAATATTGGTTAAAATTAGAGAGTTTGGAGTATGCTAAAATACTGTATTTGCAATCGATAAAACGTTTAACGTGAATATTTTTTAAACGGAAAATTTTACAGTTGATTCCTAAATAAGGTATAATATGTGAAATAATAATAAAACCAGCATATTATGTTCCTAGAAAATACTGCCTTATATTTTTAAAACTAATACTACGTGTATTATGTCAAGGTAATTTAAATCCATAGGCTTAGAGAGTATATCTGGTTAAAATAACAAATTTAATTATAAAAAAGTTGAACACGATACAAAATCATACCATTTATAAACAATTATTTCTGTTTTATAAATCCAATTGTAGTCTAACGTAAAAATAGTCAAATGTTCATCAACATTTTGTTGAAATCAATTTTAATCTTTTTATTTATTAACATATATCTTTTCGCAAATATATCATAAAAAGTTTTAAGAAATTTCTAGCTATTCTCTTACAATGCTGACGTTTGAAGAGAATACAGCTTTAAAGCAATACAGCCTATTGATTAGTAACATTTACAAAAATAGCCTAAGCATTTCTTTGACATTTTTTAAATTTTTTTCATGCAATACCTGTATTTAGATGTATCAAAAATGTTTTAAACCTTTTTGTTAACTAAATTGATACATAAATTAAAAAATGAAATTTTTGTTACATAAATTAAAAAAACGAGAAGAAACATAGATAAAAAAATTCTATTTAAAAAAAGAATTTGAGATACTTAATTCAAATTTTTTTGAAAAGTCAAAACCCAAATAAACAGAAGGTCAATACGTTATCATGATTTCAATAGTTTAATATTGTTGAACTCCTTTAAGCAATGATGTTATATATTTTACATAGTGTACTTATAATAATATGTATCATTCAACATTTTAATAACATTTTGCAATTTTCCAGTGTTTGCAAATAATATTTGTCTTACATTTTCAATGGAAAATTAAACTGGATCAAATAAATCTATTTTAAAATTCAAACATTTTTGCATAGTTAAAGGTCAATTACAGCTGAAAAGGAAATTTGAAAACAAAGTTAAATTTCATATCTTTCAAATTTGTAAAATGATATGATTATTGAAATTGAAGAATATTCCTTGAATTAGAGATTATTTGTATACTGAATGGTATACCTATTTATAAGGCATGATTATTTCTTGCAGTAAACTTATTAATTTACGTTTAAATTATTTCTTAATATAATACCAAATATTTAATATTTATGTTGATATTTGTTTCCATTATTCCAAAAAAGTTGTTTTATATTATATACTTCAAATAATATTATGTATTATCATTTTATAAAGAAATCTAATTATTTTAGTACTCATCATTATTTAATAAAAGGAAATTATCTGGATTAAGTTTTTTGAGGATAATGGAGTTTGTCAAAATAATGAAAAATGAAGACAAAATGCACAATAGAATTCTTTCAAGTCATTCCAATACGCTAAACTCATTTTGAAATATTTAAGTTTATGTAAAAAGTGAGAGAATCGAGACTAAAATAGATTAAAATACAACTCTTTCGTTCAATTATATTGAATAATAAATAATTCCTAATTTCTTCTCCTAAAAATTAAAAATTATGAAGAAATAACAAATGTGAATAAAAATTTTATTTATATACTTTTTAAAATTTTATTTAAAATACGGAAATCTCTAGATTTCAGTTTTATGTAGAAAACAGAGAATCCCAGTTATAGTAACATATTTATACCGAATAACTTTATTTTGTGAATTATCCCTAAAAAATTTAAAAAAATATCAAATCAACATTGAATAATTTATTTGAATAATTAGTGGAATAAAATATTTATTATTAGTAGAATGATGCAGTTTTATTAGTAGAATGAGGCAATTGACATTTATTTCCTTAAAAAAATCTTATTATTCATTCTTAATATACTCTTGTTAATTCTTACATTTTAGAATATTTTAAGAATAAATAATAAAAATATTTTAATAAAAAATATTCTTAAAATGTTTTTTTTCATTGCATTATATATATATATATATATATATATATATATATATATATATATATATATATATATATATATATATATATATATATATGTAAATCACTTCACTTCTTCATAATTTGAGACTGAAGTTGAAGTTATAGTGCAATTTTAAATAATGAAAAAAAATGTTTTTGCAAATTATGAGAGGAATTAAAATATTTGAAGTGATTTTCCTAAAAAAATTCTTCCGATCAGATGTTTTAAATTTGCAAAATAATAGGCAGTAAATTGAAAAAATTTTCTTATAAAGATATATTCACTTTTAATTATTTTTAATTAATAATATTTTGATATAATGCAAGTTATTTTATAAAAAGTTTTATACTGTTACGTTTTACTATTAATAAAAAAGAATAAATAAATAAAAATTTTCTTGAATATATATACTAATGCATAACTAATTTCTAAATTTATTTAGAGCCTTGAAATATTCATTATTGATTTCCCTAAAATAAAAATGTTCTTAATGTTTTTTTTAATTTAAACAAAATTAGACATTTTATATTTTTATTTTTCTTGATGAAGGAAGGTTTAATCGTTCCTTTTCCCATTTTGGATACAACTAACCAAAATAATTTACTTAGAAAATCCTCTAATATAAGAGTTACAATATATTTTTTTGAGTATTTTTTCTTCTTTATTATTTTTTCTTCTTTATTTATGCTGAGATTAGAAGAATCAAGTTAAATTCTTAAAGAAAACATTAAAATAAAATGAAATTATCTTCAGTGATTATATGAATAGAATTGAATATAAAATAATTTCCTGCAGTATATATGTAAGAATAAAAATCATTTTTGTAAGTTCTGCATAAAATATTTCATATTGAACTACAAATATTTTATACTGTGTTCATTTTGCAAATAAATCATTGATGACATAGAATATTTTAAATGAAAACATATTTCGTAATATAAAATACTCTATTATTTGTTGCTGTTTACCTATAACCAATCCTGTGATATGGTCTCTACCAGTTAGATGAAAGTAGCCGGGGGGTATCTTCATAATTTTGAAGCAAGGACCAAGCAAAACACCCCTTTCTTGGCATTCTTTTATAACCATTTTCAAGAGTATTCTTGGACTACCACTCCCAGAGGTATTCATTCGCTTGAGGGACATTGCGGTCACATCCAGTTTTAGCGTGCCCCAGCCGTCTTTAGTAAATACAATGAATCTTCGGTCGACCGGGATTCAAACTCACTACCTTTTGAGAATGAGCATGATGACATAACCAACCAGGACTACTGAATCGTTTGTTGCTAAATTATATAGTATGCAGCTATTTGACACGCATATTTTAAATTTTTGATAAAGAATATTTTCATTGATTAAAAATCATCATGCTCTTAAAAATATTTTATATCATACGCCATTAATCAGAATATGTTTGTATTATACTTGCTATCCTTGTGTCACATTTTTCTGACTTCTCATTTAAAAATAGTAGTACAAGGGGATGACCTTAATATATTGAATGTATTTATAAGAGGAAATTAATTCTATGAAAATGGTTTTATTAGAATCGAAAGAAAGAAATTGAGATCCTATTAAAAAGTAATATTCTTGCTTCACAGTATACACATATAAATTCTTGGATGAAAACAAATAGAAAAATATTATCAAGTAGTTGTTTTGCATTAAAAAAAGCAAAATAAACTCTATACTTATTTCATAAAATGTATAATTAATCAAAATGTAAGTCAATATTAAATAATGATACAAAATTTCGATAAAATAATAAGATCATTTAAAAGAAATTTTCTGAATGGTTAAATAATTTTATAAAATATTATTTATAAAAGTCGAAGTGATTCAGTTTTTAGTCATCTATTAAAACGTATTTAGTCCTTAAATTTATATTTCTGATAAAAAGTGAAGTTAAAAGTATTACAGAATGATTATTATTGAAATACTTTGCATTTTATGGAAATTATATAAAATGTTTCATAATATGGTCCTTATATTTCCAATATTTATTATTAGTTTCTAATACTTAAACTTGTTTCGTAAATTACCTGCAACAAAATATGTATCAAATGTTTACAATCTGCCAACCAACAAGAGTGTTCTCAGTATCACCAATTTACATGTGAGTTCAAACAAAATCACGTATTTATGCTCTTGATTTCATGAAACAAAAACTTGGACCAATAAAAAATATATTAAAATTTGTCCATGAAATAATTTATTTACGCGTTGTTACCCCTTCCATTTTAACCGAAAATAAAGATTTATCCAACAAACTCAGCACATTTTTAGACGTTTTTTCGGATGCAACATATAATCGTAACTTGCGTTCTTTTTCCCCAATCAGTCACTCGCGTCTCCCTGACGGAAAGCGTCACGCTATTCTGCAGTCGATACGGGACGCTCAATAAAACGGGCGCGTTTCGTGACACAACAGGGCGCAGGCACATAACAGATTATGGTCGAACGACAACAAGTTTCCGAAATGCCTGCAGTCCGAGAGAAGTTTGCTTTTCGGAAAGTCCAATCCAAATGGTTTATTTATTTGAGATTCGAACTATAGGTTCATTAGGAGACATTTGGCTGAACACCGTGTCACTCCGAATTAAATTCCTCCCCAAATGAATAGGAAGTCTATTACGATGGAAGCATCATTGGCGATAGAAATGATTGTATTGGGGCATTAATGAGTTGCACTTTGCCTGCCTCATATTTATCAATCAATTTATCAATAAGAAAACAAAAGAAATTCATTTTCAAGCGATTTATGTTAATTTAATAAACTGGTAAAAGCCTTCATTTTGCAGTACTTTTTATCAGATAAGAATGCAAAAAAGTTTACATTAACATGTAGACCCTTTAAAAAAATTCGTTAAATTTATTGAACTTTACAAAACACAGATACAAAATTTCTTTGGATGAAATGCAAATATTTCAAAAAGAAAAGTTTTTAATATACATACAATTAACATCCTATTTACAGATATAGTCATCTGTATATATATATATATATATATATATATATATATATATATATATATATATATATATATATATAATAACAGTTACTGACATATATGAAGTTCAAAATAAATTGTGTTATTGAAAAATATATTTTACTTTAATAACTTACTTTAAATATAAATAAAATAATAAGCATCTTTTCATGTTGTAATAAAACTATTTTTATAGTAATGCTATCTTATCCAAAAATTAATATTATTTTTTAAAACCGATAAATCCACATATATAATGAAATAAACTCTTAAAAATACTTCAAATAAATATTATTGAACACTTTTATGTAAACATTTAAATTACATTATTTTGAAAATGATCAAAATACAATATGTTTGACAGTCACATTATATTGAATGGTTTTAACACATTACATCTACGCTCATTGGAAAAAATATTATATATATATATATATATATATATATGTGTGTGTGCGTGTGTGTTGTGTGTGTGTGTGTGAGTGTGTGTGTATGTGTGTGTATGTGTGTGTGTATGTGTGTGTATGTGTGTGTGTGTATGTGTGTGTGTGTATGTGTGTGTGTGTGTGTGTGTGTATGTGTGTGTGTGTGTGTGTGTGTGTGTGTGTGTATGACTTTGTGTATTGTGATCAATTTCCTATTGTAACTTACACAATTTATAATTATAGAAATAGAATTTAAATCATGAGTCTGACAAAAATAAATAAATGGATGAGTTCATGTTTATAAAAAGAATATTAAGTTAAAAATGGGTGTTATATTTTAAAATTAAATGAAAATCTGTTAATATCCCTGTTTGTGATTAAGAATATTCATAATATTTAAAGTTCCTTAAACACATTATCTGGAATTTTTAAGCAATTTTGTGCATTTATAAATGTAAAATACAGATTCTTTTATACATTCGGTTCTATTTATATTTACTTCAAGGAGAGAGTTATCCAATATGTTAAATTATGCTTGTGAGATTTGAATTGGAAATTGTAATGTTTGTTATTTTAAGAATTTATAATATTGAGGGAATCGTACAATTTTTGATCCTCAAAGACATGTTGCACATTGTATTTTGTAAACCAAATTTTTGAAAATAATTAATTTATTTTTCAACGGCAACAAGCGAAGTTTTACTTATTTTTATCAATTAAGGTGTTATAAACTTTTAATTATACTATGGAATTCAAAATTTTACAGGAAATCTCACCATCAGTAAGTTTTAAATTGCTATATTAGACCCTTAACATAGAATTTTTTTCATGGAAAGAATTGATTATTTTAATGATACTTTCAATTATTATCCAAAGTTTAATCTGATAGAAAAAGTATTAATATTTAAAATTTATATTACTTAGTTATATTATGTTAAGAAGAATATTTTAAATGAAATATTTGAGAATTAAACAAGTATTAAATAGTTACTAGTTAGTTGTTTATGTCTATGAAATCATTTCTTTACCAATAAAATTTCAGAAATAACTTTCTCAAGTTTCTAAGCAAAACAACTTACTAATAATTTAATTTATTTCATGTTTCAAAAGTATTTTATTATTTTAAGTAATTACACGTGTTTTTAAATGTTAATGTCACTCGAATGGAAAATTGCGATGAAAAATATTTTATTTTAATGTGTCAAGTCAGATTGATTTCTATGTTTTTATTTTAATCTCCGTTGCAACAAATTATTTTTCAATACTGCATTTATGTAAGCATAATGCTTATTTTGTTCCCCTAACTGATTTTTTTAAGTGTTGAATTGAAAATAACTGCATGGCATGGATTTGCATTATATTGAGATATAGGCTAAATGCTTCATTTTGATATTTTTTCAACATTTGTAACTATTTTAATTCATATTTAGTGTAACGATAACTATGCAGCAATTTATTTGAACATCTACTCCTTTCAAATGTGTAGATGTGTGACAAGTCAGTTTCTTTTCATTTCAAATTGTCGTGTAACAGTTAAAATAGCGAGAAAAATTATAAGGCATTCCATTCCCTTTTTTCCTATCATTCCAAAAATATTATGCTTTTTTTAACTATATGTAATTTTGTAACAAATGAATGTATAAAATATATTATTTTAAATTTGTTTTTCAGGTGACAATATTATCAGATTTTTCTATTTTTTAAAAGCAGATTGCATCCACTAGAAGACGCTGGTGCAAAGAGTTTTTCATATTTAATAATTCATGAACTAAAATGAATTTCAAACTTTCCATTCCTCATTCTTTGTTATTCTCTGGTCTAAGAGATTAACTTAACTGAGTGCCTAATTAATAAATCAAAGCAAATAGAAGATCTGATCACAAAGCTCAATAAATAGTAATCACCTTTATAAAATACTGAATCCTTTCATTTTTCCATATCTCAATTCTGCAGAAACTATAGGGCATTTTCCCCTTGAAGCTTCAACAAACGAAAGCTGGTGACATTTTCCAGGAAGTGCATTCAATCTTGCATGCTAATGAAAAACTTTCACAGAACAGTTTTGTAAAACTTTTTAGCTTTGTTGAATTATATAACATTGTCCATTTTTTTTGGAAAGTTTACAAATTTTATGAATATTATTAACAAAAAACAATAAATCCTAAACATTTCAAAGATTTTGTTTGATGAAATGATTATCATATTCTTTTATTCGAATCTCTTGAAGAAGACAGCATATTTTTGTAATCATAATTCCGCTTTCAAGTTGATAAATCCTACACAATTCAATTTTTCTTAAGAACTGGCCTGACCTGACTCCCAAAATCTACATGGCATTCCAACTCTTCATGCAGCTTTAAGCACCATTTGAAGAAAATAATTTTTAAAAATATTGTTACTCTTTCGAAATGATAAGCAATATTTTCTTTGAATTTTGCATAAATTTATAAGCACATGGTGTTGCAAAATGAGATTTTTTATTCTGCAGTTTGTGAAGATTTTAAATCATTTAGCAGGAAATATTTTTCTGATTTTTTCATAAAAATTATCATTTGTTCAATCAGTTGAATCAAAGGAATGAAATGTATCCTTTTCACTCGTATTTAATATCTTTTAAAAAGCTGATAGTTTATTAATTAAATATGTTGGTCAAATGACATGATAAAGAAATTATGTTTCATTTTTTGTACCATTTCAGATTCCTTATTATTACTTTTCCTTCTTCTTATTATAATTTATTCCCATTATTATTATTATTATTTAATCTCATTATTAATATTATTTAATATTTTTCCAAATATGATTAAAATTTTAAGTGATTCCATCAATCTGAGTAACATGGGAGAGGAGACAAACAAACAAACAAATGAATGTAAGAATGAACAGTTATTCAGTTTTGCAAAAATAAAAATTTTAATGTGATACATATTTTACAAATTGTGCTTTTGATTTTTCAAATCTTACACAATGTTGTTAAAAACTCAATTAAAATTATATGATCTGTTTGACTATAATCTCCTAAATCCTTACTAAGCAAAGAATTGTCATACGAAAGCGCGGAAATGAAATTAGAAGTATGCCAAAACAATATATAAAAAGAATTTTTCAACTCACACACCTATATAACTATATAATATATATATATATATATATATATATATATATATATATATATATATATATATATATATATATATATATATATATATATATATATATATATATGCTGGTGTACAAAAAAAATTAAGGACGAAATGGAAAAATTAGCGGAACAAACAGGTAGATCGGACTGAAAAACCAGTCAGAAGATCGGCTACGGGTCAGGTACACGAGGGCATACTCAAATTACGCAACAGGACGTAAAGAGGAAAAGTAAAATAGTAACATGTCGGAGGGGTGTAAAATAGGCTAGCCGTGTATGCTCAGCGTTTCTGTGAAAGATATTGCAGGACGTATATCAGTTTAAACGACGTAGAGCTGCATAATCAGTGTGAAATCATAAACAGGCATCCTCGTAGACGACTTCTAAAGGACCTTACGAGAGGTCGATTTATTGGGAAGATTCAGGAATATCAAAGTGTAACAAGCATGGCTGCGTAGTTTGGAATCGCCCACAGCATCGTTTCACTAATCTGGAGAGCATTTCAAACTACAGGAACAGCTGTCCGAATGTTCAGCAGTGGTCGCCAACGAGCAACCATGGCAGTCGACGACTAGGTGTATGGTCTTGAAGGCAAGGAGGAATAAGGGGCAGATGATTGGAGAAATCGCAAGACATCTCCAAGAGACATCCGAATGACCGATATCATGGTTTACAGTCGCCAGGAGAATCGTGGCCTTTTCACACGATGACCTCTATACTGTGTACCATTAACACCTGCCCACCGGAGAAGGCACTTTGTGTGGTGCCAGGAACAACAGAACTGGACGGATCAGCAAAGGGGTCGAGTACTCTTTACGGAAGAGAGCAGATTTAGTCTGACTACCGGTTCTGGATGTATACACAACTGGGGAGAGCGGGGAACGCAATAATCTCTCCAACATCGTCGAAAAGGACCGGTTTCGAGATCGTGGTGCTCTCGTTTGGAGAGACATCCTGCTAGGTACCCGTACTGACTTTCATGTCGTCCAAGGAGCTTCAGTCACCGGGTCCCATTATTATAATGATAATCTCCTTCCTTATGTGCGTCTTTTTAGAGGTGCTATGTGTCCCCAGTTCCTCTTCTTAGACAACAATTATCCACCTCATCGTATAGAGGCTGCCGAAGAGCTGTTGAAAAGTGAAGATATTGAACGCATGGAATGGCTGGCAAGGTCCCCGGATCTAAATCCAATCGAACACGTGTGGGACTTTCTAGGGAGATGCTTGACGGCACATCATCAACCGCCAATAACGATTCTGAAGCTGCGATAAGAAGAATGGGCAGCAGTACCTCAACAACTTATTGACAACCTCATACTCAGTATGGACAGACGATGTCGATTCTGCACAGCAGTCAGGGGAGATCATATCCCCTACTAAAAGTTGGATGTTGGTTGCTAGAGAGCTGTCACATGGATGTTTCAGCCATCTCTGTCATTGTGCTCCATGCTGATTTTTTAATAAAGTTCCTTTTTATTCATTTGGATTTTTTTTACTTTACCTATATTCTTACAACTGGAGGATGTTCTGGTTCGATTTTTATCGATTTGGAACACTGCTGAACGACGCTGCACTAGAAAACCTTTTCGTCCTTAATTTTTGCACACCAGTGCACATATATATTGAAAATTTCCTCTTAAAATGCATATTTATACTGCCATAAAGAGATGTATGCGTTCATAACATAGATTAAAATAACTGATAATGAGATATCATGCATCAATGCTGTTAATTTCCATTCTAGATAATGTCTATGAATTCTTATTCGCTATTTAAATTGTATAAAATTGACATCTAACTTTAATATGGTATATAGTTTTCAGTACTGGTTTAAAATATCATATTATACTTAATAAAGATAAAAAAGAATATGGTAAACATGACATTCAAAACTAATCTGGGAATTTCGGTAAGATCTTATAAATAAAAAATAACAAAAATTTGAATCCTCACATTCTTACATTACTTTCTAAGTGATTTTAAAATAGATAAATAAAGCTGAAATAAAATCAAAAACACATTTCATGACGGATAATAGATATTTGTGTTAATTATGAACAGGAAAATTCTTATTTCATTGTTGCATGCAGAATTTTACAGACATTAATTTTGAAGAGGTTAATATAAGAAATAAGTATAAAATCATTTTAAAGTTGGTTGTAACTTTCAATCCTTCACAAATTCTTTACATTTAAAATTTATTGATTTAAAGTTTTTATTAAAGTTATTTATGAATGGGAAATTTATTTTCCGTAAGAACAATCGTATTTGCGAAATATACATTTTTCTTCGAACAGTGTACATTCATAAATCAACGTGATTATAAAACTCATTCCCATGCTAGACTATTTTATTCTGAAAATCTCCAGGCATTTAGAAAGCAACAATGAATTATTTTTATTTTTTTTTATTTTTGCTGCATAATTCTCAAAATATGAATTGTTTGTTTCCAGTCCGTTAGAGTCAACTTTCCATATTTATTTCTCTCCAAAAACGGAATGAATTATGATCTAATGAACTCCGTTATTAACTCCTTCCATAAATACCAGACGCCGAGGACATGGGAAGGAGAAAAGTAAATATGTGGACCCCGAGAGTCAGATATTTACGGAAATACTTCGTACGGCCCCTGAACGAGTTATTGATGAGATTAGATGCTGGTACATGTGAGGATAAAAAATACATTAAGAAGGTAACAGAACGAGAAATACAAAGGGATTCTTTTGGGTGGAGTCTGAATTGATCTTGGTCTAAGAACAAAACATAGAATTTTGAATCTCTGCCAATTTCTCTTTTATATTCTTATGTTCTGAGAACTTCCTTGCTTTGTTTTGAAATTGATTTAAGATAAATAATTTATGTGTAATATTTCTTTGTTTCCAAAGATATGGACCTCATCAACCCAAATCTTTTATCCAGCAATGTTTAAATATGAATGAAAATTAACACACGCCGAATTCAATGGTATTTGTATTTTCGATATTAATAAATGGAACTACGTTAATTAATTTAATTCTTTAAATTAAAAGTAGTATTAGTGTTTTGATTGAAAAATTACTAATACATTGGTCATATTTATTTTATTTGTAGTTTTTCTATTAGGCTCACAGTAACCTAGCGATGGAGCACCGCTCTTACAAGTGAAAGGCTCAGAGTTTGACGCCAGGTATTTTTGAAGAAAATACATACGATATTACTTTTCTGCATTTTGCATGCATAAGTATGGGTGTTTGGGAGTCATCTTTTTTGAAATGTATATATTGCATAGTGTCTGCAAAATGTCCGTCTAAATGCATTTCATTATATGTATTTTGAAATTCTTTACATTAGACATAAGCCATGAGACGCGATGATAAAGTCGTTTTTATTGATACCTACTGTTCCCTGAGTGGACGACATCAGAATACGGCCCAGAATATATTTTGTGATTCAATTCATGGAATTCTCATTAAAATTACCGTTGATTCATTAGAATTTTATATCCTATAACATACCCATGAAAACTAGAGAAAAGAATATAGTATTTTCTTTCCTAATTATGATCCCGAATTGCAAAACGTCTTATACAAATACAATCTGGAACACTACTTCTGTAAAACTCTGGTGAGAAAAGAAGACCCCTATTCATTAAAATAATAAATTGCTTTCGTTTCGGGGACGAAGTCATCCAGTTATTGATCTTCGTTTGCATTCATACTGTGGTCTTCAGCTATTACATTTAAATCATTTTATTGTTCATATTCTATAATTGAGCTCAAATTATGTCTTATGCCGGAAGGAAATCTTATTGTTTTGAGCATTATTTATACGTATATATAAAAAACCTAAAAATCTTAAACTGAAGTTTTGGAAATGGTATATTTAACATAAATGGTGAAAATACAATTGCGGAAATATCTACATCAATTTACAAAATAATTTACAGATTAGTTTCGTTGTTCTAGGGGTGTAACTATTCTCTTTCAAGTAACGGATTATCTTATGAGTAAATTATTTATATCATAAGCTACTTCTTTCATAAGAAAGCATAAAGTAACTATCGATCAGCAACAAAAATGCCTTTTTAAGCATTATATCAGTCATTCTGAATGCTTTATATTAAAATGATTAATCAAAGGAATCTTTTTCTATCATTATAATTTTAACTACTTCAGTTTTCAAGTATTATCTGGAATTATATTTCTGGAACAAAAGAAATGAAACATTTTTAGAATATCGATAAATTTTGAATATTATATGTTGCGGAATTTAAATCTGTATAAGTCTTCTGCATGTAATCATGATTTAAATATTGCACAAATTTGAAATACTGTGCCAAGTTTTCAGTAATAATAAAACTTTTACTTCATCACCAAAAGATTAATTTTTATGAAACTGAAAATCTGATAATTGTTTTTAAACTTAAAAACGTTAGCTGCATGAAGAGTCATTTTAATTATCATAACATATCAAATATTGTTAAATATTTTAAGCGCTTTTATCTTTCTGAATATATTTATTGTGATAGATAAGTTCAAATTAGTGTTACACCATAGTAACACTTGAAATATTTGAGTATATTCTATTTTGATTCTACCTATATTTTTAATACTTTTTTAATAATTACATTATCCACATACAGACCTTAAAATATTTTAAAATTTAAGTGCATGTAATATGGAATTGCATTTTTTCTCCATTCACACATTAAGTTTAAAACCATTTACTTCAAAATTAGATGTTTTTTATTTTATTGAAATATGAATAGGAATACCACACGCTTAAACTCTTGAACTTTAAATCATGAAAAAATTTTTAATTCTTCTGTTTTTCCTAAAAGTATTGCATTTTTAATAAATTATGTGACGTAACAAATTTTTGCACACCAATCTTTATTTATTTATTTTTTTTCCACAGTGAGGTACGTTATGTTAAAGCTTATAAATCATACACTAGCTTTCTTTTTGTGATAATTAGTCTGTTAATTTGAAAATAATGAAATTTTTATTTTATAAACAAACTGAAATAAACTATGCAAACATTTTTTTAAATAATTTACATGATATTGGAACATAGGTATAAACGCATTGCTTGTAACTCTAAAATTTTTTTTTGCGAAAAATTAATTAGTTTTTATTGATAGGAATTTTATGATTAACTCCAAAACAGCAAATAGAAGTAAGTTTTCTTCTATCTAAAAGCAGAAATCATTTTATCAGTAAAAAAAAGTTACGAATAAACAATTTTTTTGATAAGACAATTAGATGCGTTCCTTACCTTGAACTTAGGCTACCTATTATGATGATTGAAAATATTAAGCTATAAAATGCATTCTACAGAAATATATTCTGTAAGCCTGCTTTAGACTTTAAATAAAAGATTCTACAAGTCTCCTTATTAAATATTATTGTCCTTTATGTCTTAATTTAAATTTAAAAAAAATTAATAATTTGCAATGTAAAATTATTTTTTTTAACAAATCGTTTCTATTTAGACCATGTAAAATGATTAGTAAGGGAAATTAATTTTGGCAAAGATCATTCCTACAAAATAGTTTTAAAAAAAGTTTTTATTTACTTCAGTAATATGTTTCTTTACACATTTTAAATGAAAAAGTAGAAGCTAAAATCTCATTTTATAATTTTTAACAAAAAATCTTAAGGTCTAAAATTTAGTTAGATTTTATAGACAAAATATAAATAAACTACACATATAAATTAAGCTTGAAATGAACTAATATATTGCATATAAAATTAAAAAAAAATTAAACTTCCAGTAACCATTCTGAAATATTAGAATTTTTTACAACAATTAAAATACGTTATTAAAATCACAAATCTATTGAATGTCATAAATAAATGTTCTTAGGTAATGTTGCTGGAATTTTGATAATTAGAGCACGCACCGTTAGCTTTAGAGAGCTAAAATTTATTTCAATTTATGAGGTATTTATATAAATGGCACTTTTAAAATTGTATCGAGC